>BMAW01064715.1:292902-341033 GCA_019974015.1 Nephila pilipes | reverse complement strand
GGATGGATGTTTTTCTATTATACAAATATAAATTTGAATTACAGCAGATCATAATCTGATGAAACAAGATTATTTTTCTCTGTAGGCTAAGTAGTAATGATCGAAACTATATAGATATTTCATAAGTTAAATTTGAAAACTGAGATTTTGTTTCTTCGAATAAGATCAAACCCATCAAGCTAACGTCATGTTTATTGATAAAACTAATAAGGAATATTTAAAGACAATTATTTATGAGTTTCTACATCAGATTTTGCGTTATTTTATTTTCGCAATATTTAGCATATACAGATGTTTCACAATTACCGACAGTATATGTATTTATTTTGAATAACTAATTTTAAAATGTAACATAACAATATCTTTAACCATTAACGTTTCTTATTAAATGTTAATTAAAACGAGAGCATTACATGAGCATTAAAAAATTCTACCTTTTATTAGAAAATAACTTAATAGTGTTACTATCGCAATGATTCAAGGGTCACATCGATCAATACACCCGAGTCTAACATTAGCTAACATTTGTTTGCAAATTTTTATTCATCAACATAACACCTTTTGTTAATCAACCTTTTAGGTGATACAATCGTTCCAGCTTTTCCAAATCTTTTTCTTCCCAAAAACATTTCTTCTTTCTTCCAGCATCTTTTTACATAAATAGTCGATCGACTCTGTTGAGTTTTTGTTCGAAAACACCGACGGCAATCACTTCAGCAAAACTCATCAATTTACTCAAAACCTTTTCGTAAATACACTTCCATATGATATCTGTGTCATCTCAGCAACTACAGAGCTTCACCTTCTTTACGATCTTCATTATAATTTTGTCACTCTCACATTTTCCGGTGTAACGGCTTCCACAGGTCTACCCGAGCGTTCCGCGTCATTTGTGTCGGTACGACCACGTTTAAACTCGGCAAACCACCGACAAATCGTTGCTTTTGATGGACAAGAGTCCGGGTAACATTTTTCAATCCATTGTTTCGCTTGCACGGTGTTTTTACCCATTAAAAAACAATGTTTTATCAGAACACGAAACTCGGTTTTTTCCATTTTTTAAACAAACTACTAAACGACTTTACTCCAACCTCGATAACTCAGCTGTTTCTGGTCCGATCGACTTAAAATTTTGACACGTTTCAAGCAAAGGTTAGTACTCTAGAAAGACCTGGTTACTGGTTTACTACGAGCGCCATCTCTGGGTTAGTCTCGGGAGTTATTGATTGATGTGTTACATTAAATTCATTCGTAATTGTCATAACACCATTTTTAATAACATATTTTTAGGAGGAAATCAAAGCTTTATTTTTTGCCTTAATTTCTATACTATTATAAAGTAAATACAATTTTATTACAGAATTCAAATCCACTCTTCTTCCTGCATAAAATATGCAGACATGTATTCTGTATATTTTATGAAGGAGCTCTTAAGTAAGAACTTTGCATGCTTTTAAATATCATACAAAAACAGACGTTATTTTTCAAAAAAGAACTCATATTTTATCATATTGATGTGGTTTTATGTAAGTTCCAAACGCAAAATTAAATTATGTGGGATAGCGTAATTTGTCTATATTTTAGTAAGATAAAGGTATTTTTAAGCATTATAACTGATTATTTGTTTTATGTCAAAAAAAAAAAATAATTTGTTAATTTAAGAGCACATACTTATTAATCTTTCTAAATTATCAAATATCTTCTATAATTAGAATCTCTATTTATTTCTATTTATTATTCTTTTTTCAAGGATCACAATTCATATTTTGCTCCTATATTAATCTTTCTTCTTTTATAAGTGCAATAGAAAAAATATTTAAAAAAAAATCTTTAAGACTTGGACGTAACTTAAAATTTTGATACTTTTATTGTAATGTCTTGAAATTTATTAAAGATCATTTTATTTGTTTCAGATATAAAATGCATGAAAAGGAATTACATCTTTGACTTCTCGTTTAAATATATGTATTCATTTTAATAATTATTATGAATAATTTTTTTCACTCATTATCTTTATTTTGTAGATAAAATTTTATCAAAAATTATAAACTGGAGTAAAGTTGGTTTTTTCTCCAGGAAAGTAGTTGATATGGAGGTTTTTTTTAAAACAAAACTATTAAATTTGTTTAAAAAATTAGACATGAAAGAAATAAATTTTATCAGAATACAGATTTTTTTGTCATCTCTTTATACGAAAATAAACATGACTTACAAAAATCAATTTATTTATATTTAATTTTGTAATACTTAAAAATTGTCCACTTCAATACAATTCATTCTAATTGTATTAAATTGTTTCTAAGAGATATAATAATACAATGACCGAAAAATTTACTGGAATATATTAAAATAATCATGAATTGTGCATCACTCACTATGGACGAATAAAGTGCAAAAAAAATCAGTCTGTTTTGTGAAATAAGCCCTTTTGATGAAATATTCAAATAAAATATCCAAATAAAACAAATTAAGAGGCAAATTCACACTTAGGATTGAATGGCAAGGCTAAATCGATTTTACGTTATACCAAACTTTCCCCCTTTACAATATATCGCTAAATATCCAACCAATATATTTCTCTATATATCAGATGAGAATAGAAAAATATGCACCAAAAATGAATGAATAATATTCTAATATATTTTTAATATGAAATAATTCAGAAGTGAATGAATAAAATGAAGATAGTAAATGAAATATACCTAAAAAACCCTCTTGTGGATTATAATAATAGAGTTAATTTTCAAGTTTGTGTGTTATAAAATTAAGCTTAAGCACTCAATAATAGCAATGCTGTCAAAAAGAATAGAACCACACAAATAAAAAAAATAGTTTAGATTCTTAATTAATTACTTTTATTTTATTCAATATTTCTTATGAAATACATTTATATTATTTGTGAAGAGAAGCATAACTTTTGAATTTGTAAATATTTTCATTCAGCAATAATATATTATAATATGTAAGTTCATAAGAAAGTGAGTAAATATGCTGAGTTATCTGCTGTTACTAAGAGAAGTAAAAAACTTTAAACAAGAGATAAAAAAAATAGCGCCATCAAAATCTAAATATTAACTTAAGATCAACCGAATTTTGAAAGAAATTATTATAAAAAATATTTAAAATTTTCTTATCATTATATGTAAAGAATCAGTATTATATGTATTCTAGTAATTCCTCTTAGAGGGATAATAGAATTCTTATCACACTTTCTATTCCAAAATATTCTAGTTTTATACTTTCTAATAAAATATTGATTATTAAAATTATTTCCTGGAGGATCATTTTCAGCATATTTAGAGTAAGAGAAAAAATTGAATTTTTGCAATTATTTACTGTCTTTTAATGTAATGTCTCGTCATACTCACTTTACATCTCATGATACAGTTCCTACATTATAATGGAAACATTGAAAAATCGTTGATAAACTTCAATAAGTCACAAAGAAAATAAATACTCAAGTTTGATGTCGAAAACCAATATTCAAACCTATCAACCAATTATATAAGCATATATATATATGATGAAAAAAAAAAAAATGCAAAAAGCCTTCATATAATATACAATGCATAAATAATCAAAGAAAATTATATATATATATATATATATATATATATATAATGTTGAATTTCTGTTCGTTTATAGCATTTTGATTATTCTTGGTCAGTATCATTAGTAATAATGTAAATAATTTGTGATGGGTGAATCCCTGACACTAGTTTAAACACACTTTTTTTCACTTCAAGTTCTGGGAAAGTATTTAAATTGCATTATCTCCATTTTTGCTTTTCCTTAGTTCTTTTCTCTTGATATTTGCTTTGTTTTTTGGGTAGCTTTGTTTTTAACTTGGTTATAATTTTTAATTAATGGTTTAAATTTGTTTTGAATTCAAATTATTATGTATAATTCGTACTTCAGTAAATCTATGACTTTTTTTCAATAAATACTTTATATGTTTAAAATTAGAACATATATATATATATATATATATATATATATATATATATATATATATATATTATATATATTGTTTAGGTAATTTTAATGATACTTTCAATAAATTCTGAAGTGCTTGTAGTTTTTTAGGTTTAGTAAATAAAATTTTAAATGTGGTCTTTAGTGGTTATAATTTGTAATTTTTAATATTAATGTGTATAATTTAAAATTATGGCTGAATATATATATATATATATATAATGCGTGTGTAATTAGTAATGTTAATTAAACCATATTTTTAAAATATATAAAAATTCACACAGTAAATTACAAATATATTAAATGAAAACCAAAATTAAAGCTAAGACAATTATAACTATTAAATTGCAATTATTACAAAATACATAGATATATAGTGAAATGAAATCAAAAATACAAAACATTAAAATTAATTTTAGATACTAATAATTATGTATTATTTAAACATACAAAAGTAAAATATAAAAAAAGGTCATTGAACAGCTGAAAGTACAGTATTAAATATTATTCAAAAATACACATTAAACATATAAGTAATTTAATTAAAATATAAACTAGTAAATTAAAAAATGACAACCAAGTGCCAAAAAAAAAAAAAAAAAATCAAACCCTAACCCCCCAAAAAGCATATCTCAAGAGAAAAATAATTAGGAAATTCACTTCTAACATCGAGAGAAAATAATTCTAAACTGTGTCAGACTTAGGACTGAGAAATGTTTGTTTATACAAGTATTAAAGAACCAACCTACCACACATCAAAGAATTACAGTATAGAAAATGGTATAAAATCAAAGTAAACAGAAATCCCAAATCAAAGCAAAAATTCAATCAAAGAAAGAAAAAAGAAAATAAACAATGAAAAAAATCACTTAAACAATGTAAATAAATATAACCATTAAAAAACTAAGTTTTTTTATTCATATACTTAAACAATTTTAACTAAAAAGGGTTTAAAAACTTTTACCACAAATAATGCACTTAAGCCTATCTTCCAATATGGAACGATGTACATATTACCAAGAAAATTTTTACTACTAACACATTTGGTTTATTGATAGATTATAAAAAATAAAAATTATATATATAAGTGAGCGCGTGTGTGTTATATGTGTGTGTAAGATGACATTCAAATTTTAAGAAAAATAAATGTTATCTTGAACCTGGTGTAGGGATACCCTGGTCACCGAAACACGAGCCCTATTTGGTATCAAGTCCCGTTCCATCAGCTGATTGATTGCTTATTAAAGTCCCTCTTATAGAAGCAACATGGGGACATTTTGGGACAGATCTCGTAATTTTGAGCGACGCTCAAGAGACGAGGAAGACACTTGATCTGGCACCTCAGTCTCCTAAATTTCACACCATATCAAGGAAAGAACTTTTAAGTCCTTACGAGATAAGCATGCATCAGCCCTATTACAAAACGAATCTTTAGTTGAATCAAGACTCGAACTTACGACTCGATAAAAAAAAAAACCCGTGCTATGCGTTTGCGACCATAATCATCCGGCAATCACGTCTGCCCAATTCCATCTATAAACCGTCATATGAAATGACAAAGGTAACTATTCACTAAATTAACTAATCCTAAGATTTTCACAAGATGTGGAAAGTTTGTTGAGTAAAATATCAACTCAGTCTTCATAGCCTGCTCTTGATTCAAAACTGCCGGATCTAACGTCAGTTGTGTAACTCTAATGTTCCTTCTAAAACAAATAAAGAGAAAATATCTTCTATTCTTCATTAAATTATTTTGGATTTGTTAAAAAAATGAATCATATTTAATTTATTAGTCATATTTTTAGATCTACAATTTTAGAAAAAAATTTCATTTGAAAAATAAGTGAGCTTAAAAGTAGGTGAAAATCTGATTTCGTACTGAAATAATTTTTGACACATATTAATAAACAGGATATTATGATCGATTCGAAGCATCAATATATTAGGACCTCTACATTTGATTCTGGATCTTAAAAATCAGCAGGACCTAACTGTTCATTACTTCTAGCTTTTTTGATAATAAATTATTCTCAAAAATAATGTGAGAATTATATAGAATATTTACTTCAAAACTTAAGAAATTCATGCAACAGAGGAATTCATTTGATTGATAGAATTAAAACGTCGCACTTAGAAGCAACATGAGGATTATTGGAGGAGCAACTCTTAATTTATACTACTCGTGCAAAAAAATTGTATGCCAATAGAATCGCTATTGGAAATTTTATTTTCAGAGTTAAAACGTTAAATAAAAGAAAATGTAACATCAATAATATAGATTTAATGTAAGAAGAAGTTGAAGATTAGAAGTTTATGTAGATATTTTTATTTGAAATCAAAAAAGAGAAGAAACGAAAATTCCGATCGAGACCTTCACCATAACTGAAAGTACGTATTTCTAACATCTACAATTTTAATTGTAATGTATTTTAATTGTAATAAAAGTTTAAAACTATTTTTAAAACAATTAAAGTAGAGAGGAAACTATTTGTCCCAATTACTCGGGATTAAATAAGAGAATTATTTACTTTTTAAAAAGTGTAGCTGGTACCAAATATAATAATGTGTATTTGTCTTTTACATTTTCATAAAATCATATATTTTATACATTTGTAATTGACGAAAAAAACTAAATCTAACATTTTAAACGTTATAAAAATTTGTTAATTATCTTATGAAAAGTAAATTTGGAATTTTAGGGAAACTGCAGTTATTGTAACTATATATAATTAATATTATATTCATCCTTAAAACTGAAAATAAAGAAAATATTTAGAATTATTCATGTTAATGTTTACTGAAATATATAACTGTATATATATATATATATATATATATATACAGAGAGAGAGAGAGAGAGTTTCACATAATAATTATTTGATTGCAAACAAAAAATAGGTGAAAAACTATTTAAAATTCACAAATTCTAAACGTACAACGAAAATTAGTCTAATCGTAAGATGCTGTTAAGCAGCATTGATCAAATATTAATATAAACTTTTTAAAATTAAAAATATCAAAAAGTTTTGAGTTTCAATCTAAGAATTAATTTGGCATCTAATATTTTTGATAAATTAATTGAATGTAATATATTTTATGCTTAAAACTGAAGCTAGAGCTAGATTCTAAAGGAAGAAGAAGAAATCCTCATTGTTTCCCGAAGAAAAAGTGTATTTAGAATAATTTTTAAATTCAAGGATGCTATGTGTGTGTAAATATAGTTGATAATAATCAAATGTGTATTAATCCTCAATATAGTACAATATTTAAATTAATCTATAGTAAAATTTAAGAATACTTACAACTTTTTTAAAGAAAAAATGAACTTTTTGTTTGAATCAACATTGCTCTATAATTCGAGGACTTTTGGAGAGAGTCCTTTTAATGTAAGACCTAAGTGAAATTATTAGAATTGCACTTCAGAAAGAGCTCTTTTTTAAATTTCAATAACATACGAATTGATATAACTGGAATTCAGTTCCATACAATAGCCAAATTTTTATTCACTACGGTCTTCGATGGAATCATGGCTCAAAATTGTGACTTTACATGAATAAAATATGCATCACTGGCCTCGAAGTTCACTATATTGATTCTTAAACTATACTATCATGGCTCCAAAATAAATGAACATTTGATTTTTATAATGGCTTAAATTTCACGAGAAAAGCTTTGCTATATAGTTTTCAAACTTTGTAGAAATTCCAAAAATTGAGAAATTTTTATTGCTTAAGAGGAATTGAATTATATTGTAATTGACAAGTAACAAAACTTGATTCCAATTAGATTTATTTTGTAATTCAATTGCTCAATACTTACTTTCTGGATCAGGATCGGTTTCAACAGTCCTAGAAACAAAGGTGAAAGCTTTTCTGTCTGATACAGATTCGCACTGATGTGTTTCAGAGAGAAAATCAGGAAAGATTTTATATAATGCGCGACAAATCTGAAAGTAAGGCTTGGAGATTTATAACTGAATTGTACTCTGTGTAAGTTTGATTTATGCCATGTTGAAACTACTTGGTTAATTATAGTGATTTTATTTGATTTGATTGCTGTATTAAAGTCGCACTGAAAAGCAACAGATGGCTATTGGTGACGGAACTCATAATTTTGAACCTAGGTCAAGTGACGAGGACAATACCTGAACTGGCATCTCCCTCTTTATAGTTCCACACCCCGCCAACGACAGGGCTGAAGAGTTAGAGAAATTTAACGCTCATCCCCTCTACAAGGTGGGTTTTCAGTGGCACCTAGGCTCGAACCATAACTCGATGGAAACAACGCAAGCCGCGAGTCCGCTAACATGACCACGTTATATACAGAGATGATATGAAACAAATGTAGGAAGAGGCGGCGAGGTTTGTTTTATAGAACAATTTTAAGGGTAATAAGCCCATATCGATATTACATTGGTAGGGATTCAGGCAATGCGTTCATTCCTACAACAGCGAATCGTTACTACCTGTTGATGGAAGTAAGGAGAGAGAAAAAAGAAGGTGACTTACCAATATTCTCCCTGTCGTCGACTGCCCAGAGATGAGCTCCCCGGCCCAGTCTTTCGCTTCGGTCATAAATCCTATTTCATTTCCACCGGCTACTGCTCCTGGTACACCACCTCTTCCTCCTGGATCCGTCGCTTTGACCACTTTCGCACCGGCCCCGGCACCGCTCTTCTCTTTATTCCGGCAGCAGAGGAAAGCAAATGCGCGCCAAATCAGGATGATGAAGAGTCCCGCCATGAATGTGAACACGCTCGACAGAAGGAAACACCACCACTTACGCTCCTTCATGCACTCCTCGTGGGCACTCAGGGCGCTCGTCACGTTCCACTCGTCCACCCCCGTCAGTGTAGTCTCCTCCATGAGACTCCCGCGTCCTTTCCTGATCAGGGAACCATCGGGAATTCACAGGAAGAAGACCTCCTTCGACTAGCACCCTTTTATTCCGTCAGAGCGTTGGGATATTCCGTTGAAATGGTTGAAGGGCTTGAATTTTTATTAGCTGTTATTTTCTGTAATGTTGAGTCCTACCTGGAGATCTCATAGAGCTCTGGGCTATTCTGCAAGACGTGTTCTTCGATTCGTCTTTCCTCTTCGCCCTATAGGCTGCAACATTCGTCCCTATTTTGCCGGATGCTGTCGACAATGAAATTTGTGACCTTTTCTCGCGTTTTGAGTTGGTCTCTCCCTCTTCTGTTTTCTCGCAAAACTTCGAAGTTGATTCAAGCGTGTTCACAAATCAAGCGGGAAAGTAATATGAAGAGCGCGTATACGCCAAGAGCTTCCTCGCATTTCTTAAATAATAAGAACTCCAAATTAAACGCATGTAGATGTGACAACTCTTTCGTCTTAAATAATCCAAACCTTCTCGCACTAAAAAAAATTAGAACTAATCTCGTTTAAATAAAATAATATACAACAGGATTGGCTTCTGTGCAGGCTACTTATTCAAGGAATGATGTTTCATTCAAACAAATAAATAAAATTATACTAATTTCAAAAAAAGGAGAGTTTCCAACTTTTTTTACATCTATCTTTCCAGATGAGGTTTGTTCAGAATTGTCGGGAAAATAGTTGCGTGTTTTTAAGAGTCAGTTTTTTTCTACGCTTTCGAGCTTCTTAAGCTATCCTCAAATAAACAAGTATCTTTTTAGAGTGAGTCTACAAAGAATAGGTTTCTCTTTTTCCACCTTAAGTGCTGTGCTGCAATGAACTCAACACACTTATTTCTCTATTGTCCAAAACAGTTTCTTTGGTTTGAGGTGAAAAGAAACGTTTTTTACAATTTTTCTACGGGGAAGTGCAGTCTACTCCACTTAAATGTGCAAATTATTCCAAGTTCGAAATTGTTCCGCTCACCATTCACTAGACATGTTTTCGATATAATCGTTACCTAATTTATTAAAGAAACATATGCGTAGAAACTCAACCTTTTAAACACGATGAATTTCATGACTCACATTTAACATCAAATCTATTGAAAGAATCACGGACGTAAAAGTGACCCGTGCAGATAACATATAAATATTAAAAAAATACTTCGTTTATCTCTACGTACACTTTTCAAATACTAACACATTGAAACATTTATAAAGGAGTAATACGCAAAACACACGTGTGTGCATGAGGAATGAATTAGAAAATTTTTTTTATAGAAAATGAATCTATGTTTGATGTTATTTGATAATTCGTATAAATAGTTTCTTCTTTCCCGGATTTTATTTCAATTAAAACGTTTAGTATTCATTTCAAATATTTTACTGCGTTGTAATGAAATATCTATATGAGATTTATGGAGGCTTCTTCGTTGTTTTACAAACTCTTTTTAACCTTCGATGTTTTCTTAATTCCTTGAAAGTAGTCATTAGTGAAAAAATTTAATGTAAAATTTATTAAATTATAGATTGTTCGAAAAGAGATAAAATAAAGACACGATTTTTCAACTGTGTCACTTTTGAAGTAAATAGTTTTCATAGGTGTTCTAGTTATAAACTTACTTGAATATATCGTTTAAAATTAAAATGCAGGATTAACGTAATCTTAAATCCAATACAATTTTTTCTTGTTAATTTTAACTCATTCAGATGTTAAATAAAGGAATTAAGTAAAAAAATAAAATTAAAATTACGCAAGAAAATAAACTATCTAAATAAACAAAGCTTTATAAGAATTCCGATTTCTCAACAAACAAAAAGATATGGCCCGCATTCTAATTTTACATCTAAACAAATCCTGATACATTTTTTAATTATACTAAATACTAATTTCTAAAATTTTATTAAATTAACAATAATACGAAGAAGTAAAAATTTCGTCCCGGGTTTTCTATATAAATCCCTACCACTGATTGAATTCCCGTTCTTCGACACTAATTTTACAAACTGAAAGACAAGACTCACCTTCTAGAAAATTTTCCAAATTCATTTTGGAAACTTCCCGATGCACACTGATACGAAGCTAGGAGTAATAGGATGGAGAAATTAGGCAACGAAAAATATCGAAAACATGCCTAGGCCGAGTTTTCTAAGCACCTATTGCGAGTGGAATGATGATTCTACACGCCCGGTAATCTACAAGAGCAAGAAAATGATTCTAATCTCCAAAATATCCAAACACGTCCACGTAACTCACTTCGACTACATAACGATTCACCTCATCATCCTGCGACAGCAGTTGCGCGTGCGCAACACCTCTTTCCCAAAGATGGTGCCGGTTTTGAAGATTTTTTCTTGTTGATCAAAACGAGAGATCGGTTTTGCCTTCTCTCGGTAACCGCTTGTGGCTTTGAGTTCCTTTCCTCTCTCTCTCCATGAACGTCAAATGGTGGTGTTTCGTTTCTAGTCGATGCTGTTCAATTTACAATTGGGGACTCTTTCCAAGGATTTTTTAACACCTTATTGGTTTATAAAAATTGTTTGATCAGACGGTCGTTCGCTTGACAAGATATCTAGGGGCCGTAGCGAATTTTTTTATTCTTCCGGCGGAACTTCTGAGAAGATAGAACAGAAAGGCAGAAAGAGCAGACTCATTACTAGGAGCCCAGAAATGAAGGCTTTAGGGTTACCATAAGATTTATTTGTCGCCAAATATTCTCCAGATGCTGAGAAGCAGCTCGTAAAAGAATCAACTCAGTAAAAATAATAGACATTATACACACACACACACACACACACACACATAAATACGGAGATCGAAATATATACTTATATATATATATATATATATATATATAATGCAAAAAACCAAATAATAAAATTATGGCATTAAATAAAATTGTCTTTAAAAGATGTTGCAACATTCAGAGAATTTCATAGAATATATTTGAACTTTTTTTTTTACCTGTGTCTTATATCAAGGACATACTATTTTTTTAAATTTCTATTTATTTAATTTTAAATCACTATTATTAAATAAACGTAGCTTTGTTGAGAAACAATATGAGGATTTTCGAAATTTTGGGGGAAAACATAGATAAAATGTTTGTTATAAAGACTATTCAAAACTGAGTAACCCGTACAAATTTAACAGTAACAATTAATTAATATAATTACTCAAAGAAAAATGATTTACTTAAAACAATTTTTCCTCGATATTTTACTTTGAATCTAAAAATTAAAAACTAAGATAGGATAATAATATTTTTAAAAACTGTATTAATAACTTTTCAAAATTTCTTTTTATTTACGCTATGTTTATTTGAAGGGAATTATGAAATATGTGATGCTTGCCTTCTTACTACACCATTTATTATCATATTTTGTTAAAATCTTTGAGTTATTACAACTTATAAATTCCAATTAGCCTGCCAGTATTAAATTCAAAATAAATTTTGAGGCCACTAAAATATTATCCGCTTATAATTTTTAGGGAATATATATTATGAATGAAAATGGAGCCATTTTAAATGAATATTATTTATTATATTTTTTCAATTGTATTTGCCGATCGTTTTCTAACTTTTTTGCATCTTTCTTCTTTCCCTGTGCTTCAGTGTCTGAATACCTTTTTACAAGCATATTTATAGAAAATGCCGAAAAAATAAAGAAAAATCTAAGAATGCATAGTGAAGTAATTGTAGAAACGAGCTATTTTACAGAGCATTGAAATATTTTTTGTTCATATCATTTTATAATAAAGTTTTCATCTCTATTTTCCCCCTCTTGTCTAAGCATCTCAAACGAATCTTTTAAATGCACTTTTTATGTTGCAATGCTTTTTAATTTAATTCTGGTTTTATTGTGAATAATCTCGATGCCATGGTAACTCAAAAATTTTAATTGTTTTTTTTTTAAATTGAGAAAAGTTTTTTATTTACTTTTTACAATGTCACATAATAATCATAAAAAAATAATGACATTTTAACTCCAGATAAATAGCAAATTTAATTCTCTAAAAATATCTTACTTTCTACAGTTAGAATACGAGAGGAGACATAAAAAAAAAAAGTGTCTCTCGCCAAAAACTTCGATTTCATCGCATTCCGAACCGCCTTTTTGGAGGCCAAACTAGGATGCCGCCGATCGATTCATTGAGCATCAGTGACACCTGGTGTCGCTCTCGAGCAGCGATCAGCTGCATCGTTGGCTTCCTACACTGAGCCCGGATGCCTCAAGTTTCCTTCCCCCTCTCCCAATGACGTCAGCAACAGCCCGAACCTGGATTCTTCCCTTTAGTTAATATAGAATTCCTAATATTTGCAGACGAAGAGCATTCGGGAAGCATAATCCATAAATGGAGCTATTCTGAAATGGACGATTTTATCGATAATTCGCAATTTTCTATGAAGAATTCTCTATCTTAGCAGAACTTTAATAAAATAATAATTAAAATTATAACAACTGTTGTATTATGTAGAAGAAATGTTCAGCACTTGACAGAAACAATTTATAAAATTTGCATGTAAGAGACTGTTCATACATGTAGATGAATTAATATTATTTTTTTACATAAATAAACTTTATTAAACTTTAGACGAATAAATAGCTTATAATTTAAAATATATTAATTTTAATAAACATTTAACCTTCTGTCTATTAAAAAAAAGTTCCAAAAATGTATTTTATAATATTAACCATGATAGTACATTTAATAAAAGATGAAACAAGGGACTTGAAGAAAAGTTAAATTCTACAAAAATTATATTGCCTTGTTTTTCATAACATTTTTAGAAAAAAAGAAAACGAAACGTCATTTTGGATTTTTTTTATGCACCAATTTTAAACTTGCTTCCAAATGCTCCATAAAATGAAGTTGATTGTAAAAAATGTCGATAATATTTTAAGATTAATTTGTTCAACAGTAATTCATTGGAAATTCTTTTAATAAAACTTCCGGGCTTTTTCAAAGGTAAAGCATACAAGTGCACAAGTATTAAGCTGACGGTTGTTATAAAGAAACCTTTCAAGTAACTTGACTCAACTGTTTCAAAAGAAGACAAGAATTAGTCATATTTGATGTCGCACTTCAGACAAGTAATTTTCTCCCAGTTTTCATATGATTCCTCACTTAGGCCCAAATTTAAACCTTTCAAGCGTGCTCATTATTCAATTTTTTAAATATGCATTTTCACTTACGTTACATTAACATACTGAGGATAAAATTTATAATGGTAGAAATAGTTCATTATTAATGATTTAAAATCTTTAAAGTTGATTACTTAAACATCGTTGAATATAACTTTAAGACACAGTTTGATTTCAAAAATAGGATATTTAAATTCTTTTTCTTTCGTGATATACAGAATTTTAAGTATTTTACTGTATTTATATATATTCATATAGACACTCACTCCATATATATATATATATATATTTATATATATATATATATGATATGTATATATATATATAAAGTATATTCAATATCATTGACACACATCTGACACACACACATTACTCTACACGCATTACATGACACACATTACCACTATTATTGTCATTACGATTTAGCGTGGATGTGATTATTACTATTATTGCTGACACACACACACACACACACATATCTGATATTGACACACACACATTACACACACACATATTACACACAATATTTCATTGGCTTTGATTACGTGACATGCATTGCCATTGACACACACACACAGCCACACACATACACACATCTTTCATTACGTACGATTACCGCATACGCATTATTATTAACACACACACATATTACACACACACATTATTGGCCATTACGATTACGCCACGCACATTGCCATTACGTACGATACGCATATTTAATATTGATTGACACACACACCATTATTAATATTATTACGACAATGCATTATTATTATTGGCCATTAATATACATATATATGTATATGCATATATATATATATATATTCATGTATAAGTTAGAGAGCATATATGTATATATATATATGTATATATATATATATATATATATATATATATATATATATATATATATATATATATATATATATATATATATATATAATCATGTGTGTGTACATACTAGTTAATATAGTACATAAACAGTTATCTAAAAATATCAAAATCATACATCAATAATTACTATTGGAATTACAATAAAGTTTTTTATTTGTTCGTTTTTCATCCTTCTTTTATAACATATCTTTATAACATGCTTCTTTTATTCTTTTATAACATCTAATACATAGAATATTATAACTACGTGCTTTAAGAAAACATTGCTTAACTCTAGGTCACATATTTACCCAGTCGAAAATATTGAACATTATCCGTATACACATATCAATAATCTGTTTTAATACTTTATTACATTAAATAAAACTTCATAAAAAAAAGAATCAATAAATGAATAAATCGATAATATTCTTACAAATTTTTGATGCATTACTAATGTGTAGTATATGCCCTTTTTTATATGACTGCTGAAAAAAAAAACAATTTAGATTACTGATTGCTTTTAGTCTTTTCTTCTGAAAACAATCCGTGGATATTTACGTGTCCATGGATATTTACGAATCTGTAGAAATAACTCATGAAATGATGTTGCAAGACATTAATTTGTGGGTATTATTTTACTTATTTATTATATATATTACATTACCTCCATTTTTCTTTTTCCTTAATTCTTTTCTAATAAAATTTATTTTGTTTTTTTGGGTAGCTTTGTATTCAGTTTGGTTGTAATTTTTAATTACTGGTTTATATTTGTTTTAAATTAAAATTGTTATGTATAATTTGTATTTAAGTAAATTTATGTAGCTGTTTTCATTGTAAAACATTTTGTTTAAATAAGGATAACATTTTGACTTGATTGTCTTGGTTATTTTGATATTTTACTAATTTCTCCAATGAATTTTGCAGTATTTGTAATTTTTAATTTTAATAATTTTTTTTTAAAATTTGGTAATATAATTTGTAATTTAGTATGATTTTCTATTGTTTAAAATTATGTCTAATTTATATAAAATATAATACCTGTTTTGTTGAAAAATGTATATAATAAACATGTATGTAAGTTAATAATAAATTACACTTAACTATATAGTAATTATAAAATTAAATTATATATACTTTTAAGTTGTGTGTGTAAAAATAAAAACTAGTATCTTAAAAAAATATTCGTTTGTTATAGGTCTTAAGAAATATAAAATTACTTCAAACTTACAAAGTATATATCCTGAAAATAAAACAGTAACGTAAAAAAAAAAAGAATGAAAATGATTAAAAATGCAGTTTCAGGGTGAGAGAGGACAGAAATTAGTGGTTATACTAAGTTTTGTGAATCCAATCATCCTCTCAGCAAATTACTTTACAAAAATTAATACAAAAATTTAATATTCAAAAATCAAAATTCAAATACGAAATTTGCAAAAGTTGGATATAAACTCAGAAAAATTTTATAGAAAGAATATAAATCAATTTAATCAAAAATCTATTTTAGAATTTCAAGTATGTTGCATTAAATTGCAAACATAATTACTAGCATCTATATATTCAACAATTTTCAAATTTCATTTTTTTAAAACATATCAGAATAAAGATTATTGTAACAAGAGCTAATTTTCTCTTAATGACATTTAAATAAGAACATTTAAAAAACAATGAAGTATTTGTTATTATTTGTTATATACATTTACAAAAGAATGTAACGGCAATATCTAATTATCCGTCACCGAAAAAGGTCAGTCTAATTATCTGTAGTATAATGAGTTTGTCTCATCTAAACTCGCGAGTTCTACCTAAATATTTCACGAGTCCTTAAAGATAGTCTTGATATTTCCAAAGCACATTCAACGCTCGTTCCAACGTAACTACAACAGAATAGATAAAAAAATGACTAGATTAAAGACAAGATATTTATATATATATATATATATATATTGTATATTCCAAGTATTAATAAAAATATCCAGGGAGATTGTAAAATAAGAAGGCTATATTCTGTTACTAAAATTAATAGTGTATACTTAATATTCACATTGTGAATTAAACATACAATTTATTATAGTCTTATACTTTTAGTTAAATAGTTTTAGTAATAATCATTTCATGTAAATAATCCAGAGAAAAACTAGAATTCAATTCTTTCAAAAAAGAACATAGTAATTTTTTAAAATAAATATTCAAAATAGGATTCGTTTATGCTTTACATGCTATAGTTTAGGATCAACTAATTTTAAAGGGTAGCCATTGAAAGACTGAAATTGTAGCTTAAAGAGTTTGAAAATATTATTACTTCTTCGTTTTCAGCTTACGGAAAGTTTCTGTTTATTTCTCAGAAATTTTTCTCACTTTTTATGCTTGATTTAATAATTATTTGAAAACAGGGGTAAATATCCCATACGTTTGTGTTAGGAAAAGGTTTAGGATCTGATGCGTTTTAATTTTTTTTTTATTTTATTTCTAATGGCAGATTATAAACAGTTACAGCAAAAGAAAGAAAGAAAAAAGAATTGCAATTACGAGAGAACAAAACACTAAATAAGAACAAGAAAGACTGCAACAAAGTTCATTAATCCAAAATGTCTCTAGTCTCCCAATAAGTTCTGAAAGAAAAGATTTTCGAAGCTGTGGAGCAGATGAGAGGAGTCCATATCCGCACCAGAGCTGCACGAAGTGCAAGCCGGGGAGCGAGCAATTTTGAATCTAAAAAGATCTTTTCGTAAGCAATTATGTCCGGTGGATAGGCGGAATTCAGCGACCGCTCTATGTCTTGGGCCATTATTCAAATTGGAGACAGCATTCTTCCAAGCCTAGTGAGCAAGGCAATTGGAAAAGTCCTCCTGAGCATGGACTTTGATAGATTTTTGAATAAGGTTTTTAATTGTTCAGAGAGGCAAAGGACGAGAAACATTCTGCTTAATCAAAGCACCCCTTTTAGTCAGATAGTCCACTGCCTCGTTACTTGGTACCCCACAGTGGGCAGGAACCCACTGGAAGACAAAAGTTTTCTCAAAAGAAGCCAGATTCTCGAGGTGATGACGACAGTCCAAAATGTCCTGCGTTAAGGTATGTTCATCAGATACGATGGCTAGCATCGTAACCTTTGAACCGAAGAGGACAACAGCTCTTGTGAACATCCAGGTGGCAGTGTAACTGGGATAGGGCTGTGCGAATCACAGCAATTTCTCTGTCAAATACAGTACCTCTCCCCACAGGGATGTAGAAAGAAAATATTTAGGAGAAAACTCCCACACCTGCAGTAGGGCTAACGTCCAGGAGAGACCCACCAGTAAAAATCCGAAGCCACTTGGGGTGATAGGTGTGCAATACTTCAAGCGTCAAGGCTCTTAAAATAGAAGAATCTGTGATACTTTTAGTAACCCTTTGACAAGATTAATCTGGGTGGCTGTCAGTTTTATTGTTTTTTGTGGTGGAACAAGGAGTTCTGGTTCAAAAATTAAGCCGAGTGAAGTTTTTAGCTGAAGGACTCGCTGAAAGAAGCCCATCTGGGTCTTTAGATTCTTAGTCAAGTCCCAACTGACCTCGTTCCAAAGTAAAAAGCATCCAGGTACTCAAATGATCTTTTCCTAGAGAATAATGGCCTTCTCTTGAATCGCAGTTCTAAGTGGCCAATCACCAGTCAACAAAAGCATGGCATCTATCGGGGTGGTCTTTACAGCCCCAGTAATAATACATAGGGCCTGATTTGGACCCTTTCCAGGGGTTCGACTCTACATTTTTCCCGGCCACAACAAGTGGTTCACAGCAATAAGTCAAAAGGGGGCGAATAAAGACGTGGTAGGTTTGAAGTAGAGTTGTCCTAGTACAACGCCATCTTGCCCAGGTAAGACGCTTTAAGGTAATTAGCTTCTATATGGCGAGGTTGGTAATGTCCTCCACATGGGGCTTCCATGTTAGTTTGCAATCACGCCAATCCTTCAGAACATTCAAAGCAGCAGACAGTTTAGTCTCTATACTTGTTCTTGCGTTTACTTTTTTAAAAACTGTCTAGAAAACCAGATCATCGGAGTAGAAGAGGCATTTGACACCTTAAGTATCCCTTGTTTTCAGAATCAAAATATTAATATATATATTAAAAAAGGAGCAACTACTAACGGCTCCCTGTAGGAAGTCCGTTTTTAGGATCTTGGATTTCGAAATAGCATGGCCGTACCTTACTCTACAAGAGCGGTTGCACAAGAAGCTTCGAATCCAGTTAAAAAGATTTGTCCTAATAGCTAGATTTCTAAACTTAAATAGGAGACTCTCATACCATACATTGTCATAAGCAGACTTGAGGTCAATAAAAACTGCCGTCAGGACCTATTTGCTATCCAAAGCGTCCTTGATAAACTGGCTGAAGAGGGTTACATGATGATTGGTAGATCTAAAAGTTCTGAACTCCGCCTGCTCCTCAACCAGTAGACCTCTAGTTTCTAGGTAATAGTTGAACCTTCTTACAATTATTTTCGCCATAGCCTTCCCGACCACACTAATCAGCGATATTAGTCTATAATTATTGAAATGATTAGGATCTTTGTCCTTCTTATGTATAGGTATAATAACAGATGTTCTCCAGTCTGCAGGTACAATACCAATGTTCCGCGTTATAAATATTAACAGAGTTATTAATAACAAACGTATTCGAACACCTGTGCACTAATTAGATGAAAGGTTATTTGAAATTCTTAGTTTCATTAAAGTCAAATATTTTTAGTAAAAAGTATTTTTGTAGTTTTCATTCTTTTATGTGTATTACTTATTTTCTCTTACTTGTTAGAAAGCAAAAAATTTACAAAAAAATACATAATTGTCGTATTCTAACTTTAGAAACCTATGCATAAATAATTTTTGAATACAAAATACTCGATCCGCAAAAAATGAAAGTTTCATATCAAAATAAAAGAACCAATGGGGAAATAAAATGTTGCGTAATGTAAATAAATTTCATTCATTTTATGCAGTGTATTTAATTTTTTAAACACTTATCATTATTTGACTAGAATTATAAATCCACTCATGAAAAGCAATAAAATATCCTGTTTTCCAAGATCATTATTTAGTCTATCCTTTTCATCCTTTCTTATCACTAGTTTTTTTCCTTGCTCCTGCTGGGCAAGATAAGCTTTTTCCATTTCCGGAAAAGCCGCTCAAAATGATCGTAGCTTCTATTTGAAATCGATTTGGCATAAAGCCCATGTAATCGATATCGAAGCTCAAACCTTTCAGTCTATGGATTTTTTAATCGGCATAAATATGTATCTGCGATTGTACACAAGTCATTTAACAAGTCGGACAAACGTTTACAAAGAAAAGAGAATTGAATGTATTATATCAATCCAAAGATATTTTTATCCATTTAGATGACGTATTTTTTCATATGCTCAGATGTCAAAAAGGTTTATTTTAAATTTGTGGCATAAAAAGTTTTGTTTTAAATGGTATTTTTTAAGTTTCCCCATCTTTGGACATTTTATAGAGGCTTTAAGTAATTTTATTTATTTTAATTACCTATTAAATTATATATTTATTCATTTATTTTAATTATGAAGAGAGGCAGATAGAAATTTTATTTTAGTTATTTACATTGGTAAAATAATTATCAAATAAATTTTTCAAACATAATAAAAATAGGAGGCTTTGTCCCATATGAATTAGCTTTTGTGAAGTAGAAGAGATATTCTTTTTTTTTTATAAATTTATTTAAATATATTTTTATGTATAAGTGGAATATCTTAACAGCTTTTTAAGTGGTTTTATGGGTTATTTTTTTATTATAGCTATTTTAAGAACATACAATGGTTCCTTTATAATACTTAATAAAATTAGAATTCTCTCAGAGTAAAAGTAGCTTGAAATATGAAATTAAATTCTCTTCTACTTTAGTAAATTATTACCCATTAATTTAAATGGAATAAATAATATTGTTTATGTGTGCATTAAATATATATGATATACCTATTACGTATTAAACTCATATTCTACTGAATAAATAATTCTTTCTTGCCATAATAGAACAAAGAATTCATTTTTTTTTTATTATTGTTATTTAATATTTTATTTTTTACGAATTTAAATAAATGGCTTAGAATTTTATTCCACGTAATCATGACTTTTATCAAAAAAAAGTGTTGCAAAATAATGAAAGTGAGTTTTTGACGGTAATGCTCAATTCAATAATTTGCATTGTTTTTGTTGCTGCTTATCCTCTTGAGACCCAAGACCATATTCTTTGAGAAAATTTTCCCTAATTTGTGATAAATCATCTAAAAAGTAATATAAAACAATATATACAGCCATTTATTATAAATTAAAAAATATACCTAATTTTTGTCCAGTCCATTCCAATTGACACTGGGTTTTAATCTAGTAAAAACATGTGTTACTGATTAAATATACAACATAATTTTATTATTCACTCATCTAAAATTGTATATGAGCTATTTTTAATTAAAAAAAACATGCAAAAGTATAATAAAACTAAATTCAAACTGCTGACATACCTTCAATTTTTGCTTTGTCCACCATTTTTAAATGCTTGTGGAGCAAGGATTTTGCCAAATAATTCCAATTTTTGCTAAATAGATGATAGCACAGAACTGTCTAATATAATAGAGTGCCTAATCTTATGATATAAAACTGGATATTAGAATATTATTTTCTAAAACAAAACTATTTTTGCAAATTATTTCTGGAAAATAAAGTAATTTAAACATTGCAATTTAAGAAATTTGTTTGAATGGCTTAAAAACTTTAATGAGTTGAAAAAAATAATAAATTTACTTTCATTGCTTAATATAACAAATAATTTTTACGTTATTATGCATTGCACGTTTTTCTTACGCTTTTAATTGTAAACATAACTACTGAGAAACAATTACTTTGCATATATTTATCTAATTACTTGAAGCCGAAATAATTACTTATTATGAATAATTACGTAGACTATATGACAAAACATTAGCATTTAAAATGGATGTAAAGAGTCTAAAACTCATTTTAAATACCATCGGAAATTAAGTAAGTTTTTTTTTAAATTTATTTTTAGAAAAAGTATTTTTAAGTAAGAGAAATTCATCTATCAATTATATTTGTTTAAAATATACAAAAACATCATGTACGCACAGAAATTATATCAAACTTTGAATTCATTCTTAAAACAAACTCTTTTTTTTATAAAAATTTATTGCTGCATATACAGTGAATTTCAATTATCATTCAAAATATTTGCCTAACATTAAATTATATGCATGTCATGTTTATTTAGCGCGACTTCAGTAATTTTCATTTTAACTGAAAAATCAGTCGATAAAAAGTTCTTGCTTCCTTTTATTTAAGGAGCAAAATTCTTTCAGTGTTATTATATCAAGAATCGTGGGACTCTGACGGATATCAGATTACGGTTTCCTCATTGCAATGTATATAATTTACAATTTCATTTCTAAATATTGTCAGGAATAAATTATCGTTCGATATTTCAATAATATGAAATTTAAATGCGCACACATCTCTTGTCGCGGGTTCTCCATCCATGTCTTCTGCTGCCCGTGGATTTCCGACCCCGAGGAGGGGGAGATGGTTAGTTGATGTCCTTGATACGGCATCGTTGTTTTGAACCCTGGATTAGTGGATCCGAAGTTGACCGTCCTACCAACCAGGCTGAAAAGATATCTCATCTGGCTGGTTGAGTTAGGCCTTTTTACTTCTAACGTTGTTGTTGAAGAGAGTCTCTGCATGTCCCTTAACTTACCTCAGAAGCTGTTTTACTGCAATGTTTCATATGATAACCTCGCCTTGTGAAAAAATAATGGAAAATATAAATTAACCTTTCTAAAAACTGAAGAAGTTAAAGCAATTGTTGTAAGGTAAAATATGACAATCTTAATCAGGTCCAGTGGTTAGAAGTCTACTAAAATCTGTTCTACTTTTTCAAAAGTCCACAGTTTGAGCCTATCTTAAGTATCTATCTTCGTGACATTGCGAATAAGGCAATTTTCCCTTCAATTAACCTTGGGTGCATTTCAATTTGAATTGTTTAAAATAAAATCTCACCAGATAAAATGAAACGTGATTCATGTAGATTAGATTGAAACTGTGAAGTGTAATGAATAGAATTGATCAGATATAAGCTAAGGAGAATTCGATAGAGAGATTAGATATTTGTTAGTTGATGATAATGAATCTAAAAGAGACATCTAAACAAGACTGTAGTTATAGGGGGTCAGGTACGGCAGTGCCCATACTAGAAAAATGCTTACCAGTATTGATGATATTCCTTCAATTACCCTTTTTAAATTTTTACTTTTAAGAAATTTTCTCAATTATAAATATGAGAGGAACATTTTTAAAGGAGACTAATATATTTTATGAACTCTTTCGTTTAAAAATCCTCTGGTACAAAATAATATTTCAATATTGAAATAACAATAATATTTTTATAACATTATTATAGTATTGTTATAACATAATTATATTATTTATTAATTAACTATACAATTCATTAATATAAACAAATATAATAATTATAAATTTTAAAGATCGATAATATGTAATAATAATGATAAATAAAAGAATTTTAAGGCAAACGAGAATGCAAATTGGAGTTATTCTGATCTAAGTGAGTAACAATGAGTGAATAACTCCTCTTAATTAGAAATTTAAACTTAGGTAGAAGCAAGGCCTTGTAAGAATGGAAGCAATTCATTGTTGCCAACTAGAATTCTTTCTGAAGGCAACGTCGAATAAGGCTATTCATTATTTTTCATGTTACAGTGATTCCGTTCCTATGATTTTAATAACAAAAATAATATAATATAATATTCTAAATTTTATACATAAATTATTTTAATATATATAATAGCCCTGTATTTCATTAAATGAATTAACCATGCTACAGTATATTCGTGAATCAAGTTTAGTTTCAGATTACTCTAGAAGTTAAAGAAATATATTTATGAATATGCAGCGACTCTCCTCAACAACAACGCCCGAAATTGAAACGCTTTATTAACTAGATAGAAGAGACATCTTTTCAGCCTAGTTGGTGGGAACGCAACAGAAAGTGACTGGTCAACATTCTTCGGACCCACTAGATTAGGGTTAGAAACAGCAGCAGTATCAGGGCCAACATCAACTCCCTCCTCCTCCTCAGGGTAGAAAAACATTCTTCGATATTTCGGAGAAAATGTCATGTATGCAGCGAAACCGAAGTATGCAGCATCTCTCTTCTACAACAGCGCTAGAAGTTAAAACGACTTACAAACTAACCAGATAAGACGTCTTTTCAGCCTAGTTGATAGGAACGCAGGAGCGTTATTGGGATAGGAGCGCCATCGGTACTCTAAGGTCACCAACAACTCTTCCCCGCGCACGGGGTGGAAAAAATATTCCCCGATGCTTCGGAGAAAACGTCCTACGCCGAAAATATATTTTATCTCACACTTTTTATAAAATCCAGAGCCGAACCTAATGTTCAGTCCTAGGTACGTGCCTGCATCTATACCTACCGTTATTAATCTACGAAGCAATCAAAGGGGCCTTATAAGAGGTAAATGAAGGAATTCAACAACTCACTTTCATCTAATTAACTTACTCGAACCCGGATGAGTCAGAAAGCAATGAATTTATTTATTATTATAAACAACAGTTCAGGCGCGTTTGGGTTGTGTGGCCTTGGAGAGAGCTGGTTATCTTCAGAATTTAAAGTATTCGTACTTGAATATAGCCATTTTGATTTGGTTCATTTATCTTTCTCTTCATTTCTCTGAGTAAATCAGTGGTTACATTATTAGAGTTACAAGAGAAAGTGAATTAAATAATAATCAGAGGGTGTTACATATTTATTATAATATCTAGTTGAACAGAGAAGATAACCGTTTCGAATACATTTAAGTTATATTCATAGTTATAATTCGAAGGAATAAAAAGGTTAAACATTATTGGTTGATCTTCATTGAGTAATTACGTCTCTTAATGACAGCAAAGATAATTTGTTACTATGATATCCATCTTTATATACTCATAAATTCAGGCCCAGATTTAGAATAGCAATTTTGCAGACCAAGTTGTTCAACGGTTTGGGAAATGACAATGAATTCCTAAATACTATCGAGGATTTTATTAGATTTTAAGATTTAGAAGGGGGGGATTCATGTTGTTCATATTCGAAGATTCATTTTAAAGCGAGAACCAAGGACTTGCATCCAGTGAACGGGAAATGCCTCAAACAAGGAACGGCTACCGGTTTTATGCAATTGAATCAAACTTTAAAAGATATATTTCCTTTAGTACGCGACCAAACGCAATTATAAACAGAATTTTACACCTCCAAATAACTTCAGAATCAATCCCAATCAAAATCAATCAAATGACTTTATATACTGAATGCTTAAGTGAGTGAGAAAGGGAAAGTAGAAATTTCTGGGGCAAGAACCAAATTTGGCTGTATTGCGTCAAGAATTGTGTTTTTGTGATCTAAACATTTGAAAAAATGGGAAAACCCTAAAAGTTAGTTGACAAGAAAAAGGGCCGAAAATAGAGAAGGATAGCTTGCATATCTCGACGGCGTGTCATCCAAGTTTATCAAAGACAGTAAACCCCATGGGAAAGAAAAAATCACTAAGATTCCCTAGAGTCATGATTCCTGTTCTTACCTAAAGATGGGGAAAACCCTGAGGAGACAGGATACTTAAAGTCGTGCATAATTAAATTTGGTGATGATTGAAGTGAGTGTTGTACAGTATATAATTCAAAGGATGTCGCCAAACATATGTTGAGTTCTTAGAAATTAGAAATCCCATAACGAAAAACCATTTCATTCAATTCGCATCTATATATAAAGATCGACACTTATCAAATAAGTTAGGGATCACCCCCCCCCAGAAGCAAACCAAAACCATATATATATACCAAATCACACAACAAAAGCTATAATTTTTAATGCCGTAGGTACCCTAATAAAAAGATTCACTATCTCCAAAATTACCGACAACCGGGTAATAGATAAAAGCCTCCGGAGTCACGCAATCATTTCAAGAGTTGCCATTAGATTAATCAAATTCCTCTAGTGGATTTCAATCCATTAAAAGTGAAGACAGAACATATTCCGCATATTTCAATTTTGTTGTACGATAAGTTTCTGACAGCTTTGTGGAATACTGGGACAGAAATGTAATTTGTTTTTGCAGAAACACTTATTTTGCAAGTGACATTGGATAAAGTGCTATCTTTAAATTTTCCAGGCGGAATGTAAATGTTAGAGATAGTAAGCGATGTATTATTTAAAAGGATTTTGACAACTAAGATTTCAAAATCTGTAATAATCTGGAGAAACGTCTTGGAGGCACTAATATCCTTATTCAAACAAGTGTTAGTCCTTCTCTTTTATCCTTTCTATGAATGCGAAAAAATATATTTGTTGGGGCTAGTAAACACATCTTTAGGTTATATCGTTACTTGAATTATAACTTGTTGAAAAAAGGGTGCAAAAATTATATCATTTCTCTCTTTTTTTTTTACTTGCATTCCATTGAATTATTAGCATTATTAACAAAGAAAATTTAAAAAGAGGTATAAAAAATAGGTTACACAAAGCAAAACTGGGAATTAAATCTATGTATATCTGAAAACATTTTCTTAACTTCTTATTGATTTCTTTATCATTCTTTCTCCAACAGAAAACAAGGGAATAAAAATAATTTACGTTTCTTAAATTTATGATATGCTGGACTATCATGATCTTCAGATGCCCAAAAAATTGTATTGGATACAGTTTTTTCTAGAGTAGCTTCTAAAGGCTGCAGTAAGGAAAGAAAATGAATATTTAATTGCATTTCCACTATATTTTTGTTCATTAGTGAAAGTATTCATTTTGGTTAAAAAAATTCAAAAATTGTATTATTGTCTTCATTAACCTTGTTCTGATTTTCCAGTTTTCTTTTCCAACTTGTCATTATATTTTGTTTGTTCGTCATGTATCTTTTTAGCTATGATATTTTTATAGCGTCCATTCTTGAAATAGTTTATTATGATTTTAAATGTTAAATTTCAATTTCTTTCGCGTTGTTTGGAATACGCTTCATGGTCGTCATCACAAGAAGCACAAATATTACATTTTTTTTCTGCTCATTCATTTTCTTGGTGGTTTAATCGACATTTAATTTAAATGTGACCGAATTTTTGTAAGTGAACCAATTTTCAGCAGCTGGAGCACTATCTGGGTTTATCATAGAATAGCTGGGTTCTAAATACCTCAAAGGTAATATGAATTTTAACTGAAATTATGGAACCAAATTGAGTGAGATTTAAATAGTTTTAGTGGGTATGCCTGTAGCTGTTTTTTTTTAAGCAAAATGTTTAGTTTCTAGGATTGACATGTTATTTCATAGTTAAATTTTCAAATATTCTCAAGTGTATTCAGGGTCAACTCCTTGAATTATTAAACTAGTAGTAAATTGAATCCATGATAACTTTGAATTAATAAATTGAATAACTTTGAAGTAGTAAATTGAATCCATGAACTATTTATTTCATTCATGTTTAATGCTTCATAACAATATCACAATTGTTAGTTTTTATAATTATTACTTGTTTTTTCCCAATTTTTCTTATTGATGGAATACCTATACAGTTGGAAAATTTCTTTACTATCGTGTCCTTGAGTTTCAGTGGGTTTGTACTCCGGAAATGGTTGCTTCATTTCAAAAAGATCGCTATATTAAAATTCGTAAGTTAAGCTTCATTGTCCTTTATATGTTTACTAAAGGTATATGCCCATCATTCTTTCTTGAGTCCTCTTTTGAAATTGTACTCTCTGAAGAAGTCCATCTTGTTTTGATCCGGGCGCGCGCGCGGATGATACCACCAATTTTTTTCTAACCTCTTCTCCCTCCAACGCCCAAAAAAACTATAAACTCGAAATTGTTGGCAATCAAATTATAAAAATGCTGATTTAAAACTTTAAAATGATAAATACAAAAAAACAATTTTAAATAAACTACTGTCCTTATTTCACTCAATGCGCCTCAAAGTTCGTAGATTTCACGAGTCACACAACAGCCACGTAAATCAAATAATCATTTATCATCAACAAAATACGAATATACTTGATAATTCTAACTTGCAAGAAGGTACTAACAACTTTAATCAGCATCAACGGAAAGATTCGCATTCACAAGATAACCGGTCATCCCACAAGTTATTCAACCCCCCCCCCCCCCAGAATTTGTCACTGTCCGTCAACGAACAACCAAAGGTGAGGAACTTGAACACCAAAGAAAAGAGAGAATGTCAAATTTATTCTTCCAAATCTTCAATATTTTCAGGATAATACATCCAGTAAAAATTGTATATTTAGCAAGGCTTGTTCATAATACCTCCTTTCATAAGGGCCCGAACCAGAGACGAAGCGTCGAGTTCCACGTATTCTGCTCATTAGAACCGGAAGTGGGAAATAGTGACCCGTGGGCCACATGCGATCCCCTTAGAGGTTTTTTGTTTCCAGCTAAGACAGTCAGAAAAATTCGCCTTAAACCAAGATTTCCTTCCTTTTCTTAAAATCATTCAAATAAAAGCTAAGTCTTTTTGTAAGGCAAGCAGATGAAGTCAGTTATTATTATTTCCCTTTATTAGGAAAACAGAAAGTGCTTGAAAGTGTTTCTGCAAAGATAAATGATCATCGAATTTCAGGATCTTACGAAAATTGAACCATCTTCAATCTACTCTCTAAACCCACCACTACTAATATTGACACAGCATATGAGGAGCTTCAGCTTAAACTTATTGTCATGCAATCAGATCACACTATGAAATAAATGTTTAATACTGTGACAACAATTGATTTTCATAAAACTTTTTCTGCTTAAAAACTTCTATGTATGAAGAAATCTGTTCGGAAAAGTTTCTATATTTGGGTCTACACATATTTGGGGGCAAAGAGCAGATATAGATGCTCTTTTGACAGACATTAATTAGCAGGGTTTTATGAAATTCTCCTTTGGCAATCTTCTTCCCGCTTTCAAAATTATTGTAGAAAAGTGTGATACGGTAAATTAATCTCATTAAACACTCTAAAATTAAATTTGCTTGCAGTTATAGATTATATGAAATAAACACAAAAATTAATTGAATAAAACTGTCTATTATATTTAATTTATGTTTGTTGATTTTTAATGTACAATTTAAAATTTTCTGAAATTCGAAGTAAATTGTTCAATGCAAATATTTTAAAACGTGCGGCTCCAGCCTAAGCATCCACAAATTGGCTCCCGAGCCAAATGAATTGCCCATCCTTGCACAAGTAGAAAGCATCCTCCAACCTTGTCATTATATCTACCGGATTCACTTAAGAACAGCCCTACGCCGTTCGCAGTAGGAAGATTTCGATATAGCACAGACACTCGAATTTCATTTCAGAGGATTGAAGACGCTTTGTGAAAGAAAGATAGGATGCAAGACAACCCAATACCTCTATCGGCTTTGTCATCCTTGTCGGACGTCTCATAGATCTTTTGAGACGTCCATGATGCCAGATTCAGTACAAGCCTTGGATCCTTGTTTGATAATTTCATAGAGCGACTATATAACTTGTATATAATTAAAGTTATTTCTTTTCTTCCCAGTATCAAGAGGACACACACCTACAGAAGCAGTAACATTATTAATCTAAAATCGTATTAATCTTTAATTTCCTCCCCCTTCTGACAAGCAGTTATGGAATTTTGCACTATACAAATCTGAAGTAATATATGTATATAATATATATATTGTACAAAATTTTAAACACCAAAATCGACGAGCTTCCCAAATCAATAGAAAGTAAGAAATTTTGCAAATTCATCTTTGAAGCAAAAATCTTGGAAACGCTTGTTTACTATTACTATTATTTGATACCAATGACTTGTACTTTGTATGAGAATGTTATGTTTGATTGTAATGCATAAATCTATAATTTGTATATGTACTTTATCTGGTCAATTACGTGGAGTTGATAAGGAAGCAGTCTAATACGAACTAAATACCAGCTGATGATCTCATTTATAGAGGTTTTATGAAAAGATTAGATGCATAATTAAGTATATATGAATACATGTGCTGTACAATGATATCACTGTAATAACTATCAATATTTATTTACATATTACTTATATCATACTTTGAATTTTAGGGTTACAGACCCTGACAAAATTCTGTACAATTTAAACCGTATAAACTAACACTATTTAATTTTAATGACCACTACTATTGCTGATCCAAAAATAAACTCCAAAGCCTTAATGTGTATCTTGTATCCGCTAAAAAACTCAGACATAGAATGTTTTCATTCTCTTAAATTTTAGATTGTTCCAGAATCTTTTCATATAAATTTTTTTGAAAGACATAGATACACAACTGTAGTTTTTCTTCTCTTCGTATTTTTCCCCCAAGTATTCGCTTGAATGGGATGCACCTGTGAATTATGAATGCAATTCATCAATATATTGTTATGTATATGGAATGAATACAGTAATTAACAGTTTTTCAGGGTTAATTATAAATTAAGTATAGAATGAGATGTTAGTGAATAACGAAATATTAAGAATGATTCGAATGTAACATATAAATGAAATCTTAAAAAATTGGATTAGTGAATTTAAATCACCACTTAAGGATAAATTCGAGATAACTAAGTGGAGTTAAGTGTCGATTGGTTCTTTAAGAAATTTCGGCTATTCTTTTGATTTCGAAAATATTAACATAATTTTGTGATGGGCACGTGGACCCATTGGTAAGTCACATTTCCTTTACAAAGAGGGATTACAATGGGGGTCTCATACCTTTACCCTTTTAATTAACTTCTGTGGCTACTTTACTAAGATGCTCGATATGATAACCTATTTTGTTGTAACCTCAAACGCCAAAGGATATTGAGGAGATTACAGTGATACAAGTAAATTAGCCTTACTATACAACATAAAGTGTATTGAATAGCACGTAGAAAAGGAAATCGTATATATAGGAAGAACATTAATACGTCATAGAGGTTTGAGCAACTGTAAAACTGGTAATCAGAGCTAGACTATCTTAATGATTTCTACTTTTGGAGAATGACTACCATAACGACATAGTTAGAAGTCTACTGGAATCGGATTCATTAATTCAAAAGTCTACCATTTCAGTCTGCAAGATCAGTAGCTATCTTTATCATAATATTTAGTTGATCAAAGTAAGGTAACCACTCCACTTATTTAAGTTATATTTATAGTAAAATGCTTAAAAATTCTGGGCTTATATTTAATCTCAATGCAATTATCTCTTAATCACCTTTCATCTCTTAATCACTACGTGGCCAATTCATTACACTATTTATCAAATATATTGCTATACACCGTGTAATGCGTTATTTTCAATTTCACATCTAGAATTTCAGTACTGTTTGAGTTACAGTTTGTTTGTATTAGATTTAGGTATTCTGAATAAAAAAAATAATATAATATGTAAATTTAAATCAATTATTCAAATCATCAAATTCATTTCATCTATCATTTACATTTTATTTAAATATTCAAAAACAAATTTAATTCTTAAATCTTACGACTTACTTTTTATAAAATGTTAGTACAGTATATGCAATAAGCAAATTTTAACTGTTATTCATAATATTTGGTGAACACTCAAGTGTGTATGTAATATATATTAAGCGCGAGCAAAGTAATCCTTATTTTAATTATTTATGTTAGTAGCGGAAATATCAGTCGATAAAAAAGTTCTCGTTTCCTTTTATTTACGGAACAAATTACTTTTAGGGTTGTTTCAAGATTCGTGTTTGTCTGATGAAAGTCTAAAGAAAAGCATTACTCCAGGGAAGTTCACATAACGAACTCACTTATAAAGCTGTCACGTGTAAGCTAGAGTCCGGAAAAGCACTCAACACCGCCAATTCTCAAAATGAATGCAGACCGCACGTACGTGAGATGAATAAAAAGGGAAACTAAACGAAGATTTACGTATTATGGCATATCTCTAATGTGTTATTTCGACGTACCGAAGAAGTACACCTGTTGTTCTTTATCTTTCTTGAGTATAATGATACAGATGTAATTTTTGATATATCGGGTCTTATTTTCAAACCAGATGGCTTTTGTCAGCTTCAGAGTTTAGCTGTTCTATTGTGGATAGTACATTAATCTGTCTTAAATATCTCTAATATAAAATAGCTTTTTGATTTTCAGATGTTTAGTTTGGAATAAACTATTTATATGGTGGAAATAGTTACTAGAAATAATTATATATATATATATATATATATATTCTCAATTTTGTACAAAGTGTTTTCTATTACAATTATTTATGTTATTTAAAACTGTTAAATCGAAATTAATGATGAATAGAGTAAGAATTACAATTATACATACTTAGTAACGAATTAAATTTAATTTGTCTGGCATGGCAGGGCATATTGGACTATTATAATTTTATAATTCTGAAGGAAAAATGAAATCAAGAAGATCAAAATTGCGATTCCTAATGTAAAACTATAAATTAAGACCACGAAAGTTTGATGCTCTGAAAGACTGCAGTTCCCTCTCTCTAAAAAGACTGATTATGTGACACTTTCCTATTTAAAATTTGATTAATTGAAAATGTCCACTTCACCGTTAGTAAAAAGAGTAATTTACAAAAGGGACAGTATATATATATATATATATATATATATATATATATATATATATATACTATGCTTTGATTTTTAAAAACCCTACAAATTTATGAAAAAAAAATTATAATATATTTTTCAAGAAAGGATAAGAATGCCAGGTAGACGTCTGAGAAGACAATTTGCACAGTTAAGCTAATTTGAGAGGGCCCTGGTCATAGGCATGAAAACCGCAGCCTCGCCGATTCACCGTATTGTTCGCCAGATCGATCGTTCAGAGTGTGCCGTCAGAACATGTTGGGACCAATACTGATTACTGCAGTGGACACGAGATGGTATCCACGCGGGGAGAATCAGATCTGTAGCGACCTGTAAATCTGCGAGGAGAGAGGATATAAGGATCCTGCGGCAAGCGCTTGTCGATCCTACAGGAATTTGTTCTACGATACAAACAGATGAATAGCTGCCATTTGTTTTACAAACCATTTCCAGGTGTCTTGCAGCAGCGAATCTGCAATCCAAACTCCCTTTTCATGTACTTCCTTTAACATCGAAACATCGGCGACTCAGTCTACAGTGTTGCGAAGCCAGAGCCATGTGGAATGCTACATATTGGCAAAACATGGTGTTTAGTGATGCATCCCGATTAGTTTTGGGGACAGATGATAAACGCATACGAGTGTGGAGGTGTTCTGATGAAAGGTACGAGTAAAATTCCATCCACGCTATAACACGGCATACTGCCCTCTCTACAAGCGTAATAGTCTGGGTCCCATAGCCCATAATAGCCGGTCCACTCCAATTATGGTACGAGGAACTTTTACGAATCAGTGTTATGTTTATGACATTCTTAGACTCAAAATTGTATCTTTCCTAAATGCTCTTCCAGAGGCAGTTTTTCTTGTCCTCTCATGCAGCTCGAGTAGCTCAAGATATTCTACATCATGTTCCGATTATTTCATGGCCGGTCCGCTCCCAGGACTTGCCCCCTATACAGCATTTGTAGGACCAACTAAAATACCAAATGCTACTCTTTATATGATTTGGAGTTGGCTGTTCAAAATTTATGGGCCTATCTACCTGAGAAAACCATCCGATATCTAATCAACTCAATACCGGACCGCGTTGCGGCATGTATTGCAGCAGGAGACGGTTCAACACGGTGTTGGAAGTGGCACTGTATTTGTCTAATTGTGCATACTGTATTCATTGAATTGTCTTGATTTTGGAATCAAGTGAATCTCATCTGTATCTTGATGTGCATTAAATTTCATTTCAATCTGAAGCTTCCTTCGTTGTGCGCTATTTTCAGTGTTCCTGAGTGAATTAAAAATTTATCTATTACTCATAGTACTGTCTAATATATGTTTTGTTTATTTAAATATTTTCTAATTTTTAAAGGGTTATAAGAAATAGGGTCATCACTTCCTTTTCCTTTTGAAAAACATGTTAATATTTGTCAGTTCAAAAGCTATTTTTATTTGAAAAGTACAGCAATGAAAAAAAAGTAAAGAACCTAATTGATTTCATTCAGAAAAAGCATATGTTGATTACCCTGAACATAATAAGTACTGATTGTATAAAGATGTTTAACATGTATCTTAGTCTTAAATAGAAACAATAAGAATAAAAAAAATATGACTTAATACTAAATTATCACACTTATATAATATATATATATATATATATATGCGATCATCTATAACGTTTCAGCATTTTATTTTTCAAAAAAAATTAATTTTTATATTATTATCATACCGAACTTTAAAAGCCATCATAACTATAGAAAATCTCTCTAGTATAAAAGGAAATTAACAACATTTTAAATAGTAATAGAAATGTACTACACAAAACCTTAAATCCACTACGATAAAACGAAATTATGATAGTAATGATTTCCTTGTAAGTAGTGTGTGTGTAAATAATAATAATTAGAATTGTTAAACTAAATGAAATTTAATTGAGAAACAGTGTTTTTTGATAAGAAAAAGTGCGTAAATATTCGATTTCCTATATTTCAAAAAATTTATATAGTATATTTAAAAAGTATTATATTATTATTAAAATTCAATTATATACTATTCTAAAAAAAATTTCACGTAAGGTATAAAAAGGGAAAATAGCTTTCTAGATTTTTTTTTTTACTTTTAGAAAATGAAGATATATTGAAAAGAAAGAAAATAACTTGAGAAAGTTATATCTATCATGAAATATATGAATTTATCATTTTGAACAAGGTATACGCATATCAAAAAACCCTATTAACTAGCGTTTTGAATCCCTGTTGTTACATATGGATGGAACTATTATCAAAAAATAATTGAAATTAAACTATGGATGATACTAAGAAATAATGCTTGTATAAATAGTTTTCCAAGCTAACTCAGAGAAATTATCGAGTAATAATATTTGATACCAATTTAATACCGAGGAAAAATTAATAATAGAATTCAGATTGCCTGAAACTTTCTCCTTATAATACAAAGCTTATGAAAACGTTATCCATATTTCAAAAGATTATTTTCCAGAGTTGAATTCTTCTTATAAACAACAGTGATAAACAAAATTGATTGGAAAATGACACTGATAAATAAAAAATTATTTTTTCCCTTAAATTTAAAGCTAATATTTCAATTGGATACACTCTTGAGCACATTAACATAACAATGGAAATATATAGTAGGATCTTATTTTTGTTTAAGGAAAAATATGAATTTGAATTGTTACAATACCAGCTTAAGAGATCCGACAATAAAATTTAAAATTTGCTTGCAGTATACTTTCACAAATTTTATACTGCAAATTACACTTAAAAGTGTATTAATTTAAGTAAATTAGTATCCGTATTGGCATTTAAATTTGTTGTTCGGTATCTTCTCTCTTGATGATTCGACATTAGTCGGCAAGCATTATTGCATTTCATTGCAATCGTTGCATCATGAAAAATCTGTCATTTCTCATTGGAATTTAATTTTAAGCAGAAGAAACGATGTTATTTTAACAAATCTACTAATTGGACATCCAAGATTGACTCCTAAACACCTTACACGGGGAAAAGTCCTCCTGTGTGTAATCAATGTGTCTTTTGACTGTCAAACATATCTTGACAGAATGCTCTGCATTAAACTGCATCAACATTTTTTAAATCTTCTTAATCTTTCTTTAATTGACATGATTGGGGATAATCTTGAAATAAATGCTTTTAATTTTGTACGAGACATTAGTTTTATTCCATGCATTTAATTTTATTGAACATTCCATCCTTTCCTTTACCTTGAACCTGAATTTCAAATTGTAATATCTTAGCCTTGAGTTTGGCACAATATATCCAGTAAGGATTTAGTGTCATAAATTTCAACCAAGCATTGCGATTGATAATGAGATTCCAAGGTAAATATTTGTTGATGAAATCATTCACCATGCACATCGCTAATTGCTCCCACATTATCTGGACAAAAGTCGAGAAGAAAGCGTAAGAAAAAAAGCTTTAGTGACATGTGATATCCTAAGTTTTTAAACCTTTTCACCATAATTTGAGCAATTCTCTTCTAATTCGCAGCTTTGAAATTTCTTAGAACTTTTCTACGAAGTCCTTAAATGAAAAAGGTATCATAACTTTCTTTTTACCCTGAAGTATACCTAAAGGAATGGAGTTAAATTTAATTCCTTTTTGAATTAATATTTTTAAGCTAACCTTAGAAGCACCATTAAAAAGTCGCCATATCTCTGGTGTATGACATAGATATAAAGGTGTCAAATGGCCTGGAATGATGTTGAGAAAGCATATTTTACCATTTTTCCATAAAAATTAATGAACACTTTATGTTTGCCATGTATGAAAATACATACATTATGAGCCTAATCATTCCATTCCTGAAGCCTTGATCCTTGCAATTCGGCTTCATTCTTACTTGACCCTACATTACACACAAGATCATTCAACTCTGTTATCGTATGAGATTCCGAGTGTTTTTCTTAAGGAATGTTATACCTGTCTGTTTGATTTTCAAGACTGTAAGATGGCATGCATTCTTCGCCAACTAAAGAATAGTTAACTGGTGAATGTGGTACAGGAAGCACATCACTATGAGGTGCTGACCTCATAGCAGAATTGATGTTGGAATTCTGAACATGCTTCTGTGCTTCTTAAAATTAATTTCTTTTGTTGCTGGAGTCATATAAAAATAGAAATCCTCTAAATGATCTCTAGGTTCCCTCCAGATCATTGGTATAAAGAAAGGCATTGAAGCTCCCTTTTTTGTGATCCATTCTCAAAGTCTGGTAGAACAACCTATGTAACAAAGTGTGGTACCCATAGCTTATCCTGATCACCGATTTCGCACCCAAATAGTGTTTATGAGTAATTTTAATAGAATTCGTGCTTCTTCATGCTTCAATTCATGCTTTCAGGAAAGAAAAAAATTCTTGTTTATCAGTATAATTAAACAAATATATTTCGTCCTCTACTTTTTACTCGATTTCATAAAAAATCACTAACATTTAATTAAAAATTTCTGAATATTTTCAATTACAGTGATTTACATTCGCTTTCGGTCATTTGAGTTTATAAAATCTATCTGCCAAAATTTTTTACTAAATATCAAAAAAATTGCTAGCATTTTTTTTTCACGTATGAATATTAAAATTTATCTCTTTTTTCTTAAATCAGCATCATAAAAATGTATTCAAAACATATTTATCTTAGCACAAAACCTTTTACTGAAAAAGTCCTAAAATAGATTTCACATAATAATTCTAAAAAATTTGAAGTAAAAAACAATATTAAGTAACCATACACAGCTTTTATAACTAGTTTTAATTAATAAAGTATTCTAGAATATTCTAAAATTATGCTATAAATTTGATTCTGTAGTATTATAAAGATGCTAAAAGTGTTAATATATTGTACCATATTTTATTGTAGGGAATTGACTATTTTTGATTTTATATAAATACGGAAACTTAATTGGAACAATGGAAACTTTCAAACCCAGGAACCTCAATTTACACTACTGCTTAGAAATCTGATGTTTATTTTGTAAAAACTAAAGTAAAATTCTTAATTTATTACGATTTCCCTTTTTGATAAATTAAAAGAAAATTTGCAATAAAATTTTATCCTGAAATATGTAGCTGATGTCTTCAATCATATAGATCCAATGGTCAGAGGAGCAAAGAATTTCCTTCGTATCGGGCGTTTTTCTTCGTTAACAACTAAGTTAGAAAAGTACTCCTGGTCTTTGTCATAAACTCGAGTAACTGTTACTAAATAATATTTTATCTTATTAAATGTTGCTAAATGCGATGAAGACTTAAAATATGATACATTTATTTTCGATGGTGAAGAAAACCTTAGTAAAGAATTGTTTACTATTTAATATCGTCTAGAAAAGTAATGGCTTGGAAATATGTTAAAAGTTGTAATATGGATTTTACATAGATTTTTTATTTAGAATATCTTAATTTAATTCAAGTACATAGATTTTCTAAACATAAACTTTAAAATTTGTGATATAATGCTTCCCTACTATTGGCCTTGTTTAAATTTTTTGCAATTAATCATTCTTAAATGAATCCTAAATATGTATTCAAGTTTGTTATCTAATTGTACTGAAGCTATAAAGATTCTAATAATTTAAATTATTTTGAACAAACATAGGGTTGGCTGGAAAACTCTATTCGAAAGTTCATTGAAACCTGTTTCAATGGAAGAATGGGGGGAAATAAGAATATTATTTTTAAAAAGAAAACAAGTTGAATCTGTGCCAAAAGGCAGGAATATCAAATTTTTAGCTTAAAGAACACCCAAACACATATAAACTGTTTTGTTACATTTTGTATATTTACTATTAATATTAACCAAGTGTCCAAATACTTTTGTGAATTTATTTATTGTGATCAATCAATTATTTTATTTTTAAAAAGTTTGAATATATACTTTTGTAGAGTTATTAAAATGAAGCATAGATAAATAGTAACATATATAGAAAATATTTCCGCCAGTCTTAATACTTAGAATTCCTTATTTGTTACTAAACGTTAAAAGCGCTAATATCCGATTGCAAACGAGAGGCACTGCACTTGTAAGAAAGAAAAATTGTTTTCATCAAAGAAAATTTGATTAAAATAATAAATATATACAGTGGCTTCCAAAATTGAGTAATACACCACTCAATTGCTTTCTTAAAGGCATAAAACAATATTTTTAAAATATTAATTTAAGTTTAAAATTTACAAAATCGATAAAAATATAGTAGGCAAAAAATCAAAAATTAAGAATCAATAATAAATTAATTACCATTATTTTTACATTGTAATAACAGATTTATAAGTCACAAAATTGAGTACACATTTAGAATTATTCCTTAAAATTTTTATAAGAAATTGAAATTAATAATCTGTTGCATATCTTTTGTACTTAGAACACCTTCCAATAGGTGTGTAAGGATTTGAAAGGTTTTGTGTTGTTCCGCTGGATATTTCTACCCATTTTTTTTTTCGTAATATTGTTTCAAATGTTCTGTGCTTCTAGTATTATGTTTTTGAACAGATTTTTTTCAAATTATACCTCAAATTCTTAATCACAATGTGATCGAGAGATTGAGATAATGTATGAAACTGTATTTTACAATTGCACAAACCATAACTTAAAAAATTTAGCTTCATGCTTGTTTTCACTATCGTGTTGGAACACAAAACGCGAGCCTGAACTTCATTTCTAGGTATTTAGTTTTAAATTATTCTTCAGTCCATCCAAATATTTCATTTTATTCATGACTCCATCAACAAAAGTTGATTTTCCCACTCTCATTTTGCTGACATGCAATCCCTTACAAAAACCACGCCAATACTTGATAGTGAGAACGGTGTTGGGGGATCACAGTTCAAAGTTAACTTTCGTCAAACCATCCGCCATCACATCCAAAAATATTGAATTAGTTTTTATCATTGAACATTACGCTATTCCAGAAATCTTGAGGCTTTGAAATATGATCTTTTGCAATTGTTATGCATATTTCGCTATTTGTTTTGGAAATTAAAGGGGATTATTTCCAGCTTCACGATAATTATAGTTTACTTCTTGGAGTACTCTTCGAATTATTCCTGTAGAAATACGTCTTCTTATTGCTGTAAAAGTAGACGAAGCAATTTTTACAGAGACCTTAATGTGAGCTATGCAAAAATTGCCTCATTTTTTTTTTAATTTCTCGAATGATGTTTCTCTTGATTGTTGAACTGAGGATTCTTTATGGAGAATTCTTGAGGTAGCCCAAATTTTTATACTTCTGAATAACTTTTGCTTGTATCCGTGGCTGCTTTGAGCTTCCTTTGCAATGTGCACACTACAATTTATCAAACCTCAGACGTCACAATAATAATTTTCTGAATACGAATTTTCACACCTAAAATATTTTTTTTTCTCTCCTGAAAATCAAATATTAGTATTTTTAGGAAGCAAAAATGTTATTCTGATTGATAACCAAAAAAATAGTGCTAGCAAAATCGCAATTTATATTGGGAGTTTAATCGATTTTGAAACCGTGGAGCTTAAGAGCTTTGATGTAAAAATTTTGTTAGTTAAAAAATTGTCGATTTTTCATTTCCACTTCTTTGTGTAATATATTTTGTAATATACATTTTATAAGTTCTGCGAATATTAAATCTAAATGTGTTTTGCTTAATATTGTATTTTACGCCTTTCAAAAATAGGGTGAGAGATGTTTACTTAATTTTGGGAGCCACTATATAAGGTTGCCAACTGTAAAAACATAGCAAATAAAAGTTGAGATACAAGTTTAAAAAATAATTCAATTTGAAGAAAAAAAAATAGAATTAATTTTTAGATTTAGTAATTTTAATAAATAATCGATGAATTCGAAAATAATTTATTTGTGAGCAAGAGCAAAATTAAAAATAATAATAATTTTTTTTCAAAATCTTGAATGATAAAAGGGAGAAATTATTAAAATTCAGATTTTTATAATTATTAATTCAGATATAGTTGTTATAATTACATTAATTAGAATTTGAATCTTTGTTTCGAACCATTCTGGACGTTTCATTAGACATTGTAATTTCCTCTGAAATTTATATAGTTAGGAAAAGTTTATATCCAAGAAAATTGTCATAAAGCCATTGACTTTTCCATCAAAAATATCAAAAAACTGTTTAATAATTTTAAGTACAGTGGCTCTAGAAATTGAGTATACACCCTTCACTCTTTTCACGAAAAGTCTACAGCAATAATATTGTAAACATCCATTTAAATATAAAATTTATAGGAATGATAAAATACACATTACGAAATGTATTAAGTTAAAAAAACAAAAACAAAGAAGCGATAATATTTTAACCAACAAAATGATTACATCAAAACTCAAAATTTCAAGGTCACAAAATCGAGTATATATCCCACAAATTTTCTAATTTTGACTAATCATTTTTTTTTATAGTTTTGCTTTTTTAAAATACCAATATTTGATTTATAGACGAAAAATATTTTTATGTAAAAATTGGCTGAAGAACTGAAAATAATATTAAAATTTGGAAAATTGTAATTCTAATGTTTGAGGTAAATGAATTTCTGAATTATATCGCTAAGGAAGTTCAACATAGTCATGGATGGGTACAAAAAATTATCCAGGAGTAAAAAAAATATGGAAAATCGCAAATGAACCTAGAAAAGGAAGTAAAAGAGTCCTTGACTAGCAGAAATATCTTTCGAGACGTAAGAAAACTTCTAATGTGAGCGCTTTAAAAATATCTTCATCTACTTTTACAGCAATAGGAAGATGTGTTTCTTCAGAAACAATTCGAAAAGTACTCCGAGAAGCAAATTATTACGGTCACTGAGCCGATAGAAAATCATTCAATTCCAAAGCAAATAGAGGGAAAAAAGGATCACATTTGCTAAAAATCGTATTTCAAAGTCTCAATATTTCTAGAATAATGTTATATTCAGTGATTTAAAGTTAATTCGAAGTTTTTGAAAGAGAAGGTATGAGTTGCGGAATTCGAATTCTGGTATATGTATGTATGTATATATACATATATACATAAACCACACACACACACACACACACATATATATATATATATATATATATATATATATATATATATATATTTGATTTGAAAATATTGGTTTTTGAAAAAATTTAGTAAATGAGATATCTTGCCATTCATTTTCTTCTTTGTTTCTTGTTTCTTTTCTTTAATTTACAAAGAGAATTTTGGAGTAATCCACTTTTTACCCAACAAAATACACTCGGAGAGGGTTGATACCGTAGAGCATGTTTAACCCCACAATTCAGTCCCCAGTCTGAATGTGCATGCTTTGTTTTGTTGGGTATTCAAATTCCTTTAGTTTCAAATTTGATGCAATTTTTATTCGTCTCTTTTACGCAGTTCTATAAATGTTTTCTTTTGTTGATTTTGGATTTTAATTGTTCTCTTATTTTTATGTGTTTTAATAATAATTTCATTGCATTATCTTATATATATATATATATATATATATATATATATCATTGCATTGTAATACCATATTTCAACAAGATAACGAAGCAAAACATTCTGTTAAAATTGACAAGTTATACTTGTTGTACAATTTTAAAATGCAATTGCATCTACCGATTAAATTTCTCAATTATATTGGGATGAAAAACTTGTAGTCTTATTTGGGAAAAATCTGTTCAAAAATGTATTAAAAATATAGAACACTTGTAACAGAGCGAAATAAGAGAAATGAGCAAAAATATCCAGCGAAGCAAACCATTACACACCAATTGGAACGTGTTCTAAATTCAAAAAGATATGCAACAAAAAACTAATTTCCCTTTTTAAAAAAAAAATTAAGATTTATTCTAGGTGTATACTCATTTTTGTGACATAGATATTTGTAACTTCAACATAAAAATGAAGGTAATTAAAGTATTAACGATTCTTCAATTTTATTTCTGTGTATAACATATTTTTTACAGAGTGCATTTTATTGTTCTTATAAATATCAAACTTAAATAAGAAGTTAATAATATTGTTTTAGGCCTTTCAGAAAAAGAGAGAGAGGAGTAAGTTTACTCCTTACTTTCAGTAAGTTTACACTTTACTTTAGTTTTGGGGCCACTGTATAATCTTTTTTTTTAAATCTTTTTTATTTGGAAACATCTAAAAGGTAATTGAAACAATTATTTTGATAAAATAACTTCAAAAAAAAAAAAAAGGTTGAATTTGATTTTAAATTGAAATAGTAAGATTTTGAAAAGTTTGAATTTGAAATGTAAAAACTGTTAATCTAATTGAAAGTAATCCATCAATTTCATTCATTTTTAATCACATTCTCTAATTAGTTGATTATAATTTAATCGAGGATGTTTCACCTAAAATTATATACGAATCCAAATGAAAAAAAGGTAGGAAAATAAGCAAATTAAAGGTAAAATTATGCTTGTTAAAGAATTTCTTTTTGTCCTGATTTATATTAAATAGAGGGAAAATCTTCTAAAAATCAATTCGAAAATTCACATCAAACTCAAAATCATTCCAAGTTCAAAAATTCATTCATTCATTATTTTTTTTTATTTCAATATCGTTTGAAGATATACGTTATTATTTCAAGTAAAATAATATTAGAAGTGAAAATTGCTTTCTTCCAGATGATATTGAAATACTTGTAAAAATAAAATTCTTATAATTATTAGTATATGAATATTAAAATAAAATAATTAATAAAAATATTTATAAAATAATATTTCAACTATACCAAATTTAATTGCACATAAACTGCTGTTTGTAGAAAATGCAACACCATGAAGGAATCATCAGAATCAAATGAAATTCGCAGCAAATGTCAATTATAGGATATTATGCAAATTAATAAAGTTTCAGAGCCATCGCGCGTGCGCGGCGCGCGCAGCGCCCTCTGAATTGATGCTGAAAGCGTATAAATAAAGTGCTGTAGCGGGACGTTGAAAAAAGTCTATGATTATTTGTTAGTGGCAAACGTTTAGTGAGACCTGAGTATGCCTCCACGACGGAAGAATAAGAAATTCAAGCAACTTACGAAGTTTGAACGAGGGAGGATAATCGGCCTTCGAGAAGGAGGATTTTCCTATCGCGCAATAGCAGCTCGTATGCAGCGGAACAGTTCCACAGTGATGCGAGTTTGGAAGCAGTGGACCGACGAGCACCGAACAACTCGAAAAACAGGCACTGGACGACAGAAGGTGACGTCAGAGCGCGATGATCGACACCTGCTCCGCATGGCGGTGAATGATCGCACAGCTTCCTCCAGGCAGCTGGCAGCACGTTGGTCTACTGCTACAGGTGTACAATTGTCGGCTTCGTCAATTCGTCGTCGTCTGCTGCGCCGTGGATTGCGTGCAAGGGTGCCTTTATACAGGATTCCCCTCACGGCGAATCATCGACGGCTGCGTCGGCAGTGGGCTCTTGAGCACAGAGACAGGCGAGCTGATTGGCACCAAGTTGTCTTTTCAGATGAATCACGCTTCAATTTGTGGACCCATGATGGCCGTGTTCGTGTTAGACGTTATGCCGGTCAACGCTGCCTTCCTGAGTGTATTATTGAACGACATAGTGGTCGAACACCCGGAGTTATGGTCTGGGGTGCGATTTCGTATCATGGACGATCCAATTTGATACGAATTGAGGGTAATCTCAATAGCAACAGGTACGTCCGTGAAGTGCTACAGCCCGAAGTCGTTCCTTTCCTTCAAGGCATCCCTGGAGCTATCTTTCAGCAGGATAATGCACGCCCACATGTTGCGCGGACTGTTCGAGACTTCTGTTCAGCACAACGCATGCAACTTCTTCCTTGGCCTGCTTATTCACCGGATATGTCGCCTATTGAGCACGTGTGGGATATGGTTGGTCGGCGTCTCGCTCGTGATCCGCGTCCTGCAGTTTCCAAAGACGAACTTTGGTTGCGCATACAAGCGATATGGAATTCTCTTCCTCAAGCAGATATTCAACATCTGTTTGACTCCATGCCACGTCATATAGCAGCACTTATTGCAGCGCATGGTGGCTGCACCAAATACTGGTTTCGGACGCTTAATTTGTTTCTTTTGTTTTGAAAATTTCATCATTTATTTGTATCAGTACAAGTCGTTTCTGCATTAAATTTCATTTGATTCTGATGATTCTTTCATGGTGTTGCATTTTCTACAAACAGCAGTATATTTAAGTCACTTCATGAAACTTAACTTATATAACTTAATTTTTATTATTAGTGTGTTGTATTAATTCAGTTTTAGCGTTAGAAGGCATAGAACATTAAATGATGCAGAATTTGAATAAGCGATTAAATTTAGGAGAAATGCTAAATATATTTATTGGTACATTTCTTAAGTTCTCACACACACAAAAAGAAATAATAACTAAACCTTAAAAACTTTTCAGTAATTTAAAAGTAAGAAACAATTCCAGCTTTTAAAGGAATTTTAGTTCAACTAGATTCAGAAACACACACAGCATAATTAAGTTATTCCATCAGTCACCAACCTTCTTTCAACATCACGGATAGGAAACGGTATGTTTTAATGCTTCTCCGGAGAGAAATGGAGATGTTTTCCAAAGTAATCCAAGAACATATTTTTTATTATTTTGTAATTTATTATTATTTTAAATAATTAAACAACTCGGTTTCCCGTCGTTCTATCTATAAACGTTTCACTAGAGGGAACGTTCAAAGTTCTTATCTCCTTCTATATTTCTAATTTTTTAAATATATTCTATATATATATATATATATATATATATATGAAGGAGTTTTGTAAGTTGAAAGTTGCAAAACTCTTCATGAATGTTTGATATGCTAGCCAAACATGGAATATTCTTTAAAAATTTGAATATTCAAAGTTTTTATGAAGTATTTATCCCTCCTTTATTTCTTCTTTTTCCAAGGACAGCATAACATTTGGAACAGAGAGAGAGGGAGGGATATTTTACCTAAATTTATTTTTACGTTTTGTAACAATTCAACCCACTAATTCCATGCAAGAATGATAAAACTAAACATAATTTATAAATATACAGAGTAAAATCACATAAGTATAAATAGGTAATCAGTTACAACAATTGGATTATAGTAATATTCAAAGATCCTGAGATGCAATGATAAATTATGTTTTAAATTATTATTAATTAAACTGACAAGTAGTAAAATAAATTTCTGTTTTCGTACCTGGTGGCATGATTTTGAGCACGCCATGACTCGCAAATGTAATCGCGATGCGCTGGATCTTAAAATTATCGGAAAAATTCCTCTGATAATCAGTATCAGCTCAATTATGGAAAAAAAACTTTAATTTTCAGAATAAATGGGCTATCTTCGTTACTACGCTGATACAAGCTGCATTGCAGGAAGTAAATCGCATAGTTATTTCTTGTATATTATAGAAAATAAGTTGCCAAACTTGGTTTATATAAGAGTCATAAATCATATAGTTGTATGCGTCAGCAGCAGAAAGAGACTTGAACAAAATTTACACGTTTTTATTGTTACATATACATTTTCTTGTACAAAGTTCACAAAATGTATGCTAAATTCAATTATATTCATGCATGAATGATTTAAACTGGATCAGTTAATATTCTTTTCAGTAATCACGAGTATTAAAAAAAGGCAAAACCGGGGAAAATTAAAAGTATTTTTAAGTATATTTACTTATCATGTGCTTATGCACTTTACATCTGTCGGGACACAAAATCCTCTTATTTAGTCTTGTGTGGATATAGAGAAAGTAGAGGCAGCTCAGGTGTTTACTTCGACATCGCGGCTGAAATTTACGATGCAATCCAATTGACCTGGAAAAATCTTCCAAGCCTTAGTTGGCGAACGAGGGTCTCTTTGGGTATAACATTAATAATAACTTTATTTTTCATTTAATTGGTGTATGAGATTATGTTCTGGACTAAAGACAAAAAAAAGCAATTTTTACTCTCGTTTAATTCATAAAAAAATTATATATTTATCAATGAGAAATTTATATATGAGTTTCAATTTAAAATTAATATCAAAGTATAAATATAAATTACTTTTGTAAAACAGCATAAATATTCCTTGTGAACCTACAAGCAATTTGTTAAAAAAAATTCCTCATTTGAAACTCCTTACGTTTTGTAAGTTTTTAAAAAATATACTTTATACATATGATCAAAGGTCAAGGATCTTTTTAGTTCAAATAGATATTTAAAAGGGAAGAATGTATTTATAAAAATCGTTAAAAAGGTTTTTTTATATTAACTCCTAGATTTTTTTTATTATTCGTTTAATATTGCTTTGAAAATTTTTAGTTGTTGTTTGATACAAAAAAAGTTTGTACACCATCCAAGTAAATATATTTTTCGATACAATAAATCTTATTTAAAATGTATATAATCCTATTATTCTTTGCTTTACCTTTATTCATTAGAATACGAGGATTCAGTTCTTAATATTAAATACTCCGGTAACTCGATTGATTAAAACAAAATTAAATTTTTCAAGACATTTAGTATAAAAGAAAATGCATCAAAAAGTCTTTTCCCTTTTTAATCTAAAACAAAAAAGCAGCTTTAGAAAAATCGAAGAAGGCGAAAAAGTCTTTCTTCTCGTTGATATATTTCTCAATTCAATTCTCCAAAACTAATTTTCTAAAAACATTCCGATATCCTTCAACAGCTCTTAATCGCGCACAGATCGGAGTGATAATAAAGCGATTCCACGACTGAGGTCGGCTCCTAGAAAGAAAAGGAAAGCTACTCCAAGAAAAGCGAGAAGAAAAAGAAAAGTCTTCCATGAAAAAGACTAAGCATCGATCCGATCAATCGTTCTCCAGAAAAGCCATCAATTCTATCTCCAGTGACGTAACGGGAACACCTCCCTTGAGAGATGTTGATCGCATGGATCGAAGGCGTCCTTTCGATCTGTTTTAAGCACTCGTGCAATTCATGGACAGCTTTCACTTCTTGTCTCCACTGGTGCGGACATTTTTTTCAGTTGTTTTATTTGGTTTTCTATCACATTAGAAATTGAGAACTAGGACAATCTACTACGCATTTACTTTCTCCGAACTGTAATGTGTCATGCAAAATTTAATTAATTCCTAACAAACGCATATATATATATATATATATGTATGTATTTGGTTCCGGTTGCATTGTTGGCAGCAATGGCGTAATGGCGTAACCAATGTGAAAATGTAATAATAATATAGCAGCAATATCAACAACAATAATGTAATAACCAGCAATGTGTTGTGTGTGTATGTGTATATGTATGTGTATATGTAGCCAATGACTGTGTGTATATATATGTATGTATAATAATAATGGTAATAATAACCAATAATGACCCGTGTATGTAAATGTATGTATGTGTATGTAATATATTAATATGTAACCAATATATATATATAATGTTGTATGTATGTGTATGTATATATGTGCTAATAGCAATGTGTATATATATATATATTAATACTGTAATATTGTATATGTGTGTGTGTAATGGCAATGACATGTATAATATGTATATGATAATATAAATAGATAGATAGATAGATAGATAGATAGATATAGATAGATAGATAGATAGATAGATAGATAGATAGATAG
>BMAW01064715.1:225276-292877 GCA_019974015.1 Nephila pilipes | reverse complement strand
ATAGATAGATAGATAGATAGATAGATAGATAGATAGATAGATAGATAGATAGATGTCCGGATTAAATGTCCATAATTTGTAGAGATTGCTATACTTAATGTCATAAAGCATAAAAAAATATAAAAATACAGAACAGTACTCACAAAGTTTTTATTAAAAAACTCCGGCTCTCTTAATAGCCCTGAGAATATCCACACATGTCCTTTGTAGCATTTCTGTAGTTACAGTTGCAATAGCAGCAATTAGTGAGGCGCGAAGGTCTTCAACGTCACTGGTCTTTATTAGATAGACTTTGTTTTTGATGTAGCTCCAAAGAATAAATTCAGTGGAGTAACGTCTGGAGATTTTGGTGACCAGGCAAGGGGGCCACCTAGTCCTACCCATTGCTTATTTAAAGTTGCATCCAAAAATGCTTGGACATCTGTGCCATAGTGAGGAGGGACCTCATCTTGTAGGAAGATACCAGGGGGTTGTAAATGCTGTATTTAGGGTATTGCATAAATTTGAAACATGTCCGAGTAAATGTTCCATAGAAATCTCAGCAAAGAAAGAGGATCATATGACTATCATGTGAAAGGGCACTCAACACATTGATTTTTGGACTGTTTCTTTCTACTTTTTGTACTGCATGGAGATTTTCTGAACCTCAAATTTTTCGGTTATGTAAATTCACTTTGTTGCTCACATAAAATGTTGCTTCATCTGAAAACATTAGAAAATCGTGTTGTGTTCGATGCGAAATAACATCTCCTCAGCAAATGTAACACACTGCGATCCAAAACTTGATTGTTCTGTCTGCACAATCTGGATTTTGTACGCATTCAGCCTCAGTTTTCGATGTATCATATTATAAATAGTCGATCGTGGTAAGTATAATTCAGAAGCTGCCTTCGTGATTGACTTGCGAGAGCTCCGAACAAAAGCTCGTCGAACATCTTCCCCAAATGCATCAGAAAAAGTGAACACCGATTACCTCCCAAACTTTTCTGTATACTGCTAGTTTTGAGAAATTTTTATTTCTGCAATTTTGATCTGTGGATTTCTTTTTTATACTATTCGAAATAGTATTTGCACAGTTATTACGGATTTTTAATCAAGGTTATAAGATAAATTAAGGGTATACCGCTAGGACAGCTAGTAATAATTTAGCTGAATAAATATTACACCTTTATGAACATAACAAAATAGATAAAATATTTTTATTTTACGTAGATGTATATATGCTCTTATTACATTTCATGATAGTTCTAATCCAGAACATAAACTTAAGCTTTTTTTATCCTGCTTATTTAAATTTAATTAAAATTAATATCAATAATAAAATGGAAATTGAGTATATAATTAGAAATTAAATTAAAAATTTATCATAACAAAATTCATAATATTTTTATGCATTTATCATATAAGTAAGTTAGTTTAGTGGTTAATTATCCATATTTTAAAATACTTTTTGTATTCTTAATATTTCTATTGTGCGTTGCTTTGAATTTGTTAATTTCCTCTTTCGATTTTTGGTCATTACTAATTTTTTTGCTATCAAGTAATATCTGAGTGAGATGGTTTTTGATCCAGTAAAGCTACGTTTAGCCACACATCTGAATCCCAAGACTGAGATGGAAATGTTATTATTTTATATACTTGCATTGTTCCTTTCTTTTTCTTTTTTTTTTTTATTTCTTTGAGTTTATTCTAATTTTTCGAAAAAAAATATTTTTTTTGCATCTGATTTACCATTAACTATGTCTTATGAGTTGATGTTTGGATCATAAAATCTAATAATTATTTAAAAAATTTAAAATTCTGTTTGTTTTGGATATCCAAGTATGATTATGATAATTTTCAGATATTAGAATATACATGTACCATTATGATATATAATTTTACTATATTTATATATATAAATCGGAAACAAAATGCAAATAACACATAAATACATTATATTTATATATTGAAAACAAATATGTAAATAAACATTAATATATTATACAATACAGAAAGAATCAAAACTTAAATTTGTATATTTACAAAAAAAAAATTTTTAGAACAGAAAATATATATCTAAAAATTTATTAATTATTAAATCTTAAAAAAAAATATTTAAGAATGAAGAGAAGAATTCAAATTAAGAGCAAAAAGAATACAATGAAAAACAGCAAGAGAATACTCAAAAAAGACAATTCTTTAAAAATAACCTACCAAATGGAATTAGAGATAGTTAATGCCACTATTGTAGTTGAGACAATGGTCTTGCAGTGACCATGCTTAACAAGTTCATTTGTGATCTCCCCCACATATAAACAAGATCCTCATTAAAGACAACTGGACTCATGAAAAAGGTCAGGCAACATTTCTGTTTCCCATAGATTTCAAGATCAAGTCTTGACCTTGTTCAGTTCGATCTCCTGGAAGCCAAAAGCACCCCGCACCAAACGTTACAATTTTGCAGTTGTCAGTTCCAGTCCTGGTTCGGGTGCTAAATGATCGATAGCTGGCATTGTAAATACAGTTATCCAACCAAAAGAAAGAATTATGTCCCGTAGTTTTTAAAGGTGTGGTCAATTTCATTCCACACAAAATTTTCGAAAAAAAAGAAGACCAAAAATCTACTAAACTCTCGACTAGAACTTCATGTCCAAGAGCATTGTACTACTTTTTTAGCGTAGGACTAGATCCAAAAAATTAATATTCGGATAACAAATGAAGTGTGACAAGCCGTTTACCTGATAGTAAATATCACCTTTAATATTTAAATTACCTGCAACAAATTAGAGTACATAGTATTCTCTAGGTATCCTATCAATAAACGCAATCCACGCCAAGCTAGCAGTCGAAGTGGTGATACGAACAAGTGTTTACTAAGGACTGTTGATAACCTTAACAACAGACTCGGACATTTGATAAAGTATTTTGCACTATTAAAAGCCATAGTGATTCTTGGACAGTACATTTAGCCGACATCCCACTGCACAACTAGAATAGTGCATTAAGCCTCATTTATTTCAACAGCTTTAACTGCGGAACTTTATCGATGTTTTTACGCTTAATACAAGCAGTGTCAATGACTGATATTTAAAGATAATACGATTGTTTTGGTTTGGATTTATTAACGTCACACGAGAAGCAACTCGAGGGCTATTGGCGACGGACTTCGTAATTTTGAATCTCGGTCAAGTGACGAGGATGACACCTGAGCTGACACTCCCTCTCCTAACTTCCAACCACGCCAACGGGAGGACTTTGGGCCCTGACAGATTTATCGGGCGTCAGCCCCGGCTGAAAACCGCCGTCCACGAGTCTGAAACAATGACCACTAGGCTACCGCGGCCACAAAGATAACACGAAGCTCTCCTATTTAATTGCAAACATTGATTCAGTGACTCTAGCCTACGTCTCAGATATAGTACTCACCCCCACACACCCAGCAATAGACAAATTTGTAACATTAAAAAGTATACTAGTTTCGGAATTTCCAGACTCTGAAACACAATAAATTTTAAGAAAAGTACTTTCCTTTTTGCATTTCGAGGATTTTTTTAAAAAAAATCTTGCTTAGACGAATACTAGGTCTCTCGCTAAAGAAAATAGCTAAGATTTCCTAAAAATTCTTTGAATTTTACAGGTACCGATTAACGTTCAAACGTATTATCAGCTTCAACCGAAAACCTTAAAAAATCAGAGCAGCTCTAACAGTTAGTGTGGCCTTATATAACGAATGTGTTCAATAAGATTATGTTCTTTCTGTTTTAAAAAGAAACATACAGAAGCATTTACTATTCAAGTTGATAGATTAACACGTGAACGTCACAGACAAAACTTTTCTTTTTACTTAATCGTTTTCGGAGTAAAAGTTGCGCAATTTACTCCTAAAATTAATATAAATCCTTCATATTGTTTTTACCTTAATACATTTCAGAAAAAGGTTGTGTTTCTCCATGTAACTTCAACACGGAAAACTAAATTCTGCTACTATTCCAAAACAAATTATAGGAAGCGGAATAGCAGCTAAAAATTCAAATTCATTATATGTGTTTGATGTGCGCACTACAAAGGGATACTATTAAATAACGAGACTGGCACTGTAAAACATTTTATATTGATGTCATACATATTTACTTATTATCACCTTGAATATACAACTCCGCTCTATCCCTTATAATCACCTTCAGTGTACACCCCATTTCTATCCCAACAATGCACCGTGCGAATCTTTCACTGCTCGAAACAGTGGTGGAAGTTTTATTCTGTTAACTCCTTTAGAACGCGTGCCGCTTTCTCTTTCACAGTTTCTAAGGTCTCAAATCTTGTTCTTTTTAATGCGAATTTCACCTTAAGAAACAGATAGAAGTCGCATGGCACAAGATCCGGCGAATAAGGTGAATGGTTTGACACTGGGACTCTGTACTTGGCCTAGAAACCTCGTGACAGACTATGTGGTAACCACGTTATTACCCTTTCCAATAAGTTGGATCATTTTCAAGCGCATTCAAAGTGTTGACACAAACATTTTTCTGAGCTTCTTGTTGTTCAAATTAGAGAATTTAAGGCACCATTTTGGCACACACTTTTGCAAGTTAAAATTGTTAAATAAAATTTGACTTACGGATTCATAGTCAATTTCTACAGTCTCAGCAATAGCACGAATACTTAACCGACGGTCAAATCAAACCAAATTACCAATTTTTTTCAATATTGTCAACCGTTTTTGATGTGGAAGGACGACCAGGGCGTTAATCATCTTCAATGTGTTCTCGGCCATTTTGAAAACGCTTAAACCACTAAAAAACACGTGCACTCTATAAACATTCATCGCTATGCACTTCTTTCAATAAATTATGAGCTTAACTAGAGGTTTTCTAAGTTTCATGTGAAATTTCACAACCATTCATTGCTCACTGATCATTTTTCCGGCAAAACAAAAGGAAAACTCTAATGAAAACGAAGGCTACGGCTGTACGGATTTGTTTACAGAACCGAGAGTCACTGCATTCGAAAGAGCTGTTGGTCGCTTCTGTATTTCTTTTATGGCAGCGTCAGTCACGTTAATTAATATCCACTTCTCGTATTATAAATTTTTTAGTTGATAGTGGTAGAGATGTTTCATGTATTCCACCACCTAAAGATAAAAATATTAATAACAATCATAAGCTAGAACAGTTTGCTGCAATTGATACAAATTTAAAACTTGTGTTATTCAATCAATCGATTTAAGTATTCACCTTAGTAGAATGGGTTTTATCAACTTCCTGGTGTTTTAATTTTTATAAGAGATTTTTGTAGTGTTGTGATCTACATGTGTAGATTCTTTGACAAACTTTGGATTATTAGTTGATCTTAAGAAACGTAAATTTAGAGATACGCTAGCAAATCTTAGTAGTTCATGCCGTTTAAAACAAAATAAACAAATAAATGTTAAAACTATTTCAAAATTTTCTACTTACTATGATATCCTTAAGCAATTTACGGAATTGTCAAATCTTTAATTCACGGTAAATATATTAAACATGACACCGTTCTTTCTATTGAAACTAAGGAACAAACAGCCTACGCGAAAGCTAGAAAATTTCGACTTGAAGTATTTAAAAAAACAAAGAAAGAATTCAAATATATACGATAGAACAAGAAATTTGCTGGCCTTCTAAGAGCAATTGTCCATCCCCTGTACATGTTGTAAGTAAAACGCCTTCCGGTATACGACAAGTTGGAGATTACAAAACATTAAACTCAGCTACGATTTTTGATTTATATCCTATTCCTAAATTTAAGGTCTTGGAGAATTGCTCCATGGGAAAACAATTTTTTAAAATTAGATGGTCTTGCATATAATCATCCGAATTCGTGAAAATAATATATCTAAGAAATCTATATCTATAAAAAGTTGAATTTTGTGATTTATAAGCCATAGTTTAATGTTTTCAGGTAATATTGTTCCCAGAATAATAAACAACACAGGGGGAATTTCCGGACTTGTCCCAGATCTGACAAAATGGTGGATCTCTACTATGTCTATGTCATTTGTATCTAGTTATTCAGTTGCTGAATCTTCCAGTGACACATTAATAGAAATTCGGAAAAGGAGGAACCGGAAAGTATTTCCTTCCCAATATAAGTCTTAATTGAGATAGATAATAAGTTTTCTAAAGGTAAGAGAGAGAGTGAGAGGCATCGTAGAGCCTTGTTAGTCAGTTCATCTGATTTTTGCAAGTGTGCGGCTCTGTGATCAGAGAATTGCGTTTTTTATATGCCTTTTTCGAATTTTTTCGTATAATCTTTTTGAAATAGTGAGAACCACTTACGAATTATCTTAGCTTTCCATTTCAACGCTAGATTTATTTTTAAAAAAATTCAGTATAAATATTCAATATTGCTGTACGTTTGAAATTTTTATTTCTATTTTACGAAACATAATTCATTAACTTCAAATTTTAATCTCTGATAAATGCAAAAGAATTTCTTAGTCACAATAGTCAATCCTAGGTTTTATGAAACAAAATGAATATTTACAAGCATTTTGATATGTCTAGTATAAAAATAAATTTTTGGAAAAAAAAAAGGAATTAAGTTATTCAAAAAGCATTGAAATAATGCTTCAGCGTGAATATTCTATTTTGTCGGTTTGTTTAAGTACTTTTATGATTTATCGCTTATTTTGTTTTAGAAATCCATTTTTTCAAATTTTTCCCTCTTCGAATGCGAATTATTTTTTTCGACAGTTACATTTGTGATTTTGAATTTATCATTTTTATTTTAAAAATAATAGTGATAAAGCACGTACACACACACACATACAAAGAACGTATCGATTATGACATTCAAATTGAGATCAAAATAACAATATTTGTTCAAAACTACTTAGAAAATTTTTATAGTGGGTATCAAAATTCTTGATAGTATTTTTGACTCTAGATGGCAGCATGATCTTAGAAAGAGCTATTTTTTGGTTCAATTTCTCCCAAGATAGAAATTTCTAAGAAATTTTTGAAAAATAAAGAGTACAAAATACTGTAAAGGATTTTTGTGATTTTCTTATGCTGTGAAAAATCAAAGTGCTTTGGAAAAATAGCTAAAATATGATTAAGCCATTTCGACTTTCGAGCAATAAATATTTCGAAATAATCTGAACACATAAATGCAATTAAAAAGTAAATTGCATCATATAGATTCACAAAGCCTTATTACCGATAAAATTGATTGACGATAATTCTCAAAACTTTTTTGACGAAAATTCTCTACTGCATAACATAACTTGAGCTTTTATTTTGAGTACAAAAATCTTTGTTGCTCTATACCCAATGAAATAAAATATTATGAAGTTGAACCAGTTATGAAGATGTTTCGAACAGCAGGTATAATATATATTGATAAAATATGTTGATATTACCACCAGTTGAATTTGGCAAAACTTAAGGATTTTCGACGAATTTTAATTGAAAATTGTCTCTTTATTTTTATTGTCATTTGTATTTGAAAAGAGAAAAGCATTATAATATAAGTACAGTAGCGGATTCAGATTAAATAGACAATGGGGGCACAAAATTTATAGAGGATGTACAATAGTTTTTTTTTATTTAAAAAAATTTCATAAGAGCTGTGTTTGCTTGTTTCATTCATTATTCTTACTCCTACTTACTTAATCTTTAAACTAAAAATAAACTAAGTATTAACTCATGAATCAAAATCAAAATGAAATTATAATAAGATTCATAACTCGGTCCTATTCTAGGACACAACAAATAACTGTGAAGTGAAACAACAAAACAAATACTTTTTAAATTTGTTTGAGATTATCTGTTTAGGTATATCATTTTGTCTGTGCGAGAAATTATGACGAGGGGTGCTCCCGTGATCATCTCTGGTTCCACTACTGTATGTGTTTGATTCAGAATCATTTTCAACAAATTTTAACTTGAAAGTATACTTTTCTATGAACAAAGATTTTTACGAGAATAGTTAGTGAAAATATTAAAATAATGATTATTGTTGTATGATCACTTTTTCCTCATAAATGCCACTACGAAGAGCTATTCTTCTAAGCCATTTCTGGTGCATTCTTCTTTTGAGAACTTAAATTCTTGAGTATTCATGAAATGGACTAAGATCCACCCTCCACAGAAGTAACAAAAACACATTCTATATTTATGAAATGTTTGTGAGAAGAGTGAAGGAAATGACCTTACGGTTTTCAGTTTTTTTGCCGGTATTAGCTAATTCGTGGCAGTTTTAAATTCATCCTGATGACCTTGTGCTTTTACCCTCTTCTGTAATCGAATTGGACCACATGACTTTTATTGTTTGGACTTATTTCACTGTAAATGATAAAAATTTCTCTCCCCCGTGACAAACAAGGTTGCTAGTTCTAATCAAACATGATGCAATAACAAAATACCGATAAGGAACGTAATAAATGTATATATCAATATCAAAATCAATACTCCATTTCTCAATGTAAAGTACAGTTCGTTCTCAAAATATGGATCACTTTCTTCGTTTTTGCAAAATAGTATATGAGATGGACATGACACTGACTGTATTTAATTGTAAAATATTCTACAACAACAAATCTAAATTTTATGGCCGAAAATATATGAATTAGAGATTTATTAAAATAGTAAATCACTTATCAAACATTTTCATATGAAAAAATCACTCTTAAGAAGTCATTTCTTTCATTGTCAAATTAATTTATATTTTTAAAAAAGGATAAATATTTTGAGATCTGGTAAAATTGTTTACTCACAAAAGTTCTTATTTTACGAAGACAGTTTGCGAATTGAATTGTTTCTATCAGCTGAATATTATTATTATTATTACCACTTTCTTTTCGGAAACTTTAGTGTTGCTAACTGCATATGAAAGAAAAAAAAGCTCTTAATTTTTAATTATTGTAAGTTATGTTATTGAAAAAGTATTCTTAATTGTCATTCGCTAATGTTATTCTTTGTCATTCAAGTAATCAAATGTCATTTTAAGACAGTTTAAACTTTGTCAGGAAGCTTTACCTTACAGAAAAGGTTCATGAAAATTTAAGTGAAGGAAAGATTTTTAATGAGAACATTAGAATTTAAAATAACACGAGTTTTAAAATTAATCAAAATTTTTATTTCAGATAACATGTTCGTGCTTGAATACTAAATATATTCTGAAAATCAGTGAGATTTATTCAAAATATTTAAAAAGAAACATGTGAATTATTATCTATTTTTGCTTATTTAAAGCTGATACATATTTCTTTCTTTCTAGCTTATTATCTCGTTATCTACTGAAGTAAAATATACATATAGTAGAAAAAATCGCCTCACTCAGTAATAATCTGTTTTCTAAGGAGTTGTATAGAGATTTTTTGGAGGAGTTTTTTTTATATAGATTAAAAAGAATTTAGAAAAAATATTTTATTTAAATATTAATTATCTTTCTGTTTTCATGGCTCTTTATCAGATGAACAATATAAAAACAATTATCTGAAATCTTCATTATCTATCATGATCACTGTTCAAAAAAATTTATAATTAAATATTTTTTCCCTTCAACGATTAAATTTCTGTATGTTTTCTTTTCCCCAACTTAAATGCATTAATCCTGTTGAAATATCACATCTACTTCCTTGTCGGATATAATATTTATCATATCTAATGGGACCTAAAGCCTGTACATTATTTCAGATAATAAAAATCATGTCGCGTTCATTTTATATACATACTGATTTCTCTATTCTTTAAAATTACGAAATATGCTTCGTCAATATCCCCTGTGTTGCTTCTTAGTGCGACGCTAGCAAACAATCATTTTTCTGTAGACACACAGCAACACATTTTTTATACTTACTCTTTCTTTTTTTTAAGCAGTCCATTTTTTTCTGGTAGAAAAGTACTCCACATTTCATCTCTAGCGTTCTAGCGCTAGATGGATTTTTTACTTTACTCTTAAGGATAAATAAGGAAAACTTCTTTATAAAACATTTCTAAACGTTAAAGGATGCTGCATGATAAACTAATGCATGTATTATAGCCAAGATGGAGTAATATCAATATAAGAACTATTTTCTATCTGAAAATGTTGTTATGAAAAGTTTGAACTTTGTTTTCTCCCCTGCCAGAAGGGAAGGAATCTGGAAAGATATCTTGTAGGCAAGAAAAGAATTCACATATCAGTAATACTGAATACGTAAGGTTCATTATAGAGACAAATATAAATTGGAATACATTTCGCAATAAAACTAGATGCTCCGAGAAGTTTCTAGAATGATTTCTAACTCTCTATATATATGTAATGATTTAACTTTTAATTCAATAATTTATCTTAATAATAATTTAATTGTATATTTTATCCCATTCCCTAATTCAAAAGTAAAGAGTTCATTCTTATTTTCTGATCTCTTTCCAAATTATTCTTTTATTTATTAGATCACACGCTCATTAAATTTGTTAATCCTTTTTTCCCACGATAATAAATTTGTCAAAATAATCCCTTCATACTCCTTGTCTATCATGACATTTCCCCAGAATCCCTAATCTTGTACCACGTGTTTCCATGAAATATTTTATAATTTTCCCCAATGGGATACTCTGAAATTTAGAGCACTATCGTCTCGCCATGTAACATGTGCTGCGGTTAAACCGCTCAAAAATTACTTGTTTCTTCGGCCCGACCGGCTGACCGACCTTGTGCAGCGTCTTCATAATGAATAACAAATAAATTCATCACTATCAACTTGAATATGAATAGCCTTCTTTATTGATCTAAAATTATTTTCAACAACAGCGTTATATATAAATAAGCGACTGTGCGTTTCAGTTAGAGTGCCTCTTGTGATATTGATCACGGATTTTGAATTTCTGTGTTCATTATTGTAACTTTAAATCGATGATATAGTAGATTTATATGTTTGTTGTTCCTAGTTAAAAAGAAACATAGTTGCTAGAGTGTCTCAGAGGAGATATGTTCTGAATTTAGGTTCAGCTTTATAATTTTAAGCGAGGGAGCACACACGCACACACAGTCTTAATGCTGTCTAAGCACGATGCTGAAAAGCATTGTGCGAACTCATTATTAATTTTGCAGTTAAGAAAATTCATCAAATACTAATAAAAATTCATATGCTTATAGCAGAGTATATTTTTATGTTACTCTTTTCATAAACTTTAGCGACATTTCATAGATGTGTAATTTTTAGGAGTCAAATTTAAAATGAATTTAAATTATAGAAATAGAGACAAAATGTAGAACATATTTTATGCATGAACAAATGGATATATATATATGCTTTTTTTTATTCCTCATTTTTCAATCGAATTTATACATAATTTACACCCTTCTTAAAGCTCTTATGGCTCTATTTTGCATTTTACTTTCAATGGATATTTTTTGAAAAGGCAAAAAATTACTGTTTTTATTCCACGTGATATGTTGTTAGGGTTATAAAAACAAGACTTTGGATAAGTAAAAAAATTTTAAAGTATGTTTCCAAGTCATAAAATTAGCTTTTACTAAAAAAAAATTATAATATGAATAAGCAAAACGTATGAAAACGTGAAATGCTCAACTAGCTAATTTTTTTTCTAGAAATGAAAACCAATTTAATAAGATGAAAATCTTGCATTTCAAAAAGAGAGAGAGAGAGAGCAAATACAAATTTTTACTCAAACTCTTGAAAAAATGTTTTAATATTTACATTTTATTTTACCTGAAATACAGTGTTTTTTAGAACAATGTGAGTTTTAAAGAGGTTTTTTTTGTGCGACTAAATTCAAGTATTAACGAAATTTTTGGTACTTTTCTAATATTCAAGTACATTTAAAATAAGACAACAAATGACTATAAAAAAAACCCTTTTAAACTTTTTTTTATTGCTAAAGGCTCACAATTTCTCGAAATTTGTCTATCAGTAAACTTTCTAGAGAAAAAAATATAGATCAAATTGATTTTTTAAAAAGTTGATGTTACCTATAGGAACACATATGTTGCGCCTGGCATTATTTTCGAGCCCCCTGATTAGAGACTCAATTTTGCGCACGCACGTGGAGTCTGTTACATAACACTTATATGTTTCTATTTCGGTCTGTATAATAAGAGAAACAATGTGACACCATTTAAAAACTGCAAATAGCTTTTTAGTGATATGTGTGTAAATTTGTACGCATCATTTTAACATGCAATAAATTTTATTTGGCCATTCTCTCGTGGAATAATACTTTTTAGAAAACGACATTATTTGTCTAAATACAGCAATAAAAAACACTGTAACAAAATTAGAACACGAACTTTATAAAATAGAAAAGTTAGAAGTTGATGAATTAGTGGAAATCTTGGAAATTCTAAAACTGATTCTCTTAATTGTGTAGACAAGGAATTAAAGTCATTATTTAATGAAGATGACTTTGATAAGGAATTCAAGAAAACTGAAAAATATCGTGATAAAATTACTATTAGGAAATTTTGAGCTAGTAGTCGTATCTAAGAATCGGACCAAAATGTGTCGGGTGTTAATATTACTTATTTCAATCAAAATACTGAGAAAAGTGGTCAAAACGGCGAATTAAATGCAAATACTAAAATCAATGCTGTATGGATTAAATAACCTAGATTAATAATTTCTAATTTTTATAGTGCTATATTCCCGTGGTTGAATTTTCGGAACTGTTTCAAATTGTTAAGGCACACAATTATCAGTAAGATTCGTTAGTTAAATTTCATTATATGAAAACTTCCTTAAAAGGCACTGCTTTCATCATAATTGAGAGATTTTATAATTCGAATTCGACGTATGATGCTCCTATAAATTTATTAAAGGAACAATTTGCAAGAAAGTATTTACTAATTCAAACCCATATGAGTAATATATTAAATATTATACCTTGAATCACAGTAAATTGATATTCCTTCATTTAGAAATTTTTATGATAAAATTTCTTCGGAATTAAAAATTTAGAATGTCTTTAATTGAGTGAGGAAAATATTTCAAGGGTATAATGCACAGCTATTTTGAAGGCTTGCCGCAGGATGTTCTGATAGAATTTAATGTTAGAAAACGAAAAATGTTATACAGAAAACATTTTACTGAATTTTCTTTTCTTTCGCTGATGTCACGTGAACGAGGATTAATGCTTATAATTTACCTATTGATGGACGGAATGATAGACTGCTAAAAAAGGAGTTTGTCTTAAATGTATACGAGTTTAAAACATATCTCTAGATTTTGTTAAGGCTAATATAATATGTTGTCATAGTTTGGGAAAATATTAATCTTTTATGTATTTTGTTAAATATGAGCAAAAGGTTAAAACTACTAGTCCGAAAATTGATGAATCTAGGTCAACGGATCACTCTGTTATTGGGAATCAATGTACTTTTAATAAAATTTATATACAAACTTTTACTATTCGTATCTCCTATCAAGGATTAGATCATTTTGTGTGTTTAATTATAGATGATGGGCCGATTAAGAGTTGTATTTCGAAATTTGTGGCTGAAAAAATGGAATGAAGAAGTATAGGTAAAGAATCTGCAATCTATAGACTTTTTGGTGGCACGGAAAAACGGATTGTCATAATAAGTATAATATACAATTGATCAGTTTAGATAGAGAAAAAAAAAACAATATGCAAATTGAAGTTTATAATTCAAAGAAAAGTTTTTGCATCTGTACCTAAAATTTTTAAAGCCATTTTTTAAAAGAATTAAAAATAAAGAAAATATTTTAAGTGACCTAAGGTTTGAAATCTCAAAGTTGTTTACATAAAGAAAATGCTAATCAGATACACATATTATTAAGTGCTGATGTTGCAGGGAAAATATTTATACAGGTAAAGCTGAACCTCTTTTTTGTAGATTAATTGCAGTACAATCTATTTTGGGAATTATCGTGAACAGAATAGTTTTAAATGAAAGTAAATTAGTTATGTCACTTTTAGTTCCTTCTTTTCTCGTAAAGGAAATCAAAATTACTGATTTATGGTACTTGAATTCTTTCATTATAAATGATCCTAGTGAAAAAACACAGCCTAAGAAGGAAGCTCAAAAGCTAGTACTCAAAACATTTCAATGAAAGGATAAGAAGAGAGAGAACATGGTAGATACAGGGTGTGTCGAAACTCATGAGCAAAAATTTAAGGGGTGATAGAAAAAAAAATCTAAACAAACAATTTTCACCATCCATCGCATAGAGGGCGTACAATGATCAGGAAAAGGCCATGCGTCCTGAAATCCAGGACAGAAATGCCGATGAGTATGAATACTCGAGCTTTATGCTTTCCATTACAGCGCCGTCTAGCGGTCCACCGCTTGCTCTCCACCTATGCATAGTAAGGTTAAAATTGCTTGTTTAGATGTTTTCTGTCACTCCTTAAATGTTTGCACATGAATTTCGAAACACCCCGCATAAAGTATGTATTTCTTCGTTATGCAGATGTACTACCATTAACAAAATAACAAATATTTGGTACAGAAACGTCTAAAAAAGAACCTTAGATTTATTGATAATCTAAAAGAATATGAACAAGTGCTTAGAGAATAGGAAAAGGAAGGAGTTATTGATAAAATTCAACACCTAATAAGAATTGTGCATCTTAGGCGCAGGTTCACTTCTTATATCTCATTGAGCAGTGATCAAACAAAATTCTTCAACGAAAATTAGGCCTCTATTCCTCTTGAAAGTTTCTTTTTTAAACGACTGAGAACCATTGAAGAATTGGATCTCATTGATTTAATTCCAATAGTTTTAAATCATTTAAGAATAGGCAAAATTGTTGTGGCTGCTGATATCCATATTGCATTCTTGCAATATTTCTCTAGATGTACGTGACAGAGATTACTTAAGATTTATCTGATGGAAAGATGGTGATCTAGAGAATAAGATTATCGGGTAGTCTTCTATGTTTTATGCAACTTTTTTCTTTTAACTGCTACCCTAACACATAATTTGTATCAAGCCCTTGAAAATATCAGATCTGTTACCGAAAAAAAGAGTCCTTATATGTAGATAACTGCTGCTTTTTGTGGATAATAGGTCAAAAGAAATTAGAACACTGAGTGATCCTAGCAAGAGGAACAATATTCCTGGTTCATTTAAACCTGCCGATCTTCCTTCCCGCGTGAGCAATGCAAAAGAATCAGTTTACATTCAGTCATAACAGGAAGCATTTATAGAGCTGGAAGACAAGCGCTTAAAAGCTTTTCAACCTTGGAGAGATAAAAAAAAGTAATCTTAGGGTAAAAATACATAAATGAATGACTCTAAGAATTTGAAATGTGACTTGACTTCATGAACATGCTTTAGTGAAAATATATACTTTCTAGACACGCTCAGGGCATACGAGAGTCCAAATTCTGATGTGTGGTTTGAGAAAAAACTTTTGGATCCTTAAATATAGAAAGACTGTAAAAAGAATTATTTGAAAAATGATGTGTAGAAGATTTGAAACCTAGGCAAAGATATCACTCTGAAGGTCCTCATCTAGAAGATTGTGTTAAAAAGGATGCTACATTTGAAATGCATTCAGTATCAACTATTTCGACACTCTAATCATAAAAGGAGGACAAAAGGCTTAGTTAGTGATTTTGTCGAGTGCTATCTGGAATTAGTTATATCTTTATCAAGTGATAATTTCTTATAAACTTTGAGAAGATTTATCACATGTAGGAATAGAGCATAGACAACATAATTCAATTCAGAATCGCTCATAAAATTATTTGGAAGTTCAATCCCCCAACTGCACTATGGTGTGAAAGTTGGTGGGAAAGATTAATTGGAATGATCAAGGGGGTATTCTTAGAAAGATACTAGACAGAAGTTCTTTGAATTTTTAAAGAAATGGATATAATTATTTTTTGATGCCGAAAGTATCCTAAATAATCGTCCTTAGTCATATGTTTCGGATGAAATAGAAGACTTAACGATACTTGTTCCATAAATGTTTTTAAGAGACTTAAAAACATTGATGGAACAAGTATCCAAGTGTCCGGATCACCTGATTTAGATGATTCAAAATCTGTTTCTTTAAACAGAAGACATAAATATAAACAAAGGACAAAGCAAGATTTACAGAAAAGATTTCGTGATGAATACTTGGGAAAGTTAAGGTCCTCCTCATGTAAGGCATGTAAACTAAGTTCAAGTTAGTGATACTGTTTTCGTTTGGAAAAATTGGAATGGTCTTTAGTTCGAGGGACTGAACTTTTTCCTTGTAAGTATAGACATATACGACTCACAAAAGTGAAGATGAGAAAAAGTGAGTTTCTCCGTCCAGAATAGATAGACTTTTTCCACAGGATTTGACCTTATAATAATCAGTTATTCCTGGCCAAAGGGCTCGTGTTTATCGAAGTGCAAATTACTCTTTCTCTAGTGTCAATCCTGGACCTGAGACGCTACTACAATCCAGATATGAACGATTGTTAAAACGTAGAATTTGAATTTCGAACTCTAGAAATTCATAGGTAGGAAAATATTGCGTCTGGCGCTGTCTTCCCAACCAATAATTAGAGACTCCATCTCTAATATAACACTTAAATATTTTCATTTCAGTCTGTATAAGTAGAGGAACAATATGTAATAGCGTTTAAAAACTGTAAAGAGTTTTTAGTGTTATGAGTGTAAATTTTTATAAATGTACTGTGTCATTTTAACATGCAATACAGCTTATTAGACTATTCGCTTGTAAAATAAGACTTTTTAGAAACCGACATTTTTTGCAACCCAACAGCATTCCCGAAATAACTCTGGAAATAATGTAAGTAACTTTTTTACTTACCTTGTTGAAGAATTTATAGAATTGTTCGTGTTACTCTGAATTGAAACGCAAGAAATTTTAGAGCAAATTAAACTTTTGTTTCAGTATCATAGATATAAAGAAAAATAGCCATTTTCGATTTAAATAAATAGTTAAAAAGGATCATTTCCGTATGGAACGTTTTAACTTTTAATGTTACTTTTTCATTGTGATCAAGAAACTCGATATTCGAAAACCATAGCAAAATTCATTTAATTACTAACGATCTCGTGTGAAATTGAGAATTTTTTTTTAATTAAAATAAAACTTTATATCTATATCTATATATATATATGTGTGTGTGTGTGTGTGTGTGTGTAAAAGATTTCCCCCCTTTTTTCAGTAAAAACCAAGTAGCAAAGTTTTACTCTAAGAGTATATTATATTTAAGATATAGTTTAGTACACTTTTTGTCGATCGAACAAATGACCTTAATTCTATATCACAACTATACATTCTCTTGAATATTCCACTCTGATAAATTTTCTTGACTTATCAAATCGTCTGTCCTAGTTTTTATTGAATACATTTGTATCAGAATAGCGAGACTCCTATGTTCATTTTCGAATACTTTAGAGCACCCTTAAACATCGATACCTTCGGAACGCTATTGAATAATATTATTTTTCTTGACAACGATAACAAAAATCGATTACATTGAATGTCATTAATACATTGAATAGCATTGGAATAGTATTTTATATACTAATAATACTAAATCAACAAAACAGTAGCAATTTTTTGATAATTTCGATATTGTTGCAGTTTTCTATGCTATTCAATGGCATCATTTTTGATTTTATATAAAAGTATCAGTAAGATTAATGGTACTTAATAATACCAACACAATTATGTTAGTGTTGTAGCTGAAATATTTCTCAGATTTACTTACTTAAAACTGAGAATCTAGAATTTTACTTACCCAGAGAGGGGCAAGTGGTGACCCATCGTTGAAATTTGATTCATGTACTTGATGAGGTGCTAGTGAATGTGTAGATCTCTGCGTGTCTTGCGAGTGTGAAAGTCTGTTTTAATATGTTCCAAATCTTGGCCGAACTTCTTATTTAAACTAGAGGCCGAAAAGGATACAATTTCGCCACAAAGAGAGATATAAAATATCTTTTCCATCCAATAAAGAAAATTACAATCCTCAGCATTGAGTTTATAATGACTTTCTGCGTGTTTTTCATTTGTAAATTTAAAAATTTCAATATGGATCATCCCATATTAAATTCCACTGTTCTATGATCGTATGGAATCACGTATCAGTATCATTATTATGGATAATGCTAATAGTTTTAAACTTATTCATAAAAGTATAAATTATTCAATATTATAGATTTAACACTCAATTTTATTAAAGGGCCATATCAAAGATAATTAATTTGTTACAGCTGACGAGTGAACTATAGCGAGTAATAATACAGGAAGTATCTTTTGGTCTAATAGACAAGAGCACTACAAAATGCGAGGAACAGGTTTTCTCCGAACCAACATATCGAGGGTTCAAATCCTCCCCGTCGTTCAAGATCGATCGGCTTCCTTTCCCTATGAGGCCAGTAAAAATAACGCTTCTATTGAAGTGATGACACAGAATTTGAAAACTAGATGACAGGCAGCCTAGAACTATCGGTTGCATGTATCCCCTCCCATGCAAAAACCATGCATCTGTGTGTCTAACTAAAACAACCACACATAAAAAAAAGTTAATGACATACCCAACGGCGCACGTGTGAAATAGACCTTCCATCTCTACCAAAGACATCCAAGGACGTCGAATTGAAACTGCCTCAAAATGAAACTCAATGCAACAGGGAAGGAGATGTATATCAATTGCAGTAATAACTGGAAAAATGATCTTCTCTACAAATATCGTTCAGATTGTTCCTCTTCATATCATCACAATGATACTGGAGTGGGGGTTCGCAAGGTAACTTTCTTCAATAAATGTTAAAACGCCTTAATATAAAACGCCCAAGATGGAGTTCAGCCGCGGGTTCGATCCTTGGCCACCAAAGACCCACCGTGTAGCCGGGGCTGATGCACGTTAAATCTGTTCGGGGCCCAAAGTCCTCCCGTTGGTGTGGATGTTAGGATAGGGGGTGCCAACTCAGGTGTCGTCCTCGTCACTTGACCGTGGTTCAAAATTACGAGGTCCGTCGCCAATAGCCCTGGTGTTGCTTCTAGTGCGACGTTAATAAAAACTAAACTAAAACTAATCCCAAGATGGAATCCTTATCAACACTGTATCCTTATAAGAACACTGTAAAAAGCAACAGTACAAATGTTCTGCAGCCTCAGTTCGTCTCCGTCTCTCATAAGTCAACCGATCTCCACCCTCGATGAAGCGACAAAAACATCGCTCTCTCCGAAATCATACAAAAACTACTCATATAGACACAAATATATAAATAAAATACACGGCGACGTAGAATAAATATATTATAATTCCGCTATTGTCCAAAAAATTACTTTATACATTCATTAATTCAGTTCTTAGAATAAAATTATCAGCACATACCAAGAATAATTTCTCAGAGTAAAACTCAATTTCCAGTAATATCATACATATTTTGTACGTGCGTTTTCGTGCTCTGGAGAAAATATTTAAGGTAAGAAGAAAAATTGCGAAACTTTTAAAACCCTCGTGACAAATAATACGTTATAATTTAATTAAAACCCTCGTTATAATTTATTTAAAAATCCTGTTTCATAAAAAAAAATTCTTTTAAATAGTAATTAATATAACTCATGAATGAATAAATCTTAAAAAATGCATATTTTGTTTGAGTTTCATTTCACAGCATAAAAATCTTCAAAAATGGCTTAAATACTTCATATTATTACAGGCAGAAATGTATGGGCAATATTCATCGTTATTGGAAATAGTTATACATTTCACTTAAAAGATCCCCCTACATCCAAAATATGTTCCTTTTAAAACACAAAAGCTGAACAATAAAATGCTTGCTAAAAAGTAATAAATTCAAGCTTAACAGATTTGAACTCGTTATTTTTTGATATTTTTTAATTCATAAATTGATAACAAGAGACTTTATCAAAATAAATATTTTCCCTTTTATATACACTCATGGAGAAAAAAATTAGTGCACCAAGAAATAATTGCGGGATCGTAACGAAACTTATCATGAAGGTACATGTTGGGGCGATATGCAAATTATTAGAAATGCAGAGTGATTGCGCATTACTTATAGCCGGTAGAGGGCGTTTAACGTCGTTCTCCGTGGAGTATAAAACAGGTAACCAAAGCTTGTTTGAGTTGAATCGTTTACAAAAGAAGAGCTGAGGTAGACATGCCATTACGCCGTTTTCGAAGACAATATGAGCAGCTGTCGCAGTTTGAGAGCGGGAAAATCATCGGCCTGATGGTAGCTGAGTGATCAGCTAGGCGAGTAGCTCGTCAATTAGGCCACTCTGATTGTGTTGTGAGGAGGTATTGGGATCAGTGGATCCGAGAGATGTCATTTACACGAAGACCAGGCTCAGGACGACCTCGACAGACCAGTTGTCGAGAAGATCGCCACATCGTAAGAAATGCACGAGTACAGCCAACTGCTTCATCGGCCGCCATCCAGTTTCAGGTAGCACCTTCACTAGGGCCCCTGTATCTTCTCAAACCATACGAAGGCGCCTGGCTGAAGGAAATCTGGGATCGCGGCGCCTATTACGTGTGCTGCCCTTGACCTCCACCCATCGAAACCTCCGTTTGGAGTGGTGCCACGCGCGAGGAAACTGGACTGCAGAGGAATGGAACCAGGTCGTCTTTAGCGACGAATCCAGATTCAATCTCAGCAGATTTCCACAAACGAACATAACAATCATGTTCGTGTGTGGAGACCCCGTGGTGAACGCCTCAATCCTGCCTTTACTTTACAGCGACACACCGCTCCCACAGCTGGTGTGATGGTATGGAATGTCATTGCCTACAATACACGGTCACCCCTAGTATTGATCCATGGCACCATGACAGCCCAGAGATATGTCCATGACATTCTGCAACCACATGTGTTGCCACTCTTACAACCGTTCCCAGGAGCCATTTTTCAACAAGACAATGCTAGGCCTCACACGGCAAGGGTGCCACAAGACTGTCTCCGCACTGTTACTACCCTTTCTTGGTCTGCCCGATCCCCAGTTTTGTCTCCATTCGAGCATATCTAGGGTCATTTGGGACAGCGAGTTGGGCATCCCACGATTTTGAACGAACTAGAGGCAAGGTTACAGCAAATATGGAACGAAATGTCTCAAGACATCATACAGAACTTGTATGCCTCAATGCCCGATCGATCGTATCGCAACGTGCATTCGCTCTACAGGGAGTTCAATAGGTAATAAATCCTCCGTTCTTTTGTCTTTTTCTGAAATAAATGATCCTTTTTCTTTGATTTGCTAATCATTTACATATATTAAAGTAGTCATTACGTATGTAAGATTTTGTTTCATTTTGAAGACTCCTTCTTGGTGTGCTAATTTTTTTTGTCCATGAGTGTATATATATATATATATATATATATATATATATATATATATATATAGTTATATATATATTATTAATTTTGTTTCAAATTTTAATTCAAATTTCAATTTTCATTCATTTATTTTACTTATTTCTATAAAAAAAAATTTGCTGCTGTTGATTTATGGATTTTATTTGTTCTTTTATTTATTATGTGTTTCTAATAATAAATTAACTGTTTTATCCTATATATATATATAATTAAATAATTCAATCATTCATTTTTAGTAGCATAGTCAACCATTTTCAGAAATTTATTTATATGGATTAATGAATTATATTGTTAATTAGTTGTGTATGTTTGCATTGTTTCATACTATTCTATCCATCTCATTTGCTTAATTATATGTTTTAAAATGCAAGTGGAATTACAATAGCTTTGCAATTGATTGAAATATTATAGCATGTTTATGCAAAAACAAAGCATAAATGGTTTTTAATGTGTATTTAAATATTTTTAAGGTAAAAAATCGGTACAATATTTTAAGAAAAAAAAAGTGTGATTTTAGGAAATTTTCGATTTGCACCCTTGTTTATTCATTCTTTCTAATAATGTGTTTAAGCTAAAAATACATTTCTTTAATAAATAAAAAGATAAAATACATTAGCAATCAGTTTATGTTTTTTCGGATGAAATACACCTTTACTTTATTCATTTTTAATAATTTTTTGGCTGGGATATGTCCAGAATTCCTGATATTTCTTAAAATTCGTTCAGTGTTACCTGGAGTTTATGGTCGGCGCATTTTTGATTCAATTATGATTCTACCAAATGTCTCAGTGCAGATTGATAAAATCCATTTCCTAATTAATTGAAGTCTTTAGATAAGGTAATATTAAAACTAGGAAAGCAAGATTCAAGTTGAAACTCTTTTACATCAAATTTGTGCGATGAAAAAAGTGACACGAAAATTTCTGAGTATTAAATTGCATTTTTATAATTAAAATGCGTCTGTTACTTCACTTTTGCATTCTTTCCTCTAACAAGTTTCTGTTCTAGCACTGATGTATCATTGAACATTTCTAATTTGAATTTAATTCATAACGATGTAAACAGCGAAACATCAATAATGACTTTTAGATTGAAGAGAAATACTTCTACTAAAATCCGTAGGATATATTCTTGATTAAATCAGTAATTTATTCCCATAAAGGTTCGATTATATCTAAAAGCTTTCAGCTATTTGTTCCCTTTATACGTACTTGAAATCCGAGAAGTAAATAGACTATCTTAAAAATTTTATTTACCAAAAGAATGTTTATCTCCTAGAATGCATATTTTATATTAGTATTCAATTACGAAACAATCTAAATAAAATAATTGAAAACATATTGGTGCCAAACATATTGATCTAATAGCTTTGTATTTCTTATAAATGAATAAAATAATGCATTGATTTCAAAACAAGAGTAAATAGTTTGGCTATAGAAATTAAAAAGAACCTTTATACAAATCATTCAAAGAACTAAATAAGTAGAGTGATAAGCAACGGAATTAAAACAGTAAACTTATTCTTTTATAAATATAAGTATCCATTGTAAATTAACATCAAGTGAGCTTGAAATAATTTTACTGTCTATATTTGTTTGATGAGTTAGTTCGTATTTTAACCCAAAATTCTGGGTAGGTGTAGTTATATATTGTTTTAAATGCGTGGGAATGAGAAACAGCGATACATAGCTGTAATTTATAAGAAGAAAAACCACAATAGTCTTTATAAACGAAACATACTTCTTTTGAAAAAAAAAAAAACCTAATAAGTTATTGATTACATTGATATAAAAGTTTTACATGAGTTAAAGTTTTTGAGTTTTTACTTTTTAAAAAGTTTTTTAGACAAAAGTGTTTTTGTTTAATAATCATGAAATCAAAAATTATCATCCCAAAGTTCAATTCCTTCTGCAAAGTCTCTAGAAATGGAAATGTATTTAAAACAGTTTATAAGATAATTATCTTTGTAAAAGTTAATTAATCAAAGCATTTATTTCTTTGATTCCTATGTTTCGATAGAAATTATGAAAAAAAAGGCATGCAGCAAACAAAAATACACAAACAACCTATATACACACATATGTGTGTGTAATATTTAAATATTACACACATATTTATGATTCTAATTTTTTATTTAATTCAACTTTTGATAAAAGAGATAATGATACGAGTTATAGATCTGTAATTTATGTTATGTTAATTTGATTATTTTGCGGGATTAAATTTAATTATAAAAAGAGAAAAAAAAAAATGTTTCGTAAAAATATTTTTAGAATTCGTGTAATTGTTAATTTTGATTTTATTAGAATAATAGCATTCTTAATTTTAAATAGAATTAATGGGGTTAATAGATTTGTTGCTGTTTATACTAACTGTCAATGAATGAAGCAGAATGATGGCAAATAACATGGAAACAACTTTATTTTGAGAGATAGAAATATCCAAGTGAACAATTGAATGATGAAGGTAAAAATTATTATAACTCGATTTATGTTTCTTGATCTTAGAATCATGTATATTTGAATTTTAATGAATTATTTTAATTTAACTGAAACAGGTTTATGATTTCTGTGGTTTCTATTCATTTTAATTTATTTCTGATATTTAATTCCATCTTTTGAAAGTTTGAAATAGGTTTTTTGAATTGTGGGTTTTAACCATTTTTATAAAGTAATTTTCTGAGTGGAAAGGTTTGGATTCTTTAAAACTAGTTTAACCACATTTACTCTCTCTCTCTCTATATATATATATATATATATATATATATATATATATATATATATATATGGGGTGGTGATGTGTGTGTGTGGTGTGTGTGTGTGTGAGTGTGTGCGTGTGTGTGCATATATATATATAATTTTGGTTAATTTGTTAATTTTGATTTTAACACAATTTATCTTGTTTCATTGCAGTAATGACGCAAGAAATGAACTATAATTCCCTGCTTCAAGATTTGTTTCATTTTAGACACGAGTGAAAGAGTTTCAATGAGATAGCGCAGACGTGCTCACACCTAGATAACAATTTTAAAAAAAGCGACGGAAAATGTTCCCTGTTTAGGAAATTTAAAAAATTATTATTCAGATCACGTGATTATTGATGTAGGGATCTTTAGGTATTTTATATAGTAACTGATTGAGGATAGGGAAATATCTCTACTGGTTTGGAGCCCAATCTCAACCGATTTTCGAATGCCTGATTACCAAAATAAAGGGATTAAATGGAACTGTATCTGAAAGTAAAGATTAACTCCTTTCTATTACAGTTGTAAAAATGTAGGATAAATTAAGAAATAAAATTTGATTTAAGTGAAATCATTCACCACACACTCATACACACACACACACACACATACATATATGTATATAACAAGAAAAATTTGATTTTCATAATTAGGGTTTTTAAAAACCTACATCTTAAGTTCATCTCTGCTTTCTAAGTTATTATCATTCCTTAAAACAAAATGAGTCAATCTTACAAGTGGAATATGCGACCGTGTTGCTTGCCTACTAATGCACTTTAGAGCTATTGAGAACTTTACCTGCATGATAACAGCTTTTTATTCAGTTATTTGTTGTGTGTTTGTGCAACGAATAGTTTTTGCTGTTGGTGCCCTCACGAGTGCATTTATGTCTTTTCGTTTTGATGTATAGAGCCCCTCCACTCACTTAGGAGTTTCTCGGGCAGTTTTTGTCTATACCTCTGAGCATTTAACTACGAAAACACAGCGTCGGAAAATAAAAGACAAGTTTAAGAAAGCTTTTTTTTTTATTTTGGTGTCACGTAAGAGACAAAGATAAACAGGCTTTCTCCCCCCCCTCCACTCTCTCCTCTCTTATTTATCGTTCATAACGAATTATTCTGATTTGCTTCTCTGATGGGTGCATGCCTTTTGAAGTTCCTATGATTTGGCGAGAACATGCTAGTCATGCAGAGGAATGTTTATTTTTGTCTTACTGAAATCGTTGGAATTTCTGGTAAAACAAAATCTGACATACAATACTCTAATGTCCCGTCTGCTAAACGCCCTATAGTACAAGGACCTGAATTACTTATGCCTTCTATATTAGAACAGTTACCATTTACAAAAGAAAAACGAGATGAAACCCAACCATCAACATCCTTTACTCCATTTTTCAGTCCTAAAACTAAAACAACCCCGCATTTAATTCAGCAAAGTGAATTAAACATCTTAATCAGAGATATGAATCTTATCCAACATCAATTAGAAGTTTAAGGTCTAGATTGCATCAGTGGAATTATTATTAGCTCCAACAACTGGAATTTCATTTTATTGGAAGAGACATGAGCAGCTTTCAGAGTACTTTTAAAAGCAAAAGTCCTTATGCATGTGCATTAATATTGTTATTTAAATGAAGGTGAACTTGATTTGGAATATAGCCATCAGGAATGAAGGCTGTTCATAGATTCTTCTAAGACTAGTATTGTCGGTATTGCTACATAATGAAATATTGTGACTTCAATACTGGTCGTAAATTCAGTGAAAATGAAAGTAACGTAGTAGATTATATTTGTATTAGTAAAAGAAATGTATCACACCAAATACAACTGGCAGCTGTGTGGGGATTTGAAGTTTGGAATTTGGATTTACAAAATATAGTTTTCGTGTTTTTACAAATTATTCTTGTTTTCTATGTCTATGGGATAGTAAAGCTACTAACAAGCACACCTTACAGTTAAAAATTCGCCTCCTAGAAAGAATAACATGTAGGGACAATATCATGTTTAATACGCCTCTCTGATGAACCAAAAAAAAGCAGCTACTTTTTCTTTTTTTACATATAAAGTTGGAATTATTTAAAATCTTGTGAAATCTATGGACAAAAATGATGAAGGCTTTGCATATATCAAGAGTCCTTTCTCAAATGTGAGCGTTGCTAAACTATAAAAATGAATATTAGTTGGCTCACAGATTGGGAAATTTTTGTAATATGAAAATTTAAAGGAAAAGTTAAACAGGTATTTACTTCAATAATTCAAATAGTTCAGGTTTTCTGAGTGAAATCAAAGTCTAGAATTAGTAAGCGGACTCCTGCATGGTTAGAAAATGCTGGAATATCAGATGTCACTAAAATACAATTCCTGGTTTCCCACATGGACTTTTCCCGAAGCTCTAGACGATGTAAGGGGCGAACTAGGAGAATGGAATTTATGCAATTGAACCAAGATACCAAATGAGGTGGTATACCTATATGATGCGCGATTTTTGTTGGTTTCTGCTAAGAGAAGAGGAAACACAGCATAAGACGAGAAAGTATAGGTGTTGTCTGTAGAAATGTCTTCAAATATTCTTCCTCTGATTTATTCGTTATAGATAAATAGTTTTACTAACATTTCCATTGTTATATTTTCAAATTTAATACACAACTTCGTCAAATTCTAGAAATGCATCAGTGTAAAATACATGCAAGCAAGAACTTTTTCTTGTGATGAAATTCGAAATACAGATAATATTTGTTCAATGTCATTATTTTTGTAATCCAGTTTTGAAATTTGTTTAAAACTCATTGCATTTCATGACGAAATTTCACATCGAATCACATTTTATTAATGCCCATTTTTTGGTTAAAAGCTGATTCTGCTGATTCATAATTGGTCCCATTCACAAAAAGTAGTAGGTGTTACGCATTTTAATAGCTATTTTCGCATACTTGATTTAATAAGAAATACATCAAATAACGAATGTTTTGGGGGGGGAAAAAAAGTCAAAACTTGTTACCTCATGTAATTAGTTTTTTAATAAGATAAATAAAATCCAAATAAACACAAAAATACATTAAACTAGAGAAAAACCTATTAAAAATCTATATTTAACATTAAGTAATTATAGTACAAATGTTGAAAAAACAAAAATATAACACTAATATTATATAAAAATTATTTAACATTAAAGTTAAGTACCATTTATAATTAAAAATAATACTAGATCTGACGCTAAAGTCAATAGTGCAGATGGAGAACGGCAGAATTAAGACAAACTTATTGACGGGAAAGCTTAGTTAGACCTGTTTCGTCAGAAAATATTTAAAACCCTTCAAAACTGATTTTCCATGAAAGGCATAAATATATTTTTTAAAGGAATGCATTTGGTAACTTTTTTTAAAGTCATCATTTAAAAACGACACACATTTTAGTCAATTTTTTTTATGAAAATATAAATACTTTTTTGAGTAAAATAATGCTAAATAATTGCTATTTTGGTTGAGATATAATATTTTTTAAAAAAATTTTCTTTATAATGATATAACAAAAGCAACTTTTTTCCTGTTTTGTTTATCATTGATCTATAGAGAACAAAAAAAATGTTGGTATCAAGATGTGAACAAATTTGTCAGAAATAATTTACTTCTGCTATCGTTAAGCTCCAACTCATTATTTTATTACCACAAACGCTTTTTTAAAAGTTAACTATGGTGTAATAATAATTAGCAAACAGAGATACAAAAAAAATTCCTTTTTCTCTAAGACTCGGGTATTCCATTCGTTTTGAATGTGTAATAAATTAAAATAATCCTGAATGCGATTTTTAAAAATTTCGCTTTCTGTTATGTTCCTATAATTCGATAGTAATATGTAGACTTGCTGATGAAAGCTCAATCAAGAGACAGCTTGGTAAGCGCATTACTGGCATTTTTTGATAGATAACGTTCTGAAAGGCGCTGTTGTGGCTATTTATTTCTTGCACTTCATCCTCTCATTTCTCTCGTAACATGATAAGTAGATGCATGTGTTTTATAGTTTGATAAAAAGATTAAAAGAAAAACTAAGACCGAACCATTTCAATCTTTGGCGACTCCAAAACTTTCGGTTACCTGTAGATATCACTAATCTTTTAATTTATACTATAAGACATTATGCCATAAGGAATCAATTGGCATTTTATCTTTACAGGCATCGGCTCTAATTAGCCTTAAGATATGCCCAAGAACAAGATGTGTTCGAAACAATAGTGCAGGAATAATTAAAATGTTGACTTGTTTAAATCGATTTAAAACGCTTCTACAAAAAAAAAAAATACTAATATTTTGACTGATTAGAACTGATTTTGGAAGGGTTTCTTTTTTTCCCCCAAAACTTTTATATAATCTCTTTCCAGCACTTTTAACCATGTTATATGTTATTAAAGAATATTCAGCAAATTGAGCTTAAGGATCATCTGAAAAGCCTCAATATATCATCTTTAATATCATTCAGATAATACCGCTCTGTTTCCCGATATGTTGTTTTAAGGCGATATTACTCAAAATAAATTTCTTAGAAATAGTTTGCTAAAGATGGAAATCGAAAACAGCATATTATTTAGATTTTTTTTTTCTCAATTCTGTTGTTTCTAATAACAGGAAAGCCGTAATGTAATAGAATTGTTGTTACTTTCAATTAATGCCTATATTATTAGAGTTTCTACAATTAACGTAGATTTAAAATATTAAAAAAGCCAACTTTACAACAACAAAAATCAATAAAAAAATAGTATAAATGACTCCCTAATTCTAGATACAAAAAATAATTAAATCAGACAATATTTTTCAGTCATCTGGTTCATTTAGTGTATTAAATGTCTCTTCGTTTTGATAACTTTCGTTTTTCTCAAAATGAGTAATTATATATGTTTCTTAATAAAAATATATTGGTAATTTAACATTTTTGTGTTTTTCGGGAAAATATACCATTTTTCACTAATCAGTCCCTTTCGGCTGGTACAAGATAGTACGCCATCACCAATTTCTACTACGAAAATGTGTGAGTATTTATTTTAAGACTTTAAATGTAAACTCGGTCCTGTGCTTATTTATAACATGTATTTATGTTAATTTTTTAAAGTAAATTATTTAGAAGTAATTATCTTTCAATGTATTCTATTTTGTATTCTCTATACATTCTTGTGGAAAATGAAAATGCTTAATTTTCTTTCACTCATGTTTTATTTGTTCATTTCTCTGGTATCTATCGATTTTATAACAAATATATTGCTGAGTGGGATGATTTGGATCCTTTAAAGCCTATTTAACCACGCATCTCAGTTCCAAGCCTGAGCCACAAATTCAAGTACTTCATATCCCTGATTGTTCTTTTCTTAGAATCTAATTTTCTGTACTTATAGAGAAATGAGTATGTCTTTTTTTTTTTTTTTTCCTTTTCTTTGATTCTCCTATTTGATTTCGTTTTTATTCATCTAGATTCGTATTTTTGCATATTTTTTATTTATTTATTTATTTGTTTGCTAATTTTCTTTTTTTCTTTCAATTGTTTTCTCTGTCTTATTTATTTTGTGATGAACTTCTTTTTTTGTGCTCTTAAAAATATATTCATATTTCTTGTTATATAATTTTAAAAATCCACCCATATCTAGGTATTCGTTGTAATTTTAAGGAAGTCTATTTTGTTAATTTAGTTTTAGCTTCTATAAATTTTTAAATACATTTAGCATTTTGTTACTTTTAATGAAATTATATATATATATATATATATATATATATATATATATATATATATATATATATATATATATATATATATAAAGAGAGAGAAACTCTCTCTTGACTTATCGCTCAGAAAGCGGTCATAGACGAAATCCACCTCACCACCAGAGAGCGTTGCTACTGGCTTAGCGACTTTCCGCTAGGGAAAAGAAGGCGCTTTATGAGGGAAGACATCATTAAGGAACTTTATAACACACACAGTATTAAGAAATTCCAAGTTAGCGCGTGTTTGGTATACCTCTTAATGGCTCGAAATTCCAAATTAATCATAGAAAACAAGTGGCTTTGCTATACTCTGATTCTCAGACCAATCCTGACTTACAGTTGTCCTCTTTGGGGGGTTGCTGCCGGCACTCACATAAACAAACTAGAAAAAACTCAAAATACTATAATCAAACAAATAGTTAACGCTAGATTGTTCATGAGAAACACAGAAATATTCGCATCTGTTAACTTCTCCACCATTAAGCAAATCATATAAAAGGTATCCCTAAAATTCTTTAAGAATCTCGTGACCATCAACAATAATATGCTCCTAAATATCTGTAATTATGACCCAAAACCAAATAATAAAAGATCTAAAAATATCCTCTTAAATTCTTAATTTTCACATTTTTTACAACGTTTTTCTGTATTTCACTTGATGTGTGTGTGTGTGTGTGTGCGTGCGTGTCATCAAATTTTCGATCGTTAATTTAACCAACTTCCCATCAAGCTAGAGCTCTGAAATTTTGGGAAATTGTTCTTACTCGCCTAACAATGTAATATTTAGACATTTGCGACAAGTTTTAACTAATATTTCAATAATTTTAATAAGTCAAAATATCCTTTCCCCTCTGCGCTTTTAGGATTGAGGAAAAATTTTCTTTCCCCCCTCTGGGAACACCGGGATTTCCACATACGCCACATGAAGTATCGTAAAACTGAAATTTCGGGAACCGTTCTTACTTGACTAACAATGCAATATTTAGATATTTGCGATCAGTTTTAACTAATATTTTAATAATTTTCTTTAATAAATTTTGCCACCATATAAAAACTTTGGTTTTTATCTCGAATTATTTTAATCTGAACACATAACAACACGCTAACACAGAAACGAAAACTCCACCCATCTTACTCAACCAACAGACCAATCAAAATTCACCCTCTTACTACCACTATACTCTCCTAACTTTGACACAGAAATTCTCAGTATTTAAACTTAATTTTTTTCCCTCAAATTTGACATCAAAATTTTTATTTTTTCACACCATTACTATATAATTAAAAGTAAACTTAACGCAGTTCTGAGATAGGAAAGGCCATCGCCATGCCTACAAGTAAGCTACCTGTTGTGGAGATTAAGGGTCGAAAGGCTCAGGTGCTCCAGCATCACCTCGTCAACCAATTAAGGAGCTTTAGTGGACACACGGCGTCCACTGAAGCGAGTGATCTCTTCTGTGATCGCGAGTCAGGTAGGTCATCATATAAACTTTTACCGAATAAGTGCATGGGGTACAACCTGACTGAAATGAACTGTCTTCGCATATTTGTGTTGTAAATATTACTTACGCCTTAATTAACTATATTCAATTATCTGCATATTAATATCGCTGTAAATGAACGAATAATTTTAGCTCAAGTGCTCATCATTATGAATACCGGACATTACACACATATACATATATACCGGGTGGTTATAATTAAAGTTACATTGTTCAGAGGCCTGTAGAACCCTTTCTGCTTATCGGATTTTGATGAAACTTGAAACATATGCCATATGAACCATGGGGGAAAGGTTTCTGTAATAAAAAAAAATAGTTCAAATTTTGACCTCTAGGAGGAAATGTGGTGTCTAAAGAAGGACAAAAAATAAGTTAGAATCGTTAAAATTTATTCAATTTCAGAATATGCTCAATATATGCTCTATTGACATTGATAACGTGTTGAAAAAGCATTATAGCGTTTTCAATGGTAGCGTGAAGCATCTCTCAAGGGATTTCAGCCACATGGCGTATAACGCTAGCTTTCAAATCAAGTAAAGTCCTAATTCCTCCTCTATAAACACGATCTTTTAGAATTCCCAACAACCAGAAATCCCAGAGATTTAAGTCGGATGAACGAGGAGACCATGAATCCAAAAAATGACTGTATGTTACATGACTATCCCCAAAGTTAGCACTAAACAGTGCTTTGACTTGGCTCCCAAAGTGAGGAGTTGCTCCATCTTGCATATAGATAGTGGTTTGCAAACATTATCGTTCCTGTAAAGCAGGAATGGCCTGCTGTTGAAGGAGTTCACTGTACCATGCACTCGTAACAGAGCATCTTATAGTACCTTGTGGAGTGAGAGTTTCAAAGAAAAAAGGTTCGAGGATAAACTCAGCAGTAAATTCACTCCAAGCAGTCACGTAAACAGAATGCAGTGATTGTTGAGGCAGGACATTAGGAGCTGAAATACCCCTTATGCGGCAATTTTGACTATTCACAGCTCCATCTAAATAAAAGTGTGCCTCATCTGACCATAGAATTTTCAAAAGCCACGCGTCATCAACTTCCATGCTGCCAAAAATCGGCAAGCAAATTCAAGGCGTGTTTTGTGATCTTGAGGTTTCAGCGTTTGCATCTCGTAGATTTTATACGGATACCATTTTAAAATGGATCGCAGAATTTTTCGTACTGTCGACCACGGAATCTCTAACTCGTGTGACACTGATCGACCACTAGCTGAAGAATAGGTGGAACTGGAGGCTCTTTCAACCACAGCAGTAGCGACTTCTTCGACAGTTTCAGTCCCAACCGGTTTCCGTCCTCTTCCGGGAAGCACACCCAAATCTCCAGTCTCTTCAAATCTCATGATTATCTTCCTCAAACCAATCCTCGATATGGGGCCTTTTCGCAGATCCTTTAAACGACTATATACATGCAGAGTCGCTAAGTGGTTGCTGCCGTTCTGATAAAACAATTTTACTAGTAAAGCTCGATCTTTTTTTTGTAAGGGCATGATTAACGATGACAAACGCACCCTGAATGATTCTCTATCTATGACTGCAAGTTTATATAAAGGTTGCATAATGCATTTGCATAAAGAATATTAGATAAAAGCCACCTAGTGGTCAACATTTGTACTAATTTTTTTTTATCGCAGAAATCTTTTCCCCTTGATCCATGTAGCATATATTTCAAGTTTCATCAAAATGCGATAAGCAGAACCGGTTCTACAGGCCTCTGAATAGTATAACTTTAATTATGTTATCCACCCGGTATGTAGATGCATCAATCTAGATGGGACACTCACTGATTCTTAGGAGTCTAGTTGTTGTAGATTTTTCGGTTCCGTGGTGAATTTGACTTTTGTCATAACTGAAGAGGTGGCAATGGAAAATAACCCCATTTATTTGCTGGAGATAGAATTATTTCTATGTACAAAGTTTATATTTACATAATTATTTCTATTTAGGGAACTAGTTCCTCAAACACTTATTGATGACAACTTATATTAATGATATAATATCGGGAGAGTTGAACGCGATTGCGCGTTCGGAGTAAGACTTTACTATTAATTACATCAGGAGTGAAAACTGCGATCCAACGCTGTTGAGGGAAAGAGCGCCAACGGGTTAACAACAGAAGAAAGGTGATGAGCGGTGAGAAACTGGGAGCTACTGAACTGTGCTAAGCCCTGCGGAGTTTTGTTAAAAAATAGAGGGCACTGCTTTAGTTAACTCATGACGCTGATTCGTAGTGCCGTCTATTGAAAAGATAAGGAACTAGTTCTACAATATCATTAAAAATGCAATTTAATTACTTGATAATTAGCTGGGAAATCCTAAACACACACACACACACACACACATATATATATATATATACATATGAGGCCCAAATTCAAGTACTTCATATCCCTGATTGTTCGTTTTTTAGAATCTAATTTCCTATATATATATGTGAGTGTGTGTGTATGTTAAGAGTTAAAATGAATAGAAGGAAAACAAAGAAAACCCCAATAGTAATTTATTGCAGTATTGATTCATCATATAAAGCTCACAGTTTCTTGTAGAAAAACTCAAACATTAAATACATTGTCACAAAAATATCTGAGTAAGTGAAATTTTATCCATTACAGTTCAAATATAGAACCGTTGTTTCTAATTTATTTGAATACCTGATCAGAGATGCTTTGAACTAAGGTTTGCAGCAAATCAGCTTTTAAAGAGAATCGAATCAGGTCTATTTGCAGCTTAAACTCTGAAAGAGTTGAAAATTGACATCTATGGGCATACACATCTCGTACAAATGCCCACGAAAATTTTCCTCCTGATTAAGATTCGGAGTAAGTGTAGGTCGACCCGTAATGGAAATTTGATTTTATATAATTCAAATTTTAGTTGATATAGAGGTGTGGATTGAAGCGTTATCTTGGTGGAATTTCCAGTTATCACCTCTTAAAGCTTTTCCAAATGGAAGCAAATGCAGCTGCCCATCTTGCTATCGAGATGTCTTCTTTTGTATACATGCATGCTTCTTGAGACAAGATATTATTTATACCAGATATGATGCGTTGAATGTTTAGAAATTTCCTAATATGTCATTCCTTCACTCTGTATAGGCTAACATTCTGCTTCTTCAGCTTGTGAGAACTTAACATTTTGAGGCATATCGTAATAAACTTCAAATCGAAAAACTTGTTCACTTTTTATATTTTATAGTAATTACGCCATAAGAAAAGATAGTGTTTGGAATATTAAAATTTTTTGATCCCTCCCCCACAATTCCGGCTTTCATGGCTGTTCGTACACATTTGAGACTGCATATGTTCACTCTTTCTTAATAAAGGCGAACAAAAAGTTTCTATTTCACTACTCATAATACTATGAATACAGTATATAACTTTTAATTCTCTTGCATCCTTACTTTAACTGTTACCGGAAAAACATTATGAGACGTGCTTTATATGTATTAAAAATGCTCCTTGAGAATCACATTTTCCTTGAAAATCACTTTTTAATGAGATTTTATTGCTTGAAAATTAATCAAACATGGTTTTTTCTTATTGTTTCGAGAATTTATATAAAAGTTTTACAGTTGAAAAGATACTCGATTCATTTTTTTCAAAATAAAATTGCAAAAAATTTCCATTTTCAATTAATTATTTAATTACAAACCCAACCATTCTCTCAAACTCTTTATTTTATATTTCAATTTGAGTAGAAATTTTTCAAAAGCGTTATTTTAAATCACGAGGAGGAATTCAAATATACACTAAACGCTGAAAAAAATAAAGTTATGAATATGTTTCAAAATAATTTTGTGTTTGTTGTAAAAATATAATAACACTTACTTGTATAAATTTAATGAAAATCCAGCAGAATTAGATATATTAGTATTTTGAGTCTCACGTATGCTTGAAACTTAAACTTAAGAAAATAATTACATTTTTCTGAATTTATTAAAGTTTAATAATTTGTAATATACATTTCGTTATATATGCATTACTAATATTATCACAATTCATCTATTTAAATAGTTTATTACGGTATTCATAATTCAATAATTTAATTTTTTTTTTAAAGAAAACTTTTTTCCCAATGTCGTTGTTGTTTTTTTTCCTTATAATGTTTGCCAACATATCATTTTGAATAGATTCAATAGCTTTATAAATAATGATCAGAAAGATTATTTGTACTTAAGTTTAAATTATTCTTACTGCAAAATTTTATAATTATTTTGGTTTCATCTTCTTGTTATATTTAGCAGGGGTTATATATATAGCTGAACATGTCAAGCTACATTATTGTAACTTAAGTTTTTAAAATAATCACAGTTAGCTTATCTTTTAAACTGAACAGTGAAATGCGAAAGGAGAGAGAGAGAGAGAAAGGCCGAATGACCACTTATTTAAAAAAAAAGCTAACAGAATATAGTTGTTAATTATTTCGCTAGAGGGCAGCACGAGCAACTTTTCCGTAAAATATGGAAACTTCAAGGCCACATGCCCACTAATCCGCCATGCTTCAACTGAGCTTTCGTTGAGCAAGGGAATATTCGTAGGGCAGTGTGCTTTCAATGCAAGCATTCCTTTAGAATCGGCATTGTGTGGTGCGAGTTGACGACAGTAGACACCATGAGTAGGGTGTGTTTTTCTGTAGGAATTCTTGTTGTTTTTGGCCTAATAACACCAGGTACGAATATTTATTTGGTTATTTATGTTTTTCCTTCCTTTTCAAAACAGAATTTGTGCAAATAAACTTCGTTGCTATCGGGGTCTAACATGTTGATTTCGTCAAGATGTTTATGATAGAAAATGGTTGGGTATATTGTTGTTGTTTTCGAGTTAGAGAAAAATTCGCTTTCTTATAATCATCACGTGATTTTTTTAAAAAAAAAAAAAAGTAGAGCTAATAATAATTAAAAAGTTTTTATAAAGTGGTTGGTAAAAGTTATTTTGAAGTGGTTCATACGATTTTTTACACCCTTTCTAATTTTCTTTTCTTTGTAATGCATTTGAAATGAAATAAGATGTACTCCATTTTTGCTGTGAGTCGGGAAAAAAAAATATTGTGCTTTTTCCAGGATACATGTTTCTGTCGCCAAAAGAAAAGAGAGAAATACCAGAAAAAAAAAACTAATAAAAGTAAATCTGGGGGAAAAATTAATATTTCAAATTGCTGAACATAAACTATTTGCTTATATATTTTTAATATAATTGAGTGTTACTAAATTTCTCTTTTTTATTTCATTGTATATGTTGAGTCACCATCATATACATATATGCTATTTTAATTAACACGATACAAATGTTACTCTTTGTGTAATAGCCAGAAAACATATATACCCCCTTTTTTTTTTTTGTTGTAAAATGTGTTATTTAAAATTTCTGTAATCATAGAAAATTAATATTAAAAAACATTTTAAAAATTATCTCTGCAATCTTAAAATATGAGAATTATATTTGATGTAAAGCAAAAATATATTTATATATTGTTGTTTCAAGACAAAGAGGGTTTATTTTTATTCATTGTATTTAATTTCTATAGAAAATATTGTTTTCAATGGTTTTTTTATTTTTATTTCTTGTTATTTTGACTTGAAATTAAGGATATTTATACATAACTAGGATTTCATTGCGCTTACGGGCAATCGAATGTGTCAAAAGTTGTTTACTTTTTGAATGAGTTAATTTCATTTCTTATGTTTACTTTAATTTTTTTGAACAATTTATTGTTCATTTGTGAAACCGCAATAATTAAGATGAATGACTATTAATTGAAGCAAATGTATAAAAAGTTTTTTCTTAAATTATTGGATTTTTTTTTAAATGTATATTAAAAATGTTGTTTATTTTAACTTAGATCGCGACGATTACTTTGCATTTCCATAATCTGAAAAATTCGATCAGTGTAATAAGAGATTGGGGGGAGAAAAAATTTCGGAATTTATGAGTTTTTTTTTTTTTAATTGCAATCTTGGTTTAGCTGTATTATACTTCGTTCAGTCTATCAATGTTGATGAACAGAAAAATTCAAAATATATTAAATTTGATTGGGCATCCGATTATAGGTTATTTATAACATCGATTCAAAGAGTATTAAGTTCTATATTCTCCTATCGCTATAACATGAAATTTGTATAGTCTGTGCTAATTCAGTTATATAAAATATTGTTGTTAATGGAAAATAATAAATAACTGTTAATTAAAGTTTTAAAAATTAAAAATAAATTATAGAATAGATTTACCCTAACCAGATATCGTTATTTGTGGATCCAATATTTCCCTTACGGAACTAATAATTATCATTAGTTCTGTAATTTTTGATTCTTGTTTCATACATCAGATTATTGGAACTTGAGGTTATTTCTCATCTTGTCTATAACATCTCCGACAGAGATTATTTTTTAACGTGTGTTTAAATCAACTATCCCCCTTCACCTACCATCGAAGCACAGAATAACTGTAATTTATACCATTGCAAGTAAAAGCAATTGATGGCTGTTTGTATGCCATTGTGCAAAGTAAAATATTTACTAGCGTACAATTTGCATTCGAGCTGAAAATGCTATTGAAAAAATTGGAAGTTGCTATTTCGCATCTGAAATTTGTCCAGAAGAAAATTTCCTCAAATAAAATAAAAGATAACGCTCTCAATGCTTTTATCTTCTTTCTTTATTCATTCAATGTACCGTTTTAAATTTTAGGAACTAGTGAAGGATACATTTCGTATATAAATCGAGATTGCAGAGTCAATTAAGGAAGACTCAGATTACGAACAGATTGTTGCGTTATTAAAAAAAATAATACTTATCGAAAATTTACTTGCATAATGCAGTTTCCCAAGTCAAGAATTCTGCCTATTCCATATAATTTGGGAAAGCAGTTATGTGTGTGTATGTATTCCGAATAAATATATCAAAGTCTGAATATCAAAAGGACAGATTAAAAAACAGTTGAATTTAAAAGATCAGAAATGTTAGAAGTAATTCGCCTTAAGAACAGTTTTCCCCACCCTTAGCAACGACTAATTATGCAGTAAATACTTCGCGTATTCTTATTTGATGTCGTTTCATTTAAGAATATTCTTATCGTGAAAACTTTTTTTTTCTCTACAAATATTGATGCTTTGTGTACTACTCGTATAATTGTCCCACAGTGTATTCGAAATTATAAATTATATTGATTTCTTTAAACTTTTTTTTACATTCGCTTTATTGCGCAGCTTTTATTTTATTTATATGTACATGTACAAGATTATTCAAAATGAATCAATCGCTGGGGGTTCATATCAGGTGACTTGGTAACTGTGTAAACCAGGGGTCGCCAAAGTGGTCTATATAGACCCCTAGGGGTCTATTTAACAACAGTAGGGGGTCTATCTGACCCAAGGGGTCGAAGGGGGGTCTATTGGGACTCGAAGGAAAAACAGTTCTTAATACGCAAATCACACATATCTAACTGCGTACGTAAAAATTTAAAATATTTTTATAATTGACTTAATATTATATTCTTTATAGAAAATAAAATAATAAACCAGAAAACAATCTGATTTCTGTAGCTACTTTACTTACTGTTTCTGATTTATTAAATATTTAGACTAATATATAGTTTTATTTTAATTTCCTGAAAATTACCTTTGTGGGGGTCTATGGAGATTTCGAAAAATTATATAGGGGGCGATGATCAAAAAAGTTTGGCGACCCCTGGTGTAAACAGTCGATTTCGTTATACTTCGTAGAAAAGACCCACTCTTTCAACATTTTCCGTTTATATGGCAGATCGCCCTCAACTTTTCTCTTTACTAAGACATCTGCTTTATATATGTAATATTTTTAGCGAGTTCTCTGACTGGAATTTTGACTTAATAAAATCTTGATGCCTATTATGAATATTTAAATCACTGAAAACATTGTTGAAGAAGTCTTATTTAATAAGACTTTAACAATTAATGTAATTAAGACAACAATTAATGTAATTAAGACAACAATTAATGTAATTAATAAATTTAAGTAATTTATGGGACTTTGTTCAGATTTTAAGACCCAGTGAAAGGATTTGAGAGAAAAATGTTTATGCGAGTATTGATCTAGATATAGCTAGGCTTTATTAAAAGAAAATTTTTAAAAGCCGAGTTCCGAAGGAAACAAATTTATTCAGTACTGAGATACGGTATACTTTAACTTCCATATCTTCATTAGAAAATCCTCAGACAAACGAGATTCCTTGAGCTAGGATGTCAAAATTTGACTACTGCGTCAAATGTAAATAAGCATTTTAGTTTCTAAGCATGAAGAAGTGAACTTGAAACAGTTAATAAAAATACTAAATTATGAAAGATTTGGTGTTGGATAATTTTTTAGAGTGCGCACATGTAACACAAGTAATGGTAAAAAAATATTTCTGAACAATATATGAGTTTTTCTATTGTTTGTTCCAGGACTTCTCTTGTGATTCTGCTGCATATATTTTATTTCTGTGGGGGCTATTTACTTGAAATTGCGCAACTTTTGAAAAATTGAAAAAATGTAATGATGATAAATATTAAACACTACAACAGTGGCGTTACTTATATTGGAAGAATATTCACCCTTCTCGTCTAGAAAATCGCGACAATACTCTGTCCCAAACTGTCGCGTCTTTCGTCTGCCTTTTCTAAATGGGGTTGTGGGCACTTGCTCTCTGTAGGTTCCACTCCGGTTGAGTGTCTTTTTTGGATGGGGGTAAAGGGGATCGTCGTTGTGACTCTGCAGCCAGTGCGTAAAATTACAGTCCTATTTATATGTTCGTAATATTTTTCCAAATAAATTCATAAATGAACAGTAATAAGTCCTACAATTAAATGGACAGTTAATTTATTCCCGATTGATAATTGAGAGCGATTTTTACAAAGCTAGATAGTTGACTAAAAGAAACATTGAATTACATTTAACTTAAATTGTTAATTTAATCTATGATTTACGAATAAAAAACTTTAAAAAATTCTATGAAGTTCGAAAAATGTTGTCCAAACAGCATTAAATATAATTTTAAAAAAATTGCCTCATTAATAAGCATTTTTAAATATTGTAATTTTAGAAAAAGTTATTTACGTGTACAAAGTCTGTGATGCATCAGATGGTAACATATTTTAAAAATCTGCACCCTGTTTATCAGATACTCAGTATTTTCAGGAACATTTCATCGGCACCCTTTCAATTCAACTGTATACAAAGAAATATTATTTTTTATTTCTTATTTAATGATGTTTTTATTACTATTATATGCAGGAAATGATATTTAGAATGAAATTTAAAAATTTTTCTTTTCTCTGTCTGAGTTACAAGCATTACTTTTGCTGTCGTAGGATTCGGTGAAATTAAAACAAATAGTGAAGAACTAAGAATTTTAAAAATAACTCTCAAGAGTTTTAGGAAGGAAGATAGTTGTGAAGTATGAATATTGATTGATGAGGTCAATCCATTTTCTTTCCCCTTGACGGAATAGTAATTTATTCAGTTATTTGGAAGGAAAATAAATGTGCACGATGACTGTGCAGATGATGAGATCAAATTCTGTAATAAAAACTCTTTTATGAATACCAAATGAAGCGTTTTTGAATTCTGAAACTGTTACAACTGTCATCTGGAATACATCAAATTAATCAATAAATCTTACGGAAAAAATTTCAAAAACTAAAAAGCTTGTTTTTTTTTATCATTGTATGCTTTTGTGTCTTGAAAATGACTATTTAAAACTTTAAATTAGTCATCATTTTTTTCAATATTTTGTAAGAATTATATATTCTATATGTTACATATTTCTACAATTAGCTTCTAAATGTTGTTAAATAGCAAGATTAATTCTGTATTCGATTATGTGTGGACTGAGTGCTAACGCTAAAGCACATGACATGTTATACCAAATGATTCTATCGTGTTCCAATTAGAATGAATGTTGAGTAAAAAGCTAAAAAAATAGTTTAGTATTTGTGCGTATAAATTATTCAGAAATATTTGAACCGTCCTGAATTAAATTAACGTATGCATGACCCAAAAGCACGTGAATTAAACTTGAAGGACAAATAATGCGTGCAAAATTTGATTAAAATGAACGCTGCAAAGGTTCCATAATATTGTAATAGTATGAAGGAACATTTTCTATTTCTTTCTTAAATATAAATATTAGTTTATTGACAGAAATATAAATAGCTTTTTGCCATCGTATTTAGTCTAATAATTTGATTTTGCATAATAAATTATATGGAGCAATTTTCAACTGAGAATTTTAGCTACCTCTGGAGATAAAGTTACAAGAAATATTACTTCTCATTTTTAGATAGTTGTATTTTTACTTCTTTTAATGAAGCAATAAAAGAAGACTGTAATGTTTTTAATATAAAGGAAAATATTCCTAAATTAAATTATACAAAATATTAAATCATTTTATATTCATTTTAACAACTGTAATTCTACTTAATACCATAGTAAAAACATTCTGCATTAGCTGGGTTTTTTTTAATTAATTAATTATTTTTAATTTATTTTGAATATTCAGAAGTGCAAACAAATGTATTCGAAAATTCTTTTTTTGTTCGTTACTGGAAACTACCATTATACATTTTCGAAATTCGTCCAAAAGGATTTTTAGGCGTAACCTTATTGTATGAATCAAAGTGAATAGATTTTTTTTGTTTTTCTGTTTCATATTCCGATACTGAATTGCTATACCAAGTTCGTATGTAATTTATTAATGCTTTCCTATCAAAATGGTTTGGATTCTATGCCGATTGACAGATTGTTGAGAAGAGGCGTCTGCCAAATCGATCGTCAAATGCATTAATGGTAACTGGGGTATGGAATGATAAAATAGTGTCATTCATGAAATATTTTATAGCATCTTTGAAATTCTACTTGTTAATAAAAATAGTAATGTGTGTGTGTCAAGTAATGATAGTGTACAAAATATTTACTGGTATCGTTAATATTTATTTAATAGAGCATTTATGTTCATTTTTTGTAATGCATTTGCTATGAACGCTGGTTTAAGTTCTGCATTCCCCTGAATTAGAAATATTTTTATTAATGATGCCTTTAAGGGTCAAAAACTCATTTGAAATGCATACAGATTTGTTTGCATCTATTGACACGAAGGATATCTGTGCGAATTTCTCCATAATTTGATCATTAATTCAAATTATTCTGATATCCAAATGTTAAGCATAGTTGGTAATTAGGCGAAAAATAAAGGAAATCTAAATAGGAGGAACCTGAAACGTGATATGCGAGTGTAAATTGGCTATGAAATAAAATTAAAAAAAAGCAATGCGAAAGAACTGCAATATTCATTTTTATTATCGTAATAAACAGTTTGAAAGAAAAGTGGGCATAAGAGAAATTCGCTCTTTAGTGCAGAACAAATGAAATAAAAAGGTGATGCTGCAGTTTGATAAGGTACGGTCATCGTTCACAACCAGGCACGCTGCACAATGATTTCCCATACGTTCTATGACATTGTGGATTAGAGTTCCAAAGGTCACGAAGAGCTCCTTTTAATTCTATAGCTTGGTGGATGCGGTAGGGCTGAAAGTTGTATCCCGCGCTTATACCACTCGTGCTGGATAGAATTCAGGTCAGGTGAGTCAGCAGGACACGGCATGCTTTGGATGTTTTTCGTTTAAAGAAAGTCACCGATCAAGCTCTTGCCATGACAAGACGTATTAGTATGCATAAATGTGTAGTCTTAACCGACAGTTACTCGAAATAGGCTTAAATAAGCTCAAGAACTTCATCTCTGTATCTTTTAGCAAACATCTAAACTATATGGAGATCTTTTCCGCTCTCCCATGACTACTCTTGACAGAAACAATACCTTTCCTTGATTTTCCGAAGTGAAAACGAGTTCCACGTTATTGCCATATCGTTAGCTGATGAGAATTAGTGATCAAACTAAAGCGTGATTCGTCACTGATCATCACATTGGCCCAAACTCCAATTTAAACAAACGTGTTTATGACCGGATATGAGGGGAATGCAAATTGCTGGTTATTTGGTGTAGAGGCCACCAAGATTTGAATCTCCTGAATGCAGTCTTTCTAGAAACGAATACTCCGATGATGGCTGTCAGAGCTGAACCGAGTTCTCTGGCTCAACTGTCCCTCTGACATCAAGCAGTTATTGTCAGATATCAGTCTTTATGAACAGTTGTGACACTTCGCCAACCTGGTAATATTCATCGGTTGACATTTCCCGCATTTTGAACATTCCAACGATCCTTCCTTTCGCAAAAATGTCCAGTTTTCGACTTTGTCATCATTCGTTCTGTTTAATCGTTAACAACGTTCATTTACACATGAGTTGTTTGAAACCTGCGTGAACTGCTTATGTCAAATGTGTAGGCTATTTTGCGCATGAAGACAACGACTGAAACGCTCTGCATAAAAGCAAAGTTTCACCTTCAGCGGATGATTTCCCACAAATTATTTCGAACAGGTTCATCAATATTTACATGCATTTTTTCTCTCTCTCTCTCTTTTTTTTTTTTTTTTCTTTTTTTTTTTTTTGCATTTTACGAGTTATGCTTAACTTTTGGACACTAATGTAGTTGCTTAAGATTACTTCCATCTGTCATGTTATGTATTGTTGCTTGACTTTTGATCGAAATTATTATGTTAATTTCATTAATGATGATGAATTTACCCTCTTCGCTAGTAATTTATAAAAACTGACAAATAAACTTCAAGTATATTAAACCTTTCACGACTGAGGGAAATATTTTTTCCCGTTTTAAAATTTGGAGTTGTTGTATTTAATTATAGCCTTATCTGCACTTTTTCACAGAATGTCAAAATAGAATGCATGCTGAACGCAATTACCCGCAAACGGGAACGTTTAGGGAGTGAAAAAAAAAGTGTTGAATCAATTGGCGCCAATGATAAAACATTCGTGGGCTGTACTCAGTCATTATTTCAATTTAATATGCCATGCAATAATATAATTACTTTGTTTTTCACATGTATTATGTTGTTTGGTAAGTTTAATTTTGTGCAATAATAAAGTAAACTTGAACAAATGATAACAAATGTACCTGCTAGTGACAAATAATTACAAATTAAACTAAACATTATGTGTTTTTTTTTATTTATTTCACATCTAAGCAAACTAAAATAAACAGTTATATATTAATATTTACTGTTAGCAACCTTATGGTTCTGTAAGGGTTAAGAATAGAAATTATTGCAAGACATGCTTATATCGCATTAGGGTGTATGATAAATTTTATCGCCATTTTAATAAGAAAGAAATTTCTTAAAAAGTCTTTTTAAAACGTTCTGTATTGAATAAAGTATGCCCTATGTTTTTATGGGTCTCCTTCACTGATTCTGATGCTTCATCATTTTCTCTTTATACAGGGTGTTCAATTTAAAAGAGTAACCGTTGGTTTTTCTTATTACCCTTAAACCTGACGGATGTGGCAACTATTCTAACATTGAAATATAATTGTTTAAGTGTGGGAGACAATTTCCAACACTGTTGGACTGTTACAGCTTTATATGTGAGGTAAAGCAGAAAAAAAATGGAGACGCACAATGTTACTTAATCCTGTAATAATTTTATTTTTAAAAAATATAATGAAGTCCAAATTTTTTACATTTTCATTCCAAACAGCAAATACTGGAAATGTTCGCCACCATTTTGAATGCAAACATGAAATACGTCGAACCAAGTTTTTTGACACACTTCGCAATATTGTTGTAGTTATTGACGAGATTTTTTGAGTTGTGATTTGTTTTAATTCATCGATTTTTGCAGGACTTCTCTAGAAAACCCCACAAAAATCTAACTGGGTGAAGTCTGGTAACCTTGGTGGCCAGAGGCCTATTGAAATAAAACGGAAAGAAGAATTCCTTAATCACTTTCATTGTTAGGTTTGACGTGTGTGGAGTGGCTCCGTCTTGCTGAAACCAGCAGTACCTGTCCTGTATATCAAGTGAAGCAGTAAAAGTTGGAATTATGTCCAAGTACACTTCGGAATTCATTAAAATTAAATTAGTTCATGCAGACGATTTTTATTGTTGTCATTATTATCTTGCGAAATGAGCTTTCAAAAAAAAAATAATTAAACAAAAAAAAATGTTGAAAGAAGCTGACGATTTACTCAAATCATTTGCACAGAATCGGATTAAAAATTACTAATGATATTCACGCGAATTTATGTTTAAAAACGAATTTTCGCATTTATAGAAAGTGAAAAAAAAAAAAAAAAAAAAAAAACGATATGCGCACAATAAATATAGACATATTAAATAAGTAATGATGTTGAAAGTCTTGCTACATATATTATAGATAATACAAAAAACAAACGGGTACTCTTTTCAATTGATCACCCTGTATAAAAGTACTAACTTCAGAAATATAACGTTACTGGAGTAACGGTTTCTAATATATTTAATTTTTCTTCTTGGATAATTATTTTTTTACTCAAAAAAAAAAAAAAAAAAAAAAAACATATCATGAACACTGGATAAATTGTTATGTATTGTGGACCGACCTTGCATATCAAAAAGTTTATTACTCGCCTCGTGTTTCTTAAGCTGTCCGGAAGAACCCGTTGGAAATTGAATTGTCTATCCGCTTACTCACCTGATGTTGCTCCCTCCGATTGCTACCTTTTCCTTTGTCTCGAGAATTCCATCCGTTGAGAAAAACATATAACGGAAGGTGAAATAAAATGCCATTTAGATAATTCTTTCCTTCCGTAACTAAACTTTTGTTGTTGTTGTTGGATCTTCCAAGATCTTTGAAAGAAAACAGAGTGGAATTATCAATAGGCCTTGGATTTAATAACTCGTCATCTTTTACCTGATGCATCTCAGACATTGCTGATTTGTGTAAGAAAATCTTGGATAACTCCCATACTGAAGGGAGAAATCTTACGTATTATATATATATTTATATGAAAACATTTGTTAGTTATGAACATCGGATGTAATTGTAATTAAATTTTCTCCTTTGCAATTACTTTTTCTTTGTGAATTTTTAATTAATACTTCGATTTCTTCAAACTGGTCAGCAAATAATGATTAATGTAGAACATTTTTAATTTCCAAGTTTTAGATTATTTAATATTTTCAGAATACTTGCCTAACATTCAGCAAGTATAAAATATATAAAGCTCATTTCAAAAGTTCAAAAACTTTTTCATGTCGAAGATATAATAGGATTTATACGACAATAGAAATACAATGTCGGTTTATATTTTAAACAAAGTCATTTTAGATTTTTTTTAAATGCTCATATCTCTTTTATTGTTGTTAAAACACATATGCTTCTGTATTATGTTAATTCATATACTTAAATACAAGAAAAATATAAGTTAATGAAAAGAATAGGTATTACATAAAAAGAAAAGTATTTCTTAAAATTTTGGGTGTTCTTTCTTTAAATGTATTCATTATGATTTGGTTTTTAAATCAGTTATGTAAATTTCCTGATCATGAAATAAAGATTCTAGATTAAATTTCGATTTGAAGAAAAGATAAATGAAGCACAAATGAAGGAACAATCCCTATGTAATTTGTTTTAATATAAAATAAATATATTTTATGCTAATTGTCCTATTAAATTAATGTACACTTAGGTTTAAAAGATTTATAAGATATTAAATCTTTACAAGTTGTCTATGTATTAGTGATTTTCTAACTGTTTGCTGCGCAATTTAACAGATTGAAAACACTTTATACTTTTTTGTTTGAATCTCAAAATGTATTGTCACTCGCTCTTTTGTGTTGCTCTTATGATTGAAATATAGCATCCGATATTGATCATTCACCTATAACAAGTACGGACTCTTTATACTCTTACCCCCAAACAGAAACTCCTAAATACAAAATACTACATACTTGAATAGAAATCGGTCTCGATAATTTTTTATTTTTGAAAATATTTGCGATTGTTTCTTTTTAATTGAGTAATTCAATGTGAGAGAATATAAACTTAAATGGAAATATTTGAACAGGGTACATTCTGGTTCTGAAAAAGGGAAGATGGCATAAGTTGAAAAAAGAAAATGGCATTTTGTTTCATTAAAAAAGAAAATTGGTTCAACGTTGACGAATTTTGTGAATAAAAAATTAGTTTCATTTATGGGATAATTATTTTTCCCCCTTGTAGGATATAATAACGTTTCTTTAACTGCTTAAAAAAATGTTTAAATTTATTTTAGCTCAGGATTAACACATACGTAAACAGAAAGACACATGGGATGCTAATCGATATCCAAAAGACGGACAATCCCACTGAATTGTTTTAAAATAAACACTTATTCGTTGAACAGAAATAGATAAATTTAAATCGAAAATTAAATTTAAAAAAAATTTATTCATTTTGTATATTCCTGGTGTTTAATAACATTGTATGTTGTTTATAAGAATACACTTATTTTATTTAAAATATTTCACAACACACATGGATTCCATAAGTTTAAAACTTTGTTATCATTGTTGAAATTTCTTCGGAATTAAATATATCGTTCCTTCATTTGAATGTGACCCATAGTGGCATTTTTTTTTCACTGTTTGGGAACTAGTCTTGTCAGTAATGACGACTGGGAGGAGGGAGGTAACATCTTCCTACTTCTTGGGGGGGGGGGGGGGGGGTTTCCAAAAAATAAAATTTTATTTTTTTTTTTATAAAAAAAAAAAAATTTAATTTCAGAAAAAAACCCCCAACCCCCCCCCCCCCCCCCCCCCCCCACTCCTCGAGCCCCGTTATTTTCTGTTGTCTGTAAATTACACTTGTTCTCTCTCCCCTCCTATTTCTAATTCCCAATCGCCATCCCTGAGTCTTTCTTATGAACCTTGCTGTAGCTTACATTTCGAGTTCCGCAATTTTTTCGTTTATGTCGGGGCGTTTCTAAATTTGGCTGCACCTGGATACGATACGAGGGGATTCTTGCCATACATTCTGCCATAAAAATAACTTATTTGAAGCACTATGGGTATAGGAATTTAAAGGAATCTAAAACCTCTTTTTCAATATCTGATGTATTTCATCTTCTTCTTTTTTTTTTTTTTCTGAAAAAATTAATGAATCTTTTGTGTAAATAATTAATTTTTAATTCAGGAAATTGTTTGTGTGGTTAAGTTAGGAATTTCTCTAGTTGTTGTTTTGCAATTTAAAACAAACAAAACAATTCGCACTTTATCACTCTATTGAAAACTCTAAATTTAATACTCTCATTTTAAATGTATATTACTTTACATTATTCGATGTAATTAAAACATGTGATATTTTTTAAACAATGATTCAATTTAAGTAAGTATTAAGTAATGAAATACTGATGTAAATATACTTTTTAAAAATTTATTTTTTTTAAAAAAAATTTTTCAAAAGAATGTATATAGTTATTTATAATACTTAGTAAATGTTTATTTTTTCCATATATTTTCTGTTAAAATAAATAACTTGTTAGGAAATGTATGTGAAAAATAACGAAATTTAACATAATTGAAAAATTACTTATTAAAATGTATTTTTACGGATTCATTTCTTCTCAATATCAAAATTAAATTCCTTCGTTATGTTTTATTCTCAGATTTTTAACTAATACAAAATTATATATACTCATTTATTGAAGTTAGAATACTCCTTCGCTAATTGGACACTTCACCTATCTGTCCTAGCGAATAATCAGGCTATTTTACGCAGGGAAATTATTACACGAAAAATTACTTTTTATTTGAAACTTCAATGAAATAATGTCAGCTATCAATACAAAAGAGTGAATTTTCTGTAGTTTTGTTATTTTATGCGTTAGACACTTTATTTGCGAGTGTTATAACAAATTTTATTGCATTATTTTTTAGTTTTTGCTGTTTAAAGACGTCATAATCGATAAGTTTCCAACAATCTGACGTTTTCGATAATCTGGTCCGATGTTTGCCGGATTACCTAGAGAGCTCTTTATTATTATTTTTAAAAAATATTACCTGAACAAAAGATATTAAGCTAGTAACGCTGGTTTAACTCTGTTTCTATCATAATGATAATGATTATATTTGTAGAAAATTTCGAAAACTGAAGAATATATTTTTGTACTTTTGTTTTTGTGAAATAGGATTGCTTCATGCAAATTGATAAGTTAATTAAAATGTTTCCCCTTCATTCCAAAGAATGTCATGTGTTTATGTTTATCTTTAATTGTACGTAATGGTTACTTGCTGTTGGTTCTGAGGCCTTTAAATTTAATTAATAGTAATTAGGCTTCACAGATTGGCTTAAATATATTTTTTTAAATTTTCATAATGCTTATATTCTTCTTTTATATAAAAAAAAATCAAATGAAAATCGGGAAATTTAACATCCTGTGTAATAAACATTTAATAATTCAGCTCGCTAACGCTCATGTTTTTTATCGCTTTGTGGGAAATGTTTCTTGAATATAATTATAATTAAATTTATTTGAGAAAGAATTAATCTATTTAAATATTATTGAATATCAGAATATATTTCATAGTTGTTACTTATCTTAAATTAAATAGGAATGCAGATTACAAATATCACAAAAATTTGCGCAAAAATGTGTTATCAAATTCTGTTAGAAAATTGGCAGATGAATTTAATTATTCCTGTCTTCTTGTATACTTTTACGTCAACAATATACAATGTTTTTATTTACTTTAAAATCTAATTCTTTTTAGAGGAATCTTATTGGTACAAACTATATAATTAAAGAAGGAATGCTAAAGAATACACATATCTATGTATGAAACTGATTATTTTTCGATATATTTAAATAATTCCAAGCAATAATTATTATAATGATTAATTCATGTGCATAAGTAAGTAATTTTATTTTGCTCAAGTAGTAGAATCATATAAACAGTGAAATATATGTATATAAACAGAACTTTAATTCCAGATTGTGCAAATATCATTGTTATTTAATGTTTCAGAATATACATTTTAACTTTTAAATTCGTTGTTATTATTTCACTCTACACCAAATTTAAATTTGTATTTTTTTAATTATTAGTCTTAAAAAGGAATTTAATTACATCACATTATTAATTGAAAAAATAATTAAGATAATCACTTTAAACACATTTTATGTCAGTTTTCCTGCCTGCTTTAAATTTAATGTTGAAGTTAACCAGTACTTTTATATAGATTTTCACGTTGCTGTCGGTAAAATGGTTACTAAAATTGTCCCAGTGCAGCTGATAGTTTTCAGGGCTCCGCATTATATACCCAAGTGTCATCCAAAACCATGAAAACTCATGTTCTTGTTGAATCTTTAAATAACGAGTGCGAAATTATTATATAAGGACTAAAAATATATTCAGATATATCAATTTTTAATTTGACGACCTTCCCTTGCTTTCTAGTTAAAAGAATTTCATTGTCTAATTACAAATATGAAAAAGAGTTGGAAAAAGATTGTAAATCATCCAGAGAGTTCTTTTCTTATATTTTTGGTTTCCCTTTTCGTTACTTTTAATTAATTATGCATGTTACTCTCTCGCCTTAGAAATCCAGAATCCTTTTTCTGTTTAAAAGTGACCGAATTATATATAGGGTTTGGAAAAAGTGAATGGTACAGTTTTCGCTTTTGAAAGGCGTGACCCCAAGTCTCTAGTGATTTTGCTCTTCTTTTTTTTTTAAATATTATTTTTGGCATAGGCATCGCATGCCGTTTTGTTTGGCCATCCTTTTTCAGTTTCATTACTTAGGTTATAAAGATGATTTCTCTTGCACCTATCATTCGAGTCACGTATTCAATCATCTCTCATTGGCACAGTCTGACGTCATCGAATACAAAAATGACGTCATCTTTTTCACGTCGTGATATTCGAAGTTATGCGTGTGTGAGCTGAAGAATATCTTATATCTAAATAAGACATTGTTGAGGTTCATCAGTATCGCTAAATGTTTTATTTATTCTGCGAACGCCGTGATCTTATTTTATCATCCATGTTTTGAACAGTACGATGAAAGATTGTTTTTCAGAATAATCGTTTTGGGCTTAAAATATAAACAAGGTTTTCTAATTTGTTTCGTAAGACTCAACTCGGAACTTAATATTTATTTATTTTTCAAAAAAAAAAAAGGCATGCGCGATTTGAATAATTTTGTACATTTTTTTCTCAAAATAAAATTACTAACAGATTTGGTAAATAATACTGTGTTAATATGATAGGTTTTTTTCTTTGAATAAATAGGCAACTGGCAGTTAGAAAAAATAAAAATTATGAGTATAAAGTTTCACATTTTCGGTGCTGTCACAAGAAAATTAAATGATTACCATTTCGCTGATCTGAAATATTGTTTAAAATGATTTTCCTGAAGAGTCAGAAAAAAATGACTTAAAATGCTATAAAATGACATTTAAAATAGCATAAGTAAAGAAATGCATCAAATAAAAGGAATAGTGAACCCAAAGTTATCAGTTGTACTGAGTTTTGCGGCACGTTAAAGTATTCACTCAAAATAAAGTAACTTAAATATATGAACGATTGGTAAGAAAACTGAATTAGAAGCTTAATTATTATGTTTGTGGTTCAAGAAATGTATTTGTAAAAGACTTAAACATTTTCTAATTGCTAAAAAATACTTTTTTAATACTTTAAAAAATTATAGAAAAATGCATGTCAGAATGACAAATTGTCATAATTTGCATTTTTTTAAAATCTGCAAGCCATAATTAGGATTTTTGTTGGCATTATCTGCGACATATTTTTTACAAACGGATATATCATTAAAATCCAGATTTTGATGTTTCTTCTAAGAAACGTGTATTTTTTCATCTTTTTTTTTTTTTTTGTAGAGTTCATTTTCGTTGTCGCTGGCCACTGTTTGCGAGTTATTGATAACATTCTGCGACTAAAAATTTCTATTATTCTAAAAATTACCGTGTTACAGTTATCGACAATGCGATATTTCAAATGCTCCTTCTCCAGAACGTAATCGGCATTTTTAAAAATATTTCTTAAGCTATATTTTTCCATTAATTCAGTTAGTTTCTCAACTAACCTTACTACTGAAACCTGCTGTTCTCTGCAAGCTTGTATATTCAGCACTCCTTTCGCGAGACATTTTGTCATAATAACACATGGATCAATAAGTCCCGAGACTAACATTGAAAACAACATTTTTTTTTGCAAATTTTTTTTTTTATTTATCAACATAATCACCTTTTAGGGTGATACAATCGTTCCAACGCTTTTCCAATTTTTCAATACCATGTTTATAAAAAAAATTATCTTTCGCTTCAAAATAAGCTTCAGTTTCAGCGATGACCTCCTCATTTGAGCCAATTCTTTTCCCCTGGAGCAATTTTTTAAGATCAGCAAAGAGCCAGTAGTCACTGGGGGCTAAATCTGGCGAGTATGGGGGGTGGGGAAGCAGATCAAAGCCCAATTCGTTCAATTTTGCCATTGTTTTCATCGACTTGTGGCAGGGTGCATTGTCTTGGTGAAAAAGGATTTTTTTTCTCTGCATGTGCGGTCGTTTTTTTGCGATTTCCACCTTCAAACGCACCAGCAAGTCAATATAATAATCACTGTTGATCAATTTACCTTTTTCGAGGTAGTCAATGAAAATCACGCCATGCGTATCCCAAAAAACTGACGCCATGACTTTGCCAGCTGACTGCTGCGTTTTCGGACGCTTCGGACGGCTTTCGCCAGCTGTGCGCCACTCAGATGACTGCCGCTTCGACTCTGGAGTGTAGTGATGTATCCATGTTTCGTCCATGGTCACGTAACGACGCAAGAAATCTTTTTTGTTGCGAGTAAATAGCGATAAACAGCTTTCTGAATCATCGACTCGTTGCTGTTTTTGTTCCATCGAAAGCAATCGCGGCACCCACTTGGAAAAAACCTTTTTCACATCACTTCAAAAAACCTTTTTCAGTAAATACACTTCCATATGATATCTGTGTCATCTCAGCAATCTCACGGAGCTTCACTTTACGATCTTTCATTATAATTTTTGTCACTTCACTCACATTTTCCGGTGTAACGGCTTCCACAGGTCTACCCGAGCGTTCCGCGTCATTTGTGTCGGTACGACCACGTTTAAACTCGGCAAACCACCGACAAATCGTTGCTTTTGATGGACAAGAGTCCGGGTAACATTTTTCAATCCATTGTTTCGCTTGCACGGTGTTTTTACCCATTAAAAAACAATGTTTTATCAGAACACGAGAAACTCGGTTTTTTATATTTTTTAAACAAACTGCAAAACGACTTTACCCAACCTCGATAACTCAGCTGTTTCTGGTCCGATCGACTTAAAATTTTGACACGTTTCAAGCAAAGATTAGTACTCTAGAAAGACCTGGTTACTGGTTTACTACGAGCGCCATCTCTGGGTTAGTCTCGGAACTTATTGATCCATGTGTTAGAAGTCTATATCTGACTTTCCGTTTGTTTTATTGAAGTGGTGTTTCATTTTCAATTTTCTACATATTGATAGACGATTTTCAGAACTTGACAAAATATGGCGGCATCTGAACTTGATTCCTTCGCCAAAAATGATGGTGTCTCGACAGGATTGTCACTTTCATCAAATGTTAGAAACTATGATTGTCTGATACTAGCAGTTGTCCGTACTACCCGACCTTTCCTTAAAAGTAAAATATAAATTTGATTTCTCTCTCTCTCTCTCTCACTTTCACTCAAAGGCATACATATTTCACGTGTTTTTATCAGTCTAATCGGTATTATTTCCATTTATATTTAGCTTTCAATTACTGATTAATGTTTTTAAATTATTACGAAAAGTATTAATTAATGTTTGTGTGCCTAATATTTGTAGAAAATTGTCTTACTGATGCACATATAGATAACTGCTTAAGGCTCCCGTCTACCTGCCATTTTCATTTCGTGGACGTAACGTTAATCCTATGGAATTTCTACTTTTGATCTCAAATCTTTACTGTTTGATCTATTTGAATGCAATAAAGTGTATCTGAAAAAGCGGAAAATAATGAAAACTTCTGTCGAATTACTTTTTCCTCCGACTTTTAAAAATATTTTTTAAAAACCAGAAAAACTCACAAACGAATCATTAAAATAGGGGTAAAAATATATTTAAAAATCAAAGGGGGAAAGTAATTCCGCAGAAGCCTTCGTTATTTTTTGTTCTTTCAGAGGCACAATTGCATTCAAATAGTAAATATTTAAGAACAAAAGTAGAAATTCCACAGGCTTAACATTACATCCAGGAAATCAATATGGCCGGTAGACGGGAGCCTTAAGATTATACATAATTCCAATTTTATCATTGACTACAATAAGTTAGTGAAAGAAATGCGAAGTCATATTTCATTTTAAATACAAGTGTATAACAACAATTTAAATTTTATTTAATTCTGATATTTTGGTTATTGCATGTATGTGCTTTGTATAACTATAAAGTTTCAAACCATTGATATTTTAAAATTTAATACATTTTCATTAGAAAAAAAATTAAGTTAGTCATTTATTCAAAAATTTCATGACGTGTTTCCGTTGATTTTTAAAATTATTGGACCCTGAGTAACAAAAGGTTACTGATCTTGCTTCATCTTATATATCTTTGCCTTTCCAAGATTAAGTTCGAACTCTAGCTTTATAATTTATCTAAAAAAAAAAATGTTTGTTCCAATTCTTACGTACCGGAAAGGATTTAATGGCCATGTTCTATCGGATTAGAGAATAAAGGAATTAGTGTGTATAATGACGAAGTAATGTAGTATTTGAAATTTATTTGTAAATTAAGTGACTATTCTTCAGTGTCACCCGCTCACGTCTTTTTGCTTTGTTTTGTTTTGTTTATCTCGTCATAAGAAAGCTCAATGATTTTGAATTTTTGCAAGCATTTTCTTAATCTAGTGTGGCGTGTTTATTTATTCTTCTTGTTTGTAAAATAGAGAGTACTCTTGCAAAATAAAATCGTGAGGTTTGGGATAAACTTATCCCTTTTCAAAAGGCAGTTACACTTTCTGTTTATTTATAGTCGAAGTATTCCAAAAATAGTAAAAATGACTGGGTAGACGAAAATATCTTATACGTTACTTCTTACAATCCTCCTTCATCCAGGAAAATTGTTTACATTGAATTTCTCTTTAAAATATTATCTCTGATTTATTTTTACTGCATGTTTGCTTCAGTACACAATTGTATTCATAATAATCCATTCTATTCAGACTTATAATTAATAAAATTCAATTATAGGAAATAGTTGTGACTTCCCAGGTTCGCTATTTCTTAGTACTTGATTCATAATTTCACTTAAAATTCAATCATTAGGTAAAACGTCTAATAAAATAAGGCAGGTTAATCTTACTTCAATTTTATTATTCTCATGATAGAATAAGCAACTATCAAGACAATTATTACACCTGTTGTAGCAAACCTCATACGTTCTCAACTAAAAAATATATATATTAGTTTATTAATTATCTGAATTATTCTGAAGGAGTGGGTAGTAGCGATCGAATCCGCATCAATGTCATCTATTCCATAATCCTCGGTCCGCTTTCTTTCCCAGCCTCCTATCAATCTCTCTATCATCTGCTATCATTCTTATATTCCCTTCTTTTTGCTGTTATAATTCCCCTTCTTTCTTTCTGTACTTTCGAACCCCTAATCTACTATTGTAGCTGCAGATTCGTTTCCCTGTCCCGTGCTCTGCACTTCAATTTATAGTAACTCTAATTTGCATTATCTATAAGTTTAATTGCTAGAATCGACTAAAATCGTAGAAGTGTCCATAACGACAGTTGATGAAGTAGGCTTCCTAACCGCTACATGGTGATGTATGTAATTGGTTTATTTTACAGCCATTGTGCAAAGTATATGACTTCGGCGAGAATACTGACAGCTGCCATATAATGCATCACTGAGGAAACATGAATCTCAGGCTTTTATCCGATAATCATTATCAGCTCACGTTAAAAAGAATAATCATTACCATTAGTGATTTATCTAGAACCATTTGACCTTTTTTCGTAATGAGTTTCGCAACTGAGGAGGAACTGCAATATGCTACTGTAAGTTTGCTAAGTCTATCTGGTGAACCCGCTAACGAACAAATGTCAATGGCTAGATATATTTGGTGCAATAATGATCAAAAATTTCTTTAAAGTCGCTTCATAGTAGTCTTGGTAACCGGCACGCTCATTAATAGATTGCATGTATTTCTTCACATCTCGTATTAAGACGACAATGAGAAAAAGTGTGATTTGTATTATAAATAATGTGTCCCCCTCCCCCGCGCTCGCTCTCTTTTGATGTTTGGCGTTAGAATAATTAAATCTAGACCTTTCAGCTCTGTGACATTCTTATGAACCATTTCGTTGTTGCTAATTGAAAGGTGTAATTATTCTATTTTTATTACTCATTTCATTCTGTTTTTTTCCATTCATCTTATACAAATGTCAACGCTGTTAATTTTTTTATTATTATTATTATTATTATAAGCATTTCAATGAAACAGAAAGTTGCAGTTGTAAATTTTAATTAATAAAAATAATTAAAAGCTTTATACTTACACTATCTTATAAGGGCTTTCCTTTTTATACCTTATGGATAAAATTTCTGATGGTTTCTTTTTTTTTTCCAGTTCAAACAAACAAAATTACTGCTTCTTGTGGTGAGATAAGAATAATCATTTGTAAAGATTTTTTGGATTTTAAATAATTTTTTACTTATACACTAGCCACTGAAAGCCAACCTTTTGTGCTTAATTGAAAACAAATGAACATAAAATCATGAGATTCTGAATTGTGCTTCAAATCGTTATTTATCGAATTTTACATTATTATATGTTTACAAATACATTATTACATCTTTGTATAAATCTACTGCTTTATAAAAAAGAATTAATCATCGTTTTTTATGGGAATAAATAAATAAGTTTTAATGAGGCATGTTTCCGCCTCTTTTAATACGTCGGTGGGATCGACTTTCCATATTGTCAATTTGGTTATCGGACACTGGAACGGCAAACAACGCCCGTACACGGAGCAACTTTTGTTCCATCTCATTTAACGATCTCGGAGAGGAATTTAAGGCAGCCACCTGTTTGCCTAAGTAGTCCCAAATATACTCTTTCGAAATTAAGATCCTGAAATCAATCCCAGTCATTCCATTCTATCCAAATTTTGATCTTGAAAAAATTTATCAACAAACCGAGATCGGGAATAATCGTCCATTAGGATAATTCACCATTAATTTCAAAAGCATATAGTTTGACTTATGGAGCCAAGATCTCGTCCCGATATTTCACACCAATCAGGGTTCCTCCATAGAGCACATGCAGATCAGTGTGACTTCTCAATGTAATTCCAGTCCAAACCATAATACCACCTCCTCTATTAAAGTCTTTCAACATTGTTAGTTTACCTTATTTTCTTTAGATCAGCACACTACCTGAATTACTCTCCGAAGTAAACCTGGACTCGTCTGAGAAGAATACTAAAGCCATTTGCTACCAATGTGGTAAAAGAATTCTCGGGGTTCTTACCATCTCTGACTTTTGTCCCCTGTCTGACTGGCAAGAGTGACATTGAATGTTAGAATTCTCGCTTTCCCTTGAGTTAATCAAGATCATGAGAATTAAAAATTATTTAAAGATTAGCACGAGAAATATCGAAAAAGTTTAAAAGAAAAACTTAAGAAATTTTAAAGACAAATTAAGGCTCATTTCTAGAGGGCTATTTATGATTTTAAAAAGACTCTAGAATGATTCTTCCTAATATTTGTAAAGGTGCTTCCTTGCCCATCGTAAATGTGTGTCATAAAGATGGACGCGCACAAAGAGTCATCTTGCATAAAATTATTTTTGTGAACACGCCTACACTCTGTAAAAGTAGTAGTAGTAGATGTTATCAAATACTATTGTGTTCCTCCTTCCGCCGAAACAGCTAGAAAGTTATCTTTCTCAAGGCTTTAACTTGTGGGCGGACCGGAACAGATGTTATGGCTATGAATTTTCAGGTTCAAATTGACTCCAGAGTCTTTGGACCACACTGCGAGACTCATTGAGACGTTTAGTAATATCAGCTTGTCTTAATCACATTTCCATCCAACTGACTGCCCACTAGCTTAATGGATCAGTTAAATGCCATGTCCTAGACATGGACAGCAATATCTCAGTATCAACATTTGAAGATCAACAAGGATAAAAAAAATTCACAATTACAGACTTGGTATAATTACAGTTTCCTCCGACTTCTATATAAATGTCCTATTTTTTTAAAAAAAAATTATGGTGGATATAATTGTTTCATAATATTTTATTAAAGTCATACCTATGATCATTTACATTAATCATATTTTAATCCGTATTTTCACTCTTTTAATCTTGAATCTCAGAAACATTTAGTTGTATCTTAACTTTTAGTGGCCAATGTATTCAGAAATTATTACTAACATATAGAATGGAAACTCTTGTCTGTACTTCGAACTTCAAGCAAATACAAAATATAATAATAATAATCGTATAAATGCTGTTAAATTTCTCTGTTTCTTTTATTTATATGAAAAAAAAAAGCGATTTATAAAATTACATATCTTTCAAAAAGAAATTAAATTGAATGTTTTTCTCCCCCAATTATTTTAATTTTTTCATCTGTAATTTCTTATTTTAAATTCCAAATGAATAAACTGCAGGTTACTCTCCATACATATTAATATTATATCTTAAGGTATATTAACATTATAGTTCCGTACATATATCTTTCCTTATATTAATTCTGGAATCACTTTCTTTAATAATCTAGTCCAAAATATTTGATATTAGAACGATAAATGTTCATTTTATTTTACAACGTTTTTCTGAATTTCACTTGGTGTGTGTGTGTGAGTGTGTGTGTGTGTCATCAAATTTTCGATCGTTAATTTAACCAACTTCCCATCAAGCTAGAGCTTTGAAATTTTGGGAATCGTTCGTACTCGCCTAACAATGTAATATTTAGACGTTTGCGACAAGTTTTAACTAATATTTCAATAATTTTAATAAGTCAAAATATTCTTTCCCCTCGGCACTTTTAGAATTGAGGAAAACATTTCTTTCCCCCTCTGGGAGCACCGGGCACTCCCCACACAGCATGAGGTTATCGTAAACCTTTTGTACTCACAAAGGGGAGATACTATCTCCCCTTTACTATCTCCGAGATAGTAAGGGTTGCTGACTTTTAGTCAGTAATCATTCTCAAGAAAGAAAGTTTCCAATATTTGGCGCCGTGTCTTATCACAATAATTTTTTCTGAATTTTGGTTCCCATTCTTTTTTTAATAGAATGTCTTACAAACTTTCAAATGCATGTTTTGATTTTATGAGTATTATGAATTTTTTAATACTCTCACAAATGTCTCTTTTTAAGTGAATTTTAAAGTTAAAAATAACTAACAGTTTTAACTAATATTTCAATAATTTTCTCTAATAAACTTTGCCACCATATAAAAACGTTGCTTTTAAAAACGTTGGTTTTTATATCGAATTTTTCAATTTTGGATTGGACTAGATTGAAATTTCTCTTTTAAGTTCTTAAACTAACAAGAAGTATTTTTTTTCTCTCTTTATACTATCTTTTTTTATATTCTATCGGATAGATCAAAAAATTGTTTGCTGATGTCATGGATATCTGTTGGTAAGTGTTATGTGGAATATTTTGTAACTCTTAGGAACTCTGCGTGAAACTTTACGCGAACACTAAAAACATTGTTGAACGGAACATGTCAACAAAAATATTAAACAGATTGGTTATATAAAACAACAATGACAAAGAACCACATGAAAGAATTCTTTAAAATTCAAAAATAAGAGGTTTCTTTTTTAGAATCACCAAATTATAGTAAACATTATATTTAACTCTTGCAAACAGAAAACTAAAAAATCTTCAGTATCTGCTCAAAATCATTTCTCAGCTTTTTTGCTATCAGATATATCTATAAAAATTTCGCACCTACTTTCAAAGATAACCTTTTGCTGAATTCGCGGTACTTCTTAAACAGTTTGTCACGATTCTCTGAAAACCCCCAGTCGTTGGTCGATTACTTTCAAGCGTACTTGGCGAGAAAGGCAAATGCAGATAAACGACACCGTTTGCTGTTCTGCAATATTCTTCGGTTGCCTGAATAAATAGTACAATAAAATCTTTTGAAAGGATTTCCTTTCTTGCAATATGTGAATTTGTAATTTAATGTTTGGTAAAGGGTTATAGTCATTGTGATATTATAGAAATTTACGCATTCAGTTTAATTTTTTTGTCTTATTTTGTTTAGTATTAAAAAATTCTTGTCTAAGTGTTTTTGAGACACCTTGTATGTTGAAACAGGTTTGAATTTCAAGATATTGAAAGTATGATATGCTTTAAAAATATTTAGTAGACTCTTTCCGAAATTATTTCTCTTGTGTTGATATAGTTCATACATCAATATTTTCAATAAATTGTTTAATTTTATCACTTAGAATATATTAACAAAGTTATTTTATGCGATAACAAATTTTAATTTTTAAAATATTTTTATAAAATTTTAATTTTTAAAATATTTTTTGTTACAGGACTATGTATAGAATGTTATCGCTGTAACTCTACCGGCAATTTAGACTGCCTGGAAAAATTTATGTATCCTAATCCCTTAAGAACAGAACCATGTTCAGATGTATTCGAGGCCCAATACTGCATCAAAACTACTGGAATCTATAAAGGTAAATTTATTTTTCAATCTCTTGTTCTTTCTATAGTAAATTTCAAAATTAAAAGTGGCATTATTGTCACAATAGTGGAGTACTTCTTCACTGTGTTATCAGATATTTGGAAAAATAAATTATCCAAATGTTTATTCAAATTATAGTATTTTTAAATTTGTGTATTTTTGAACTCTTTACTTCAGTCTTTTTCAAAAGTTTTACAAAAAAAAATATCATATTACAGTATGTACTGTTTAAAACGGGGTTTTTTTTAAATTTAATTATTAAGGCTCAGATTTAAATTAAATTCCGAGAAAATACGATTTATGTTCTGCTGTATACTTTTCTGATTTCATTTATTTATGATATTCGTAAAAAGGGATTAGTAGTTGATAATTATAATATAAATTTTAAAAAAAAGCTCTATGCAAAGTTTTGCAAAGAACAGATTTGGCCACCTAAGGTGTGCTTTTTTTTATAATTATTATTAAATATTCTATCAGCAACATGTAATTAAAGCAAGCGATAAAAAGTTGAAAAGGGATCTGGTACGCCAAAACGCACCATCTAAAGCAATAACCTCTCGGGTGGCTAAAAAGTATTTTCTTCAAAATTATAGAACAGCAAATTCTTCATTTTCTCAAAAAATCCCTACCTTTGATGAGAATATTTTATTAATTAAGGTAGCGGTGAGTCATAAAAAAAGGGGGGGACCTCAATTTTCTTTTTTAATCAAACCGGCAATGAATTTAGTTTAGTTTTCAAAATCGTCGCACTAGAAGCAACACTAGGGCTGTTGGCGATGGACCTCTTAATTTTGAACCTCGGTCAAGTGACGAGGACGAAACCTGAGCAGCACCCCCTCTCCTAACTTCCACACCACACCCCCGAGAGGACTCTGTACCCCGACAGATTTAACGTACACGGCTGGTCTTTAGCGGCCAAGGATTGAACGAAAACCGACGGCCAGGAATCCATGACCACTAGGCTACCGCGGCTAACCGACAATGAATATCTGAATTTAGCTTCAGTCTCGATTTCTTGTAATAAAATTATAAAACATTTCATTTTGTTTCCGTATATGAAAATGCGATATTTCTTAAGCGTAAAGTAAAATATTGGGGATTCTAAATAAATTAATGAAAGGAAAACATAAAACTGAAAGTTTCGATTTCTTTTATTCGGATCTGTTTGATATACGTATTAATTGGTATTGGAGAGATAAACTTTTTCTAAGGAAATTGTATCTATTAATGTATGTATTCATAATGAGCTAAATATTTTTTTCTCAAACCAATTTTTAAGATAAATATTAAGCTATAGTATTCCTGCAAATTATATTTACATAGCAAATTCTACATCTCGCAAAGTTCATCATTACTGGATTATTACCTCACCCATGTCGAAAATAAATTTTTTATTGAGAAGTTGAAAAATATAAGGGATTTCTTTTTTTAAGATTATTTTGTCTGAAGAGATTATAATACTTTGTTTTTTCTCTTACAATCGTTTTTATTTTATTTTACATTATCTTCACATTTTATACTTTGAAAGTGTCTGACAGATTAATTTGTGTCTGTGAAATAATTATATAATTGAGTTTACGTAACTTCTCACTTATTTACCTCACAATAAATAACATTTCTTGAGTTCTTTACGAATTAATCTACAAGATCTAAGCTTGAATATGTCACTATTTTCACTACGATTATATTAAAAAACTTCCGATATTTAACAGTATTTTTTGAATTCCAGGTGAAATCGGCACCCGCCGTTTCTGTTCGTCACGCGATTTGGGAAATTTTTGTGAATTCATTACTCATGCAGACAAAAGAGAATACAAAGGCTGTGTATACACCTGCGGCACAGACGGCTGCAACACCGCCCCAACGAACTTTCGAGCACCTCTTCTGACTGGCTTAATTGCCTTCATTTCTATCATTCTCATTGCTCATAGACGCATGGTACAATCAATTTGAAAAAAGTGTCTTTTGATATGTTACGTTGAGACACTGAGTCTATCGTATATTTTAGATTGGTGTATATTGATGCAGCTGCTGGACAGTATTGCACTGTCTTAAACATCTACTGAATGTTGCTTATCCTGATTCATGTGATAACAGAGCCACCTGAAGTGTATTACGCTTGTTGTGCTTCATGCCTATTTTAGTTACTATTTGAGCAGCATTCGTTGGACTGTGTTATTGGCTGCATTTTGTGTGTTTTTCGTCAAAGAACAAAATGATTGTATTCTTCCGTTGCAATTAATGTACAAATGAATTTTAAGTTTCAAACAGTCATCGTCACTCTCTCCAACAAAAACGAGCATAATCTCAAACTCGTTAGTCATCTGTTATCGTAAAAAGAATATTAATGTTCATAATTAATGTTTCCGTGATGTAATACAGGGATAGTTATTTTAAATCGTTTATTGTGGTAACTAATCCGTGCCTTTTTGATGTTAAAAACTTATTTTAGCAATTTTTTATTGTTAAATTGTTTTACTCAGATTAAAATATTGTATACATTGCTGTTATGTTATATACCAAAGTATTTCCTTTCAACTTTTTTGTAATTATTTCTTATTACTATTTCTTAGAGTTTGTTAGACGTCTTAGTAAAAATATAAAGGCTATGTCCATTTTTTAAATTTTTTGTTTAATAAATGTGAATTATTTTTTCATTATGGAAGTGTTTGAATTTGTATGTTATACATTTTATTTTTCTAGTAATTTAATATAATTATTATCTACAAACTTTTGCCATTCCTACTTATTTCTAATTAAATGTATTAATTGTGAATGATATTCTTAATAAAAATTACAAAGCTTGTTTTAAAGTTTGCTTTTGGAAAGATAAGCATTTCTTCGCGACATTAGAAGTCTTCTTGTATTGTTGTTGGGGGGGAAAGGGGGGATGGTTTTTTTTCAATTACTGTAAAAAGGCAACTAAAATGAAATCATGATTAACTAATCATGGAGGTATTCGCAAAATATAATTACGTTTCCTTCCTTTGACTACCAGGTGAATCTATGCTTGTAACTGTCGTTAAGGCGTTTTAAAATATATACATCTCGCCATTTTTTAAATTTTTCGGTACAAAGATTGAAATTTTAAAAACGATTCTTGCATATTGACGTAAATCTTGGTATGTTGCAAAATAAAACTGCAGCTATATACTATTTAAAACATAAAAATCGACGAAACTACGAAAGAATTGTCCAATTACGACAAAATTAGGTGGATGAGATGGATATGCATGGGGGGAAAAAACTATTACACTTTCAGTATAATGATTTATTCGTGCGTTCGATCGTTATATAGTTTGTGAACCGTTGGCCATCTATGGCTGAATGAAAATTGTATCTTCGCGTGGGGTAGATTCATGAAGTTTCAGGATGATCCTACTGATTTCTTACCAATAACTGTTGGGCGGAATCAGGAACATTCTGGATTGGTTTCAGGGAGCCTTCACAGCGAATCTAATTCTTTGGGGTAGAAATCATATGATAAAGCTGGTTAACTGAATATTCGGCAAACGTAAAGACTATTCATAGCAAAATGGGCCGTGTGTGGAAGAGCATTATCTTATTAAAAAGTACTCTAGTCCGAGATGGTTAAAAAGGAACTATAGCACAACGGTTGATGAATTTCGTCTGCGAACTTCTGTGCTGTAAGTGTATCATGTTCAACTTGCAAAGAAGTCTAGCTATCAAAAGAAATGGCACCATTGATCATAACGCCTTGTCGTGGACCTGTGAGTTGTATAATGGTAAGGATAGGATTCCTACTCAGTCGTGGATATCTTCAGGACACAGAATTGAAGTTGATGAAAAAGTCCGTGCAACCATCCCGGAATCCTGTCAATTTCGCCCGACAGTGTATACAATTTGTCTAAAAATCTCACTGCACGCCATCCGGAAATTTTATCGATCTGTCATGCAGGGGGACAATTTGCATCAAGTCAGAAGTAGACCACGCCTTATTCACTTTGTAATAATCGAACTCTTGATTTAATCATTTAGGCTGTCTTTGTCTAATATCAAAGAGCCCAATCTAAACTCGGAACACATTTTCATATAAATTTATATTACCCAATTGATACCATTTGGCATTGCAGTTGAGAGGTATGGGATATATACACTCATCGTCAAAAAAAAAGTTGCACTTAGAAAGAATCGTTGGATTGAAATGATATTTGAAAATATGTTTATATTCACCAACAACCAGAAATGATTGAAAACTAAGCATGAATACGAATTGGGAGTTCGATTTTACAAATTTATTGATCGACAAAAATTATTGGTCAAATTACAAAATCATTATAACTCTCAATAAGATGTTGGGCCACCATTATTTCTAATGCGTTCTTCCACACGTCGTGACATGGAGTCGTTGAAGCTCTTAACAGTATCTTGACTCAATTCATCCCTTGCAGATTGAACTTTGGCATTTTGATCTTGCAAATTTTTGGTATCAGTGGAGTTTTAATGGCCTACAACATCCCATTTTTTTTTTGGGGGGGGGGGGCGGGACAGGTCTGGCGATGCTGCTAGACATGTTATAGTATCCACAACTGCAAGGCAAATTCTTGAAATGACAGCATGTTGAGCTCAAGCGTTGTTGAAATAGAATAATGGACGCTGGTTCAGTTTACGTATTGCTCAACTCAGGTCTCTATATATCTATTTGGTCAAGTTCCTTCTCGGCCATTTGATTTCTGTAGACGTAATGTCATTTCTCTATTCTTTTGCACGTCCTCAAACTTCGCATGCTTTATCAATTTTGAGTGCAAAAAAGTTATCCCGTAAGAACAAAAATATAACGTTTCTGGATTTCTTTCTCTCCTCCCAGATCGCAAAATATTTTTGACCTATTTTAGTGATTCGTTGTGGGATAATTTCAGTCTACATAAAATGTTGCAAATGTTTTCCAAAATCAGGGAGAGGAATGTAATTCTGAAACACTATCCTTTTGTTCTTTTGCTTCTTTTCACTTCAAATGCATGAAATAATTAATGGACGAGTTGTTCCAATTATCATCATTACGATTCACGAAATCAAAATCAATAATAGAAGCCTAAAATCCCTAAATGATAGACGTGTAATAAATTGTGACTAAATGAAAACAGATAAATATTAGAATTATTTAGTACTTCATAGACATTGTGACATTGAGATTCATATCTAACCATTGTGAATTCATCGAGACATTTTATTTTTATTCACTTTCTTGTTTTGTCTGCAGAGTTCAAGATGATACTGTAATTAAGTATGGACTGTGCATTGATACGAGGTGGATTGATAAGTTTCAGCCTGACCAAGAGATGGCATACTAGGCCTATGAGGTGGCGTTCTAATTATCCTTGAATAGCTTGTAGCTATAGTTTCAGTCCGATCAACCATGTTAGTTTGGTTTGAAGCACGCTGAACAGACCTCTGTGTTTTCATAAAAATGGAAAAGCTGGAAATTTCATTCTTGTCATCAAATACTTTGTTGAAGGGTTAGCATGAAGAGTAAAGAGATGGACTCAACACTGAGACATCCTCCCATCATAATTCAACCGTTAAGCAGTGGGTTTCCAGGTTTAAAAGGGTCGTGTGGTACCTCTGAGTAGAGCCTCGCTCAGGACGCCCAAGGGTCACAACTCAGATACTGATCAAGAAAAATCCATCAAATAGTGCTGAACCACCAGATTAAAATTGCATTGAATAACAGAGACCTGTAAGATGTCATATGAACGTTCATGCAAAATATTTTGCACCAACATTTTGTATATGGAAAAGCTCTGTATGCAGATGGAGTGCCGCGTTTATAACAGTCGACCAAGTTGATTGAAAAGAACATTTCTACCGCCAATTTGGCGTTGTATAAGCGTAATCAAGCGAATTTTTTGCGTCGATTCGTAACCGTTGACAGCTTGGGTCCCTGCTACCTCCTGAAACCAAAAGAACAGTCTAAATAATTAGGATTGGACCCAGAGAACCAACTCAAAGAAAGGCAAAACAATTTTTCGAGGAACAAAGGTTATAGCTGCATTTTGGGATGCAAAATTATATACATTGATTACCTTAAAAAAGGTAAAACTATCACTGGTCAATACTACAGACTTATTGCAACGTTTGAAGAGCCACGAATTAAACGACCTCATCTGGCAGAAGAAAAAATCTTGTTTCATCACGATAACGCACCAGCACACGTCAATCGTTGCGATAGTAAAATCAACGATCTGAAGTTTGAATTGATGCCGCACCCTCCCAGACCTATCCCCAGTGACTATTATCTGTTTCTAACCTCAAAAATGAAAGCGGCGGTAAGAGATTGCGGACAATGGAAGAAGTAATCAGAAGCTGTAAATGGGTATTTTGAGGAGCTTGACGGGAGCATCAGTCAGAGATGGCATTACTAGACTAGAACACCACACCTGAAATGTATCAGCCTTGGAGGAGATTATGTTGAAATAAAAAAAATTCTAAGAACGATTGTTTTTTTCTGGTCAGGTCGAAACTATATCGAATCCACCTCGTACACCACATTAAGCCTGCATAATTAATAATGGAATACAGAAGTAGCTGTAATTGATCAAATTATACAAATGTTATAACAAGTAAAAACAAGGTAAATGATTTTGATGTCACTTCATTTGGATAAACCTTAAGTATTTTCATTCAAAAGAAG
>BMAW01064715.1:211077-222786 GCA_019974015.1 Nephila pilipes | reverse complement strand
TTACAAAAAGGAATGGCCATCTGTCGAAGGACCCTAATATACCTTGGTACCGTCAAAGTGGCTCTGATGAAGACTAACGGTTGATATCGTACGAAGTCACACCTGGCAAACATTACACCTATTATCTGAAGTGGACTAACATCGTCCATCATTCCGCATGCAGCTTCATGCTCAGTCTTGGCACCACGGAAGCCCTGACAGACTTGCTGTGGTGTGGGGAACACTTCCGTTACGGCTCTCTGGTAAGGAAATTCATCAAAAGCATGCAGTCGTCAGTTGATTGTACTAAATTGATTACAGAAACAGAGGACATCACTGTTCCAGAATTATGGCAACTAGTGTGCTAGATTGCCCAGTAATTTTTCCATCTTCCCTTACTTGTAGTTCAGCGTAGTCTCCTTGAACTCTACATTGTAGACTGATACTCTTTCCTAACTATACTGCGAGCAATACGTGTCTGAACGAAGTACAACATTTACAATGGTTCGGAAGCTACGTAATGAAACATATTTATCGAAGAGGGGGAAAGTTATCTTAGTAACAATTTGCATCAACTTCCGCAGTGTGTTTTTCTTCGGAGAGGGAACCGTTTAAATTGAAAGGAAAAGGTAGCAATCGGGAGGGCGCAATAGCAAATGAGTAAGCGGATGGGTAATGCCAATTCATTCAAATTCCATTAGCTTTTTCCGGACCGTCAAAGAATGAGATTTTGATATTATCTTATTCAAACATACGGCTTTACAAGACTTATGAGCAGCAATAGTAAAAGGCAATTTGTTGATTTTCTCACGAAATATTTTCATATCATTGAAAAAAAATGTCTTCCGATTAAAAAAATCCTTTTAAAACGTTGCAGTGGAGCTATGTATATATTTTTAATTCATCTAAAAATTGTCTCAAAAAAAAGATTTTTCTGTCACAAGTGCTTGAGTATTCGTGAATCTTTCGAAAACTTGTAGGATATAGCGGAACATACACTTTAAAATAAATTAAAAGCGTATTTCTAAAATTCAAATTCATAACAAGACATGTTGATCAAATTTTTCTGCAAGAAAAATATATTTAAACATTAAAAATTAACAAAAGAGGAAAAAGAAATTTAGATTTTTTATTTTAAGAAAAAAATATATATATTATAAAAAAAAATTTAAGTATTGATATATATTGTTTTGATCTGAGCACCCCGTTTGTTTTATTTTTCTTTATCTTGCATTCTTTCTCGTAGTGGTTGGTGACGTAAAAAGATTTGAAGTCACAATCTTGCCATGATACACTAGAAGCAATTTATTTGCTTCATCCCGCGATAGTATCTTCAGTAATTGGAGTCTGTGACCATAAAATGTTCAATTGCAGTTGCCATATATTGTTATTCAAGGAGAAAGAAGGTCAATGAACGTTGTACTGCTTAAACGCCAAAAGGTCACTGCGGGGCTATCACTTACAGTTATCTGAAGAAACAGAGGTATTGATGGCATTTATCTACAAATGAGAATTTTATTCACATTTTACGATAAAAATTGTGAATAAATTAACTTTTTTTCCCCCGCTCATTTCCCCTCTGAAAGTTTCAAGAATACATTAAAAATATGTCGTTAGCGATTTTTGAAAATTCTTGAGGTATTTATAATAAATGTATCTAAGATATATTTATCTTAAAATCCGAGCATGAGCGTTTCAGAACTCTCTGCAGTTTCAAATTTGAATGAAATGCATTTAATGGGAGCTTTAATTTTCTGTGTTGATTTGTTCCCAATTAAGAAAAAAAGCTATTTTATCTAAATAGTTTTTTTTTAATAATTCATTAAATATTAAAATAGAATTATTTGCAATTTTGCATCTAGTTGTCCCCGTGTTATTTTACGATGCGGATTAATTTGATACATTTTTTTTGGATCGGAATGTGTTAGAAATTTGTTACAAGATATGAATTTTTAACTTTTTATTAGATAATAGAATGTTTTCATAAAATTAGGTTTAAATTCCGATTTTTGAAAAAATACAGTTATATTTTGACTTTGTGTATGTGAGTAGAATGGTAGTTAGTATCAGGAGAGATGCCATCCCCCATGTCCCCAGAAGCGATGTAAATTTGTTATACTCTAACACGTACGAAAAAATTGGATCTCCTGAATTAAAATTATATTGCACAAAATCAAGGAATGTTGTTAACGAAAAAAATAAATCCCTGTTGTTACTTTAACTCAGAAATAGTTATTGATAATTTTGTGAACTATGCTAAAATGTATGTGTTAGATAAACTTTGTTGCGAATTTGTGCTGGGAATGAATGTTAATTTCAGTTAAAAATATCGCTGAATGGAAACGAAATGCATATTCTGGGAAAAAGGGAACTCAATTGTTGTTTTGTGCAACGTGTTGAAGATGATTTAAATGTGCTTGACGAACCTGTAAAACACGTTGTTCTAAAATTAAACAATGCTAGTGATGAATCATCGAAGAGGCTATTTCTGCATAATGGTGCCCATATTTCTATCAAAATAATTGAGTTATGAATCAAACTGAAAAGACAATGAAATTTCTCGACCTAGTTTAGATAATTCTAAGTGCAAAGGAATAATAACGTTGTAAAGTCGACGTCAATTCAAGGAATCGCGGGGGGGGGGGAGACTTCATCAGGATGCCTACGACGAAACATCAAGAGTGGTCAGTGAAGGAAATACGATGTTTACCGTAGAATTTAAAAAAATTATATGAGGACACAGGTATCACTCATCACAGGAATTGATTGCGGAAGATAGTCTATACAAATGAAAGGTAAGAGAATCTGAATTGCCAAGTCTTTGACGTAAGAGAATGAAGGAGATCAGAGTTCCGAAAGCATTACTCAAAAGAAGAGAAAAAATGATGGATCGTTAGCAAAAGGTGAGAGGTCAAGTGACACAGGAAACTCGTAAATTGCCAGGAGAGAGTGATTTTGAAGGGGGAGGATTGGCCAGGGGATAAAACAGAGCGACACAGTTTCCCGCCACCGGACGGAAGAAGTGGGAGAGAAACCTTTTCATCCTAACTACCAGCTATGTACGACCGCTTCGGCGACGGTTTAAGTTCAGATCTAATAAAAGAAGCAAAATATGGAATCTGGACAGACAACTAGAAGACTGGATGTGGGTCAGCCATGCTCAGGGCTGGTCCTTTTCTTCACCCTCTGTTTCTACCTTTTGCTTTTCTTCATTATTTTTATTATTTTTTCCATCCTTCTTCCCCCCCCCCCTTATTATTCTATTTCAGGAACCAATCCAGTCCGGGTGGACGCTACAGGAGACTGAAGTAATGTAAGATTGTAGTAACAGGAGATATCTTTCTCCAAGCCCCTTTTTCTGCCAACGATCAGCGACACACAGAACAGCAAATGTTATTCAGAAAAATACATTCCCCCCCCCTTTCTCCCCAACCCGTAAAGAGGAACGGAAAATCTTAGGAGAGAGAAACGATTTTTAGATCCTGACACACACACACACACACAAGTGAACGTTTTTAAGGAGGACGGTTTTTAGGATGTGCAGCTCTTGTTAATTTTAATGCAAACATTGAAACAGTGGTAAATATTGACTACATAATTAAAGTAAATCTGTCTAAAAAGCATGTTTATTTACAAGTGGTGCACAGTCCCCTCATATATAATATATATATATATGAGGGGACTGTATGTGTGTGTGAAATTGGGATTTATATAAAAGTAATGAAAGGCAAAAAAAAGTTCATAATAATTTCTTATATAATTTGTTGATTTGCATAATTTTTATTGAATGCTAAACGCCACCATTTAGTCCAGATTCACTGGAATAAGATAATATCATTGAACTAAACATAATCGAGTTGTGATAATTATAATTAAAGATGTTTACAAAAATTTCTCTTACATATTACTTTCACAAAAAAGTCTTAAAACAAGTATTCTCAACAGGCTTTTTAAATATTTTTCTAAGAACAGTATAAAAATAGATTTTGCATTAAGGAAAATTAAAATGTTCGAAAATTTCAAAATAGAAATATTAGCTATAAGACTGAAAAGATATATCTCGTACGCCTAAGTCAGATTTTAACTTGACGAAATTGTGTGAAATAACAAAGAATGAGCATGAAATTTAATCGCGAGAATCAGGACTTAACATGAGGAAGCTATGTGAATTCAAAAAAGAGTGTATTTTAAGTCTTCTGCATGTAAGTCAATTTTTATTTTGACAAAATTATTTGAGGATGTAGTAAAAAAAAAAAGAACAAATCTGAATGAAATAGCCCATGAGAGAGTGAATAATTTGGAAAGTGGATCATTATATAAATCTCTACTCTAAGCTATAAAAAAAAAGCCTTGCTAGAAATTTTAATTTAAAAAAGTCGTTTTAGAGAGAGAAATCTGAATGTTCTCATACGGAGGTAATTTTTATTGCAAGTCATTGAAAAAAAAGAAAGATAAAATTTAGTAACCAAATTATCTTAAGAAAAATTGATACATTCTTCAGACACAGTCAATTATCCCTAAATCTGTGAATGTTAAATCACTTTTATCACTCATAAGTAAACATTAATTATTGATAATGTGCTACAATTTGATACGCATTGCCAAATTACCCTGTCCTATCGCCGATCCATCTCTAAATTACCTTTTTAAGGAAGGTATTTTCTATTTTATGATAGCAATGAAGCCAGATATATTAAAGTTATCAGTTTAATTTAAAATAAATTTCATTTTATTCGAAAATTTTATATATTTTTTTTATATCGATTCAAATTGACATATTTTCTGATGATTTTTATACTGCATAGTTTAAAATATTTTCTTCTTCTATTACTACTTTTTTTTGCTTAAAAAAAAAGAAAACATGTTGTTCATCGTATATCTCTGGATTCCTTCAAAACGCTGTTTGGGAAATGAGACATTTCCTTTTTATATCACTTTTGATGACATTTTTCTCTCTCCGACGAAAATTATTAACATGTTTGTTTTTAAAAAAGAAATTTTTTATCGGATATTTTTTTAATTTAATGTGTCTATTTCATGTGTGTGTTTTTCAAGCCTTTTTATCTGCTACCTTAACGATTTTTTAAAATACTTTCCCATTTTTTTAAAGCAAAACAGCTTTAGAAACTTGCGATTTCAAACTTAATAGAATTTTTTTTTTTCAATAATTGTTTTTCGATTCACAATTTGAAAACTTCCGATTTTGTTTGAACAAAAATCTGTGAACACTGATAATTTGTCTATATTTTTACAAATGATACATGATGCTGTGTATAATTTTTATTGTAATAATAAGTGATATCACATGCAATTGATGACATATATTTTCAATCAGTATATTTCAAAAACTAGGTTATAGTAATAATAATAATGCTTGTCGAACTCACATATCAACTATACTTTTAAAACCATTAGTTTGCACCATTTTTTTTTAAGTTGAAAAAAAAAAAACCATATGAATATTTTTAATTCAGAAATAATTATTTTCTGTGTTCAGTCTATGAAAATATTTAATTCTTAATTAAAATATTCAGATTTCAATTTTATCTTTAAAATATAACATTTGTGTGAAGCAATTTTTACATTAAAAAATCAAGAGGAATAACTACTTTCTAATCGGCCGTGAAAATTACTCGAGGAATCATAGATCTCATAGTGCTTTTACAACATAGTAGTCCCCATATATTTGATTGAATCACCTAGAGTTAAGAACTATGACGAACACCTCAAACCTCTACATCTTTCGAACTACTGTCATTCTTTAAAGAACTAATCACCTGCTCCTTTAATAAATAAATTTCGAGCTGCCTGTTTCTTCCTTTTAACTAAAGCAAAAATCACTTGCTTTAAATTGGATTTTCCACTGGGACAAGAAACATTTTCTGCTAAGCTTTGCGAACCCTTGCCCTTACTGAAAAATTCATAGAAAGATTATCCCTTCGATTTTATTGTATTTTTGTTCGGCTTCGGAGTAGTCTGTATACAAAGAACGTTTCCTCAGAACCATTCTCGCGGTTCGAAAAGGATAGTCTTTTCATTTCACTTGACGTGGCTGATAGAAGAGTCTCTTTTCGATTGCTACTATAGAATAAAACTCAAACTAAAGAACCTTTTTCGCGAATAAAAAAGGCTCCTATGTCAATATTATATTCCGACTTCGCAAATATATTGAAAACCACGTATTTTAATATATTACTTTTTTTTCTATTTGATTCTGTTCTTTTCTAGTGAACATGAAAAGAACATGATTCTTATATTTTAATATGTAACGTAAAAATTTTCCATTTTTAAATTAAAAAATTGTGTTTTATTTTGAAATTTTCTTAATTTTAGTAGTTTATTATTGAAAACGGGATTTGGCTTGTAGCTAGTTGAATGAAATATGTATTCTATTAACACATTAAACTATTTCTCTGTTTGATAAAAAAATTATTTTTAGTACAAGAATCTTAATTTTCCGCACAAAGCGAGTACGGCTTTGATGCAAGTATCTTGGACTAACACGTATAATTGTGTTAATTTTATTGAATCTTATTAATTTATACAGATTAATATCTTCGCTTATTAAACTATTTAAAATTTGAATATTATGACAAAAGAATTATGTTATCATAATTATACTATTTGTAATTAAAGCATGTTATTGAATTAGGGTAGAATTTATAAATATTGATTTTTATGCACATATGACGAACTACAGCTCACATAATTATTTTGATGAAGTAATTTTATACTCGAATAGTTAACATTACTTGTCTTATATCATGTATTAATAAGGGTTCTGAAGTCGATAGTTACATAATAAGAAGAACGAAAAGATAAAAGGACATTTGATAAATTTCCAGGTATTGGAAATCGTAAGTTTGCTACCTTTAATGAATTGAAGAATCACGATATGTTTTTAATGCTGAATAGTATAGTAAATAAGTGTGAACCCTCTCCCCAGATAAATATATTCTCTTAAGATATATAAGACACTGGTATATTTTTAAAACTTCTATTTCAGTTATTTTGTTTCAAAACTTCTTATAAAGTAAAAAATTAAACATCTATAGTTTCTCTAACTTCGCAGTTTATTAAAAATTACTGAATTATCATAAACACAAAATAAAAAATTTTCTTCATTTTGAACTGGATTGCATAATTTCTGATTTCTTTTAAAAGAACAATTCCCTTATTATACAAATATAATTTATTAAAATAATAAAGTTATAGCTCAAAGCTATACTTTAAAATAGTGAAGAATTTTCACTTCTTTCAAAAAGTACGAAAAGAAAATTTCTCTCTTATCAATGCAATATCAAGAGTTTTGAACAGCATTCTGAAAATTTCACTGCAACGAGAAAGATTTTAAGAATTCCACAAAAATTTTCTGAATAATTATTTGAATCAAAGATGTTTTTGAATTCTCATAAAGTCTCAATATCGTGTGTGGATTCTACATTCTTACTAGAAATCATTGTTTTTCATTTGAACATGTTAGCGAAAGAAATGTAGAAAGAAATACAGACTTTTTAAAGTTAGCTTTTGTTCGCATTATTCTGCTTAAGGTAGCAGATATTTTATTGTGTACGGCAATTGAGGGATGAAAAATTACTACTTCCTAAAACTGGTTACATATAAGTTAATTTTTTTTCCTTTTTTCTCTTTCTCACCCCACCCCCCAATCCTTAAAAAAAGAAAGTTGGGTATATATAATGCTTAAATAATTTTCAGGTGTTTTTTTTTTTTTTTTTTTTTTTATTATTTTTTTTTTAAAAATTTAAAATAATTTTTTTTTTTTTTTTTTTTTTTTTTTTTCCTTTTTCCTTTTTCTTCGCAACAGAAAAATCACATAATTTACACAAAACGTGAGAGAGTCTTATTACATTAACAACTGCGTTAAAAATTCATTTTAAGTACATATTTTGAAATATTGATATCTTTGAAAAACTTTTAATACATATGACATATTTCAGTAGGGTTTCCGTTGTTTTTTTCCTTGAAGAAGCAGTGTTTTGTGTGCACGAATTTAGAACTCAAGTGAGATCAGCGAAATCCATTTTCAGTTAGCAAGTACAATCAAGATTCCACAGGAGACGCATATTGAATATTTTTACAGGATATAGGAAATAAAAAAAAAATAATACGCATTGTTAAAAGCAGAAATAAGTAAGCCATCTCATAGAGATTTTATTCTGCACCTATAACTTTGTCTTGTAAAAAGAAGGATAATGCTCGCACGAATTGATGCAGTTTTAAATAAATTAACCCATGCAAAAATTTTCTCCATTTTGGAACTCTGTTTAGGATATTGGTATATTAAATTAGAAAATGACGAATTTGAAATACTTGCATTCGTATCAAATAATGGTCTTTTTCAATTCAATCGCATGCCCTTTGTATATAAAAACTCCTCGATTGCATATCAAAGAGCTATTAGGCAAATTCTAAATAATTACAAAATAAAATTTATGTTTGATTATACCATTAGGCAAATTCTTAAAAAATTGCGTTTTCTGTTCAGATAATGAACGAATAAAAAACTATGGTATCTGAAAAGTCATCATGCTTCTTCCAAAAAGTTACATTTTAAAGCCGGCTGGATTAATGTACCTGCGAATGGAGTAAAATTTTTAAATTTAAAACTTCCTCGGAAGAAAAATAACTCTTAGCTGACCATGAATTATGATCAGACCACGATCGAATACATTTGAAATTTAACTGCTTTTAGGATATTATTGTACACTCGAGAATACTGAAAATAAAGCACCATGATAGAAGCTTCGGTTTGAAAGGAAATTTAATACATATAATGATACAGAGGAGAAATCCACTTGATTCCAAAATCAAAACAATTAAAATAATGCAGTTTGAGCAATTCGACAAATACAGTGTATCTTCAATAGCGCGTTGGACCGTCTCCTGCAGCAATACATGACGCAAAACAGTCCGACATTGAGTTGATCAGACATCGGATGTTGTCCTGAGGCAGATGTGCCCACAAATCTTGAAAACCGACATCCAAATCATGTACAGGGTTACTCGCAGGCATTTGGCGTTTCAGCTGGTACCACAAAACGCTCTGTAGGGGTCAGGGAAGGGGACAATGGAAAATTTTGAACACAATGTACAATGTTTTGAGCAATTCAATCTGTGTGCGTATGAGTATTATCTTGATGAAAAATTGCTCCTGGAAGATCGCTTAGGAAAGGTCTCACGTCGGATCGAAACATATCAACATAACGTTGGCCCATAAAAGTTAGTACCGTAATTAGAGTGGACCGTCTATCTTAGGCTATGGACCGCTAAACCATTACGCGTGCTTTGCAGACAGTGTGTCGCGCGACAACGTAGGCGTAATTATACAGTTTACCAGAGCGCTTCCACACCCGTGCGCGGTTATCATCTGTCCTCAAAACGAAGTGGGATTCATCCCATCCGATTCCTACCATATTTTGCCAATCTATGGCATTCCACGTCGCTCTGGCTTGGCATCACTGATGACGGAGTCACTGAAAGGGCGCTTGGAGTAGCAGATACACTTCCGCAAGGCAACTGGAAATGGTTTATGTAACAACTAGCTTTCCTTCATCTGTTATACCGTGGAACAAATCCCAGCCGCACGATCTTTTGATCCTCTGTCATGGTTGCTCCTGACCCTCCACAATTGGGTACTATTTCGTGTCATTTGTTTCCAACATGTTCTGACGGCACACTCCAACCTGGCGAGCAACTAGGCACGTCAACTAGCGTATGGTCTTCATGCCTATGATCAGATTCCTTTCGAACTCGTTTAACTGTTCGAAATGTCTTCTTACATGTCTACATGGCCTTCTTCGCTTACTAAAATCCTCCTATAGCCGGAATGTGATCGTCACATTTATGAATCTTCCACTATACGCTGATTTATATAGGATTAACATCCTGATTTCAGTTATCAACATTCAATGTTTTCTAATCAAAGATCACCCAACCTTAAAATTCCAATTCTATTTCATTTCCTTTTATGATCATAGCGTGAACTATTTCACGCTTTACCCTTTAAGCGAGACGTAGAATAAAAGGTCCTGAATGAGCAAGAACTGAAATAACCATGCAATTCATTCCCTAAGTAATTTAATATGGTGGTGTTTTGCACTGCTGAGTGGAGCTATGTTTGCAAGCTTGCTGATTTGATTATATATGAATAAAAAACTTTAATAACTGAAAAGTCTATATATATATATATATATATATATATATATATATATATATATATATATATATATATATATATATATATACATAAGATAAAACAATGAATTTATCATTAAAAAACATAAAAGTAAGTGAACAATTAAAATCCTAAATCAACAAAAACACATTTACAGAACTAATTAAAAAAGATGAAATTGAATCAAATTTGATACTAATTTGAACCAAAGAATAATTTAAATACACAACAAAACAAAACATGCATATTTATTAGTTCTGAACTGTGATGACTGAACTGTGGGGTTAAACTAGTTCTATGGTATCAACCCTCCCCCAATGCATCTTGTTGGGTAAAAATGGATTACTCCCAAATTGAATTTGTAATTTAAAGAAAAGAAACAATAAACAAAGAAGAAAAATTGAACGGCGAGATATCTCAATTACTAATTATTTTCAAAAACAATTGTTTTCCAAACTAATAAAATATATGCTTCACCTAAAAACTCTCCAATTAAAACTTATCCATTTAAAAATATCTAATTAAAATTATCCAATTAAAAATTTAAGATATTTTTCGAAACAATAAAACATTATATATATATATATATATATATCTTCAGAGTATAAACCTTGATCATTAATACAACGAGTCCAACGATGTTGCCAGTTTGTTCATAGCACTGTGCAAACTCATTTTGCGAGATGCTTTCTAGCTTTGTGGTCACTGTTTAACAATGGACAATTTAATGACTGCAATTCATTTAAATTCGAAAAACTCTATTACGGAATTCTTTTTTTTTTTTTTTTCCATTAGTATCCAGTCTTAACAAATTTAAAACACAAATTAAATCGCTTAGTGAAAAAAATATGATATTAATTTTTTTCCATTTTCGAAATTTATTTCTGTTGGAAATGAGACAAAATTTTCACATTTTTTTTCCTTCTATTACGATTAAATGCAGCATTGCATAAAATAATGCTGAGAAATTTAATTGTTTTAAAATTTCCTTTCTTAAGAGAATTGGAAACATGTGGAATATCATTAAGGATAGTCATTTTCTTGTTGTTCAGGTGACACAGTCTTTGAATAAAACTTATTTTCTGATATAACTTGAAAGGTACAAGAGAAGAGCACTTATTCCTCCTTTTAGGGTGATATATGTAAAACGCTTGAATAATCACAACGAAAAAAAATACCCAACGTCAATTATCAATTTACATACAATCTTTTAACATCCATCTGTTATTAATTATTCCTCTTTTTAACGTCGATTTTTCAAAAACACTGGAACAGTCTCTACGGAACTGAGGCCCGACATCAGATAACAATTTTTGTAACTTGCATCTAATAAACATGCCTTTCGATTACAAGTACCGTCTGTATTTAATTAAGAAGTCGAGGATCAATTTTTATCGCCAGAAGGCCTGTCAGTATGGATCAGCTAATTCTCATCGAGTTGTTCAGATCGGTTTATAAATATTAATCACAGCAGCGGGACAATCCCCCTATATATATATATATATATATATATATATATATATATATATATATAT
>BMAW01064715.1:117134-206454 GCA_019974015.1 Nephila pilipes | reverse complement strand
TATATATATATATATATATATATATATATATATATATATATATATATGTATGTATGTATATATATATATATATATTAAAACCAACAAAGAATGTAAGGAAAAAAGTTTTAATAAAAAAATGTAAAAAAATAATAATAAATCTAATTATCACACAGCGTTGTTCCTGAAGTATCACTGCCTCTCTTTTGCTGTTTTCACAGCTCCCTCCCCCCATCATTGTTTTTCTGAATACGACATTTCGCCGAGGGGCGTCATCTAAATGTCTTTTTTGTCATTACTTTCTCCTACAAGCTGAGCATAAGCGATGACTCTCCTACTAGTTATTAACGCCTACTAGTTAATAAATTTGATTTTCTATCTGGACCTTTCCGGATTTCTTTCTGTCCGTTGAAGACCAAAATTTACCGAATTCATCTTGGGATGAGTTGAAGACATCTCAAACCAGTAAATTGATCGCTACTAATCAGAGTTCTCTGTGGCCGTTTGCTGGAGATTCGAATCTGGCTTGCCACTGATGTCTACGAGGTTACTCTACAGTTGTTCTTTGTCATTATGTTCCATATTAGTGTGATAACTTTCTGATACGAGCTATATTATTTCGGTTATTCATTAAACTATCTTCATTTTTGATCTTGTTCTATTTGGACGTGTGCACAATACTATATTTAATATGACAAATAAGTGCTAATGTTTTAAATATTAAATTGTCCTAGTTCATTTGCAACTACTGATCTGATTCATTTGAATAACGGTATATGATTCCGAGTCTTATAACCCCTTCTAACATTATCATACTAATGCCTACTCTTGTCCCTTTTCCAACAATTTGAGATTACTATTTGTTGTTTTATTTATTTACTGCGCTAGATAATGTATTAAAAGAAACATAAAAGTATCTTATTGTATAACAGAAAGGAAAATACAAATACTATCTTAATTTTGAAATTTGTCTCACAAAATATTCTTTTTTTTTTTACAGCTGAAACAAAAAAAAATTATCTTATATTTTTATTACATATAATGAGTATCAGATCATAAGTATTAGAGATGTATCTTTTAAACTTTCATTTCGCTTTAGTTTACGAAGGTATTATAAGCAGTATTTCAGCAATAAAAAATTATATTAGCAATATTCAGATTTACTTGTGGAAATTCAAGCACCATCTTACCAAAAAGAAAAAAAAAAAATGTTTAATAGGGTTGAAAATGTACCGCGAAACATTTAGATTATTTCGGAACATATTTTTTATAAAATCCTTTAACGCAAATAGCTACATCAAAAATCAATTGAATTTCTTTTTAAAATACATATGAATTTAAATAATACAATCTTAATATTTAAATGCAAGAAATAAAGATTTCGGAATGACGGCTTTTTTGACTCATATTATATAATTACCATCAGTGAACCTTTCAGAAATAAGCAATTCTGGGAAATAAATAATAATTGGAAAAGAGAGCAGTTGGAATTAATAGAATTCAAAGTACAATCGTGGTACTTCCTTCGTTAAAAGAACAAACTTATCAGTAATTGTGTTCCAAGTCTCTAAAAAATTCACGCATTTCCATTTCTAACTTTTTACTATCGATATCGGAAGTAGAAAGTCGGGTGTGTGCAAGTGATAAATGGTAGCCGTAATAGATAATGTCTAAGTAAAGTTATAGCATATTTTGAACAATCGAATTTGTGAGTGTGGAAGAAAAAGGTGGAAAACTCACAACTATGCAAATAAAAATGTCAGAATAGATAAAATTTTAATTGAAATTACTTAAAGTCTTATTATTATTATTTTGTTATTGGATTCGTCTAATACAAATATCTTAAATAATAATAAAACTGACAAAGTTTCCGAAATTGCATATTCGCTGTATAAATTAAAATATTTATAAAATAAATCTTAATTTTTTTAATAGTGAAATATTCTAACTGAAAATGATAACCATTGTAAAATTTACTTTTAGGAAATGATATTGTGTAAAACTCTTTATTGCAAGAATCACTTGATTTCTTCAAAGACTAATTTAAATTGTGTTACCATAGTAAAATTAATAAAACAAAAGTGAATAAAAAGTTTTATGCAAAGTTTTGCAAAGAACAGATTTTGCCACCCAAGGTGCGTTTTTTTTTTAAATAATTATTTTAAATTACCCAATTAAATATAAAAGTTAAAGTAAAAGATGAAATATCCAGAAATGGACAATAGTATACTTTTCTGATATTCAAATTAAAGGAAACTATTAATTATTAAATTGAATATATTTAAACTAAATGTAATTAAAATAAAGCAAGTGATAAATTATTAAATTGACTTTATTTAAGCTAAATGTAATTAAAATAAAGCAAACGATGAATTATTAAATTGACTTTATTTAAGCTAATTGTAATTAAAATTGATGTAAACGATAAGAAATTGAAAAGGGACGATAATGCTACCTAAAGTTGGAGAGAAAAAACACACACACTCAAAACAAACACTAACACAGTATACAATAATACTCTAACACAAATACAGTATAACACTAATACAGTATAGAATACACTAATAAACACTAACACAGTATAGAATATCATAGGCAAGAGCTGGGAATTTCTATGCAACTCTCTAGCACAAAACAAATAGTAATTTACAGTAATATGATGCAAGCAAAAAAATCATCCATATTTTAAAATGTGAATGACCGCTTGGTTTCATGGCGCGAGAGTCCCAAATTAAAAAAAAAAAAAAATACACAACACAATTATAAATAACAAGAAAAGAAACCATACATGAGTCAACATAGGGTTTGACCCACGAGCTCTGAATTTTTTCAACACAGTCTACGACTAACCTTGATAAGGCATCTATCTGCATTATCATGCTGTGTGCCTTTTCGATATGATATAATTACATTATACAGTTACAATGCTAGTTCCCACCTTGATAATTTTGTTCCATGAGGGGCATTATTGGTTAAGTAGGTTAAAGGGTAGTTGGCTGGAATAACCTGGATCCAAACTCCACATTTCCAAGTATCGAACTTTTTCAGTGCTTCCAGGACACAAAATGCATCTCTCTCTATAGCAGACCATGCAGTTTTCCCATCTCTTTTCCCAGTTGCAATTCTCCTAGTTTTTCTTCCATCAGTCATTTTAACACCATATCGAAAAGAGCTACTTTTAGGAGAGCTTTTTTGTTACTCACATATTCATTGTATGGTTCTAGAGCACCAGGATAGCAATCAGTATAACTTTCAGGCATATCTCTTTCCAATTTGCTGGTTATTTTTGTCCATAATCTGCTCATTTTTAGCCTAAAAACTGCGATAGACCTCCTTTTTTTCTTTTGATAATTCCTCCGATAAACTCCACAATTTTTCTTGATGTAGTCTGACATTACTCCCCCTATTTTTACTAACTTCTTCCTTATCATGAGATTTTCTTTCTGCAATTCATCAAGATTTTTTACGTAATTCAGACGCAAAGTTCAGTGGAAATAATCGGAAAGTTTCAGCCAATTCTATTAGTTGAGCATTTCTTAAAACTAAAACTTTTCTTTTTACTAAAAATATTAAATTTATTAGAAGCCAGTATTTTTTTACAAAGAATTTACTCTTTATATCTACATAGGCTTTTTGTTAAATATGCGCAGTTGCTTATTAATTTTAGTTAATTTAACATTTCATACTAATTTTAGAGTCAGTTACACTTTTCACGAGATCCATGATATAATACTAAGCGAAATTAAATATAATCAACTTATATTCTATTTTTTTAAATATAGTACCCCCATTTTAATCCGGCACTTCGCCACTAAGGCCTTCGAGTAATCCGGCGCTTTTAGGCAAGCAGATAAGTCACTGCTTGTCGCGAAGAATTATAGCATACCCTCTATTTCGTTGGAATAATGTAGGTTATCAAAGCAAAAAGCAACATATTTTTTAAAAGTTTTAGTTAATTCGTGTTTCTGATACTTTATTTGCTTATACTGTATTAAAATGTATTCAATAACACACAACTTTTCCAGTTTAAATGTGGTATTATTAGAGACTTTCCACTAATCGGTCATACTGACATTTTCGTAGTCTTACGTCTTCGGTAATTCGGTTTGATATCTGCCGGATTACCGAGAGAGTACTGTACATACAAGTGAAAAGCGAGAATTAAAAAATGGATAAAATTATTAATAAATGATATAATTATTTTTTGAACAATAATTGTTCTTATTGGGAATATTATTATGTAAAAATTTGAAATCTGCGCCCCCCCCCCCCCCCCCAAAAAAAAAAAAAAAAAAAAAAAAAAAATCCTGCTGCACAGAATCCGCAGATTAGATTTTAAGAAACGTAGCGCTGCGTGTCACGGGAACTATCCTACCTCGCAGGCAATCCCGTTTCCTTAGGTTGGTCAATCACTGAGCTTTCAGGGACAATATTGTAAAGGAGCGACATAGAATTATTGAAAATTAGTTTGTGACATACGGTTGTTTAATACCGTAACTATAATTGCATCCCAAGAACTATATTTCATTTTAGTTAATTATATTTTTTTAAAATTCATATGATCGAGATACATGGAATAGTTTGTTATTTAAAGAAACATTTCATGGATTACACTGAAATAACATACAACGCTCATAATAATTGTTAACAGGCTGATTAAAATTGTTTGAAATTTAAAAGTAACTGACTGTCAAAATGTATATGGTTTGCAAAATATTTGGATTTTTTTTTATTGGAAACATGTACATTTTTACAATTTAGAGGGAGGGGGGGATAATTTTGAAAATTTTTCAATTATTGACGACAGTACTTATGCCACAGATAGTATATCTTAATACGTAGTATAAAACGAATTTGTAATTGAAATCATATAATGAATCCTTGAGACATGAATAAAATCTTTTTAACTATGTCTATTTTTTTTTTTTAGATCGTGGGTATTGATTTGGGTATGTATTTTTTTAGATTTGGGTATGTCGCAGATAGTAAAGAACTGGAAAAGTAATGCAAATAAATTTTACTAGCTTTTTTGGACAACGGCGAAATCAGTTATTTTAGAACACGTCTAATCGTAATTCGCTTAAATTGCTAATACGATGACAAAGAATCGAAGTCACAAAAACATATTAATGTTTTTATAAATTCATAATAAAAATTTTACATTATTGTTTTCATCGCCACCTTTACTTCAATGAAAAAACAAACAAACCTGAGAGATTGTAAAGAAAGAAGTTGTCAATTCGAAATATAAGGGCATTTTCAATTTTTTTCATAATTGAAGAAATATATTTTTAAAAATTTATAAAAATTATATTTCTATATTTAATTATTTATTAAAAATGTATTTCTGAGTCAAATTTATTTTCGTAGGTTTTATTTACGGCACTACAGCAAATTAAAGCTACATTTTTAGGGGAAAGAAATGAAACTTATATAATTACTTTTTCCTTTGCGATTTACGCTATAAAATATGTCTTCGAATGCCCATTTTTTTAAAACTTTCAAGAAGCAATAAAAAGAAATAATAACTTGGTTATAAAATTATTTATTTTTATGTTTCAGCACAAGATAGTTAATTTTTTTTTCCGAACGCAACTTAAAGTTGCGATATTTTTAATTTTGTAGATGTGTAGTGTGTTTCAACTAATCGGCACATTTTCAAGAACTTACTATATTTTACCAGTAAAACCACCACATTAAAATTTTCTAGTAAAAAAATCTGGAATTTTTTGAAAATGAAAAAGAATGAGCTTACATAAGTAATAATTTTTTTTTTTTTAAATTTGGTCAGATTATATTTTCAATACGCTTTTTTTTTTTTTACAATTAATTACTATAAGAATTCATGAGAGCTAAGAAATTGAATTTATGTGTAATTTATTATTTAAAATTTTATTTTCCAGAATTTATTATCAGCAGACACAGTTAATTATTCTTTTGAGAAATTTTAAATTAACGTTGATTTCGACACAAATTAAATTCTGTAATGAAATAAAATGCAAAAGTAAATTTTCATAACTTAAGAATATTGAAATCTCACTTCTCTCGAATGATTTGTGTGTGAAGTTGCTTGTCGCTTAACTGCTTAAATGTTTGAATTAAAATAAAAAGTTAAACCATATCTTTAATCACAATTTTTTTGAATAAAATTTAAAAATGCACTTTATATTCTAAAAAAAAAAATTTTTTTTTTTGTCATGAACTGTAATTTATCAGTCTAGTAATATAGATAGAGAAATAATTACGATATTAATCCTAAGGAAAACTTTTACCTTTTGAAAAATATAATTTGATGTCCAGGAAAATGTTACAATTTTTTATCACAAAAAACGAATTCTTGCTTGCTAGCTCACTGTTGGGGACCAAATGCATTATAACATGCACGTGTGAAGCAAAATGAAGCACAACCGACAGTATTAAAAAAAGTTTGCCGCCCGAACAGGGACTCGAACCCTGGACCGTTAGGTTAAAAGCCTAACGCTCTACCGACTGAGCTATCCGGGCCTGTCCGATACAGAAAATAATAATGTTCATACCTATAATCTTATTTTGATAAACGTTTTAGTGTTTTAATAATCAAAATTTAAAGAAATAGATAAGCATGAGAATTAGTTGTTAGTGGAGTCGTCTGTTATTGGAATGCTTTGCCTCACCGAAACAATCGCATCTTCGTTAATGCGCAAAAATTACCTTAGCAACTGACAAGCCGGAAGAGGAAATGATGCAATAACTCATTTCCGAATCCCTACCATATGAATGACTAGACAAGCGCTCGCACGTCCCGTTAGTAAATAAGTTTGTACCTGGTTTCTCTGTAATGAACTGTGATTATCTTTAGTGACGCCGATTGTTATCATGTGGCATGAAGCGTTGATGATTGTCTTTTTTTATCTATTCATTAATAAATACTCCAAATCTATATTGATTGACAATTAGGCGAGTAAGTTACTGAAAACAATTTCATTCTTGAATATTAATATGTTTGTATCAACAAAACCCTTTTGTGAAATGTATCTTATTAAGTTTTGACACAGTTTTGCTGCATAAATTATGCTTGATATTTTAACTAGCTCTCTTTGAATTTAAATGCTATCATATCAAATGTTAAAGGAGTTTCATATCTGTATCGAATATCACTTTAGTTTTTTTTTTTTTTTAATTGGACAATGTTTGTGTTTTTTCCTGCGAAAAAAAGTTAATTGTAAGCGTTCATATATACAAATGTCATTGTTTCTTCTCCATCATAATTCAAAATTAAAAATAGGTTTTATTGAATGTAAAAATTTCGTATAAAACTAATTTCAAATGACAATTTACATCGCTTCTTTTGTGGAAGATTAAAATGTGTTTTTGATTACTTCTTTAAAAAATGTCTTGAAAATCTCATACATTATCTGAGAAAAAACATTATACATAATTTATTAACAAATACGTGAGATTGATAAAATATTGAAATATTTTTGCGCATTGATTATTTCAAAATATTTTCATTGCAGAAGTTACTTGAAATATCTTATCTAGCATCAAAATAATTTTCTTTTGAATCATGTTAAATTCTCGGTTTAATAAAAATATCAAATAATTTAATATTTTTTCAATATTTCTGACTTAATTTCACTATTCTATCCTCTCATTCTATTGAAATAATTTTCAGTTATATATTTAAGTATTAGTATTTATTTGTGTATCAAATGAGGAAATACATGATGATAAGTATTATTAACTATTAAATTTTTAATGACTTGGATATATATATATATATATAGTATTTGTGAGCTTATATGCTAACATTTTATTTTTCTGTATCAACTAGTTTGTAAATATAATAGATTATATTTTTAAAATGTATTATAGTTGAAACATGGATGTAGGCCTGACATAAAAAATTTAGTACTGTTTGTGAATGATAGATAAAATTTTAAAAATTTGTACTTGAAAAATTGCAAGATTTGTCCTTTTGTGTTTTTATGATATATATTTTTTTTAATTTCAAAATTGAAATTATGTATGCAATAAGTCTTAAATAATCCATACATATTTACTTAAAGCATTTATTTTGAGAACGCATTATGAAATTATTTTTAAAATTTTCATTCTGCATTACTAAAAATTTGATTTCAATATTGTTCAATATGTATGTTCAATTGTTTGATTTAATGTTTTATTTTGTTTAATATATGTTTTTCATATGTTTTTTTCTTCATTGACCTCAAAAATTAAATCACATTCTATTTGATTTAACTATTTTTTAAAAGAGGAAATCTCAAACTTTATTAATTATATTAAAATGAGAAGATGCTTTTTTAATTTTATCATGTAATACTATAAGTTTATATAATTTCATGTACTGCATTTAAAATACAGAAAGGAAACTTATTTTTATGACATGGTTAATTATTCAAAATATATATATATATATATATATATATATATATATATATATATATATATATATTATTCATTCCAGAAAATGTAAAAAGGATACTTTAAAAAAAAGTACATGAATAATTCAAAAGTTATAATTGATGCATAAATTATAGAATTATATGGGAAAATTTAAATACATAAACACACATATACAGGATTATTGAAAACAAATCATCCTATTTTAAAGTGCTATATTTTCATAAATAAGCATCACAGAATGATAAGTAATAAATGAATGCAAAGGGAAAATGCAGAAGTTTTTTTTACAAGTGTTTAATGTATCTTCCTTTAGTTATATGTAATGTCAATTTGATATGGGAATTCCTGTCAAACACATTAAGTTTCAGTGGTAATTGATTCTACAGCACAAATCATTGTTTGAGTAATTTGTGCATCATAGTGGAGCATAACACTTTACCTTTTACCCTCCCCCCCAAATAATTTTTTTGGGGATATATTAGGTCATTTAGGTGGTCAGCTGTGTAACATCGAGTCACCTAGTCCACTGTGATGGTAAAGTACTCCATGAAAGATTCTTAGACAATTTTTGTGAAAGAGCTGTTTGAAGTCCACACAAGGGTCATCTATTATTCACAGAGTAAAACTTTCACTTTTTTTCATGTATTACTTATCATTCTGTATCATTTACTTTTGAAAATGTTGAATTTTGAAATTGGTTGACTCATTTTGAATAACCCTGTATATATGTGTGTATATGTATACGTATACACATACTATTATACATATAAAATATAGCATGGGGAAAAATGGAGTAAATATGAAACAAGTCTTTGTTATTTTTACTAGAGAAAATTAAAAGCCATTCTTATAGCAATTCATTCATTATATTTCAAGTACACTAGTGTCCAAAATTGAAGAAACCCTTTAAAAAAAGTATATCTCTGAGCTTTGATAGATCATAATTCCCCTTTTTGAGAGTAATACTATCAAATTATGAACCAATGAAAGTATAATTTAATATTCAATGTAATGCTATCAGATTTGTTTAGTAATCTTTATTCCAGTAAAAGCTTTAACTAAATCATCAATTAAGGAAGAACAACTTTCTTTGAATTTTTTTCCCCATTCGAATGCAGCATATAAGCAAGAGTGCTTAGAGCCAATCAAGTGTCATATTTTTTTTTTTGGTTATGAGCCACCCTTGTCATAGGAAATTGCTATTCAAGATAGTTAATTTATTCTTCATTTAAGAATGGAAGAAATTAATAAACAAGTATTTTTTTTATTTACCAAAATAAAATATAGTAAAATTAAATTAATGGCACAAAGAGTTGACTAGTCACCAGTGATATAAAATGCCACTTTAAGTGAACAACTTGGAAATTACAAAATTATTGGAAATTAAGTGAACAACTTGGAACAAATTGGAACAACTGGCAAAAACTTAACCAATTAAAATTAACTTAAAATTTTTTTAAAGAGATGTACAGAGATTTGATCCCTGAAGATCACTGATAGTACGACTGGTAAAGACTGATAAAAGTGAATTAATTAATAGTCTCAAAAAGCTCCAAAATAATCTTCTCAGAAAATATAACATGAAATAGCAGAATGCAATGGGAAATTAAGTGCAAGATCTGTTCAAATAGGAAATTGGTCTTATGGTTAGATTTTTTTTTTTCCATGAAAAAAGCAATTTTTATCTCTCAAAAGTTGAAAGTGTTAAATTGGACTGAAACATGTGGAATGGACAGCTGAAGAAAGAGAAAAGTTATTTGAAGCAATGAAAACCAGAATCAGCCTGTTTGATAATGATAGCATAAAATATATGAGGGGAAGAAGTGGAGATGAGATTTGCATTCAGATAGTAAAATATTTACAATGATACACCTATCTGGGGTTGTATATCAGCAAAAAGTGTTGGCAGGTTGTGCATAATTGACAGGAATTTAAATGTTAAAAAAGTACTCAAATGTAATATTTGAGACTAAATTGAAGTATTCCACACATAATCTTTTCAAAGATTATATGTTGATTTAAATTTCTACAGGCTTCAGCTTCATGTTATGCTGGTGTTGTGTGTAAAAAGTGATCTCAAGATAATTATATTCCATTGCTGTATTTGTCACAAAATGCTTCAGACCTTAAACCAGTTGAAAGTTTCTCAACCTTATTATAGAAACTTGAAGGACAGAAGCAACCAGGAATGATATTGAATTAATAGAAGCAATAATTCAATCTTCTTTTCATATTCAACAGCTTTAGAATTAGAAAATTCAGTTTACTTCAAAGTTAGACCATAACTGAAGCTAAAAATTTTCCAAGTATTAATTGATAGAGTGAGAAATTTTTTTTTTAGTTTCATTTTTATTCTTTATAAGTGCAGTTCTAATAAAAACTTGAATATAAGAGTTATTGCATTATATTTGCAATTCAGTTATCTTTCATTGATGCATAATTTTATAGTGTTACTCTAAAAATAAGGGTGATTATGAACCATCAAAACTCAAAATTGTACTTTTTTCAAAAAGTTTCCCTTAATTTCGGCCTCTAGTGAAGTTTTTATTTTATTTTCGTATTTTTATTTTAGAAATATAGATTTAAATACTATATATATATGTATATGTGTGTGTAGATTTTTTGTTCCTTAAAAATTTTAAATACCTCCATTAGTCATTTTGGAGGAAAAACTGATCTTCTAAATTTCTGTAGATTCTTTTGGCTAAATGTCTTCAGACTATTTGGTGGAGGAAATTGGACAATGGAAGAAAGAAAAGGTTCTTGGTGCAGGAGGTTTTGGATATGTTGTTTTATGGAGAAATAAGGTACATATATGTACTGAATGTCCTTGTACTATTTAAATGTTCTGTTCTGCCTTTTCGTTTATTTTTTATTTATTTTATTGAAATTCACTGATAAAACATTAATTGTTCAATTTCTTTTTGAAAAATATGTAATGTGTTTGCATATTTTTTTTTATATAAATCTTTTGAAATATATTTTTATTTTCCTCTGTTTCCTAAAAATGATAAAAAAAAAAAAAAAAAAAAAAAAAAAATGCTAATTTTTACTTACAATTGACATAAAAGAGTCCAAATATCTTTTTTGTATGCAAAATATTTTTAATTTTTTAAAATTTGTTTAAAAATTATTATGCATTGCTTACTTAAAAACTTTCTGTTTACCTCCTTAATTTATCTATTTTTTATTTCAAAGTCTTAAATGTAATTTTCTAAAATTTGTGTTGTCAGACAATTTTGTAAATTCTATAAAAAAAAAAATTGTTGCTAGGTAAGTGATTTTCTATTTAAGAAAATTATTTATTTTTACTCTTTTTGTACATAATAATTTTCTATCACATTAAAGCCTGTCCAGATGCCACACATTTAAAATGAAGTGTTTTCTTCATGGTCGACAAAGATTTATTTAACTGCATTGAGAAAACTTTAATTTTTTTTTTGAAATTTGGCAAAGTAAAATATCAGTCAAAAATTGTACATACATAATTTATTTTATTACTTTAAGATCTATTTGTTTGGGTTCTACAACAATTCTAACTATTTAAAAGTGTTCATGTAAACTGATTGTGTAATTATGAGGTTACAAATTTTTATGCAAAATAATTTTCAGAATTTTCTTAATATTTTTGTAAAATAATCCTAATAAGTCAAAAAAAATAAATAAATTTAGTAATTACATTTATATTTATTATTTTATTATGAACTATAATTGATTTCTTAAATAATTTATCTCTTAAATAATTTATCTCTCTCTATATAGGTATCGAATGAGACAATTGCTCTTAAAGAATGTCGATGGGGTCATGATCCCATGATGACACCAAAGCATCGTAGTCATTGGAAATTAGAAGTTGACATGATGTCACGTTTAAATCATCCAAATGTTGTCACAGCTATTGCAGTTCCTCCTGAACTTGATGTTCCTGCAACAGAAATGCCATTGTTGGCTATGGAATATTGTAGTAATGGGGATCTGCGAAAGGTTTGCAAGTTCTTAAAATTCATGAAATTCTTTATGAATTTTTTCATAAAGCATTTTTTTTACATTAATAGTATTTAATATGTATATAAGTTTTAAGATTTTTTAAAAATTCTTTTGCAATGACATTTTTCTGCAGAATCTTTTTTGAACAAATATAAGTTAAAAGATTAATAATCATTTTAACACAATTAAATTACTCTTAATTAAGGAAATGAAATTTTTTTTGTATGATCACAAAAGTAATTTTGATTTATGAATGACTTTAGACCTTTTTGAAATAACTGACAGATGATGCAGTAGTTATGAGCAATAGGCAACTCTAATGATGCTAATGCTGTGTTGCCAAATTTTTGTATTAATTTGTAACTTAAAAGGTAACATATTGTTACATAAATAGTTACATAAATATGTCTGATTTGTTCTTGAATTAGGTTTTGAATGCCATTTTGGTTTTTAATTTTAAGCACTGATTAGAATTACATATATATATTTTTATTTAAGCTGTTAAGCAAACCAGAAAATTGTTGTGGTTTGAAAGAAAAGCATGTGCGTCTCATTATGAAGCATATTACCTCAGCTGTTAATTATTTACATTCCAAAAGAATTATTCATAGAGATCTGAAGCCAGAAAATATTGTGATACAAGACCAAAATGGAAATGTAAGTACATTTCAACATTTACTACATATATATTTTTTCATACTTTTTATTAATTATTTTAAAAGAATTTTATATTGAGTATTTACATTATGAATTTTTAACACCTTTAAGTATTCCTTTATTGTTAATTAGATGGTAAAATTTTGAAAATTGTTTAAAGATGAAATATCATATATCATTGTTAGGTGGCATTTATTTAATGATGGTGTAGTGTATTTTTTTAAAAAAATGTGTTTTGCAGAAGTTAATTTTAGAAAACAAACTTTCTTTACTTTTAATTTTTGAAATTGTAATTTTTAATTATTAATGAAGTAAATGATGATATAAAGCTGTTTTTTTAAAAATGTAAATTTGAATAATAAAAAAAAAACATTAAAATTTAATATGAGCTAATAAAAGTGTATAAAAATTTTTAGTAATAAAATAGAATATTTTTATCTTATAAATTTGAATTTTTTTTTTTTTTTTTTTTTACTAGCTGGAGTACCCATTCTTTGCTTAAGTGAATTTTTAGAATAAAACTGAGCAATTCAGCTAACAAGCATAAATTTTTTTTAATTGGAGCTTATATCCAACCCAGAGCAAGATGACATATTTAAAAATTTTAAATTATTTTTTTTAAATGAGGGCTCACCTTTTAATTATATTCTAAATAACTTTCATATAACTGAAATTAATGAAATTATTCTAATGAACGTATGATTTAGCAGATAATGGAGCAATGCCAAATATATAACATTCAAACTGTGTTGAAACTAAAATTTCCTTTTTGAAAGAGTACTTTTTCATCGGGATTCATTTGAAAAAGAATTATACTTCTGCTACAAAGAGCAAATACATAAAAAACTGCTTGAAAAATAAAATTTTAGTAAATATAGACTGTAACATCATGTGTTATAATATACACAAAGCTATGCATGCAGAACAGTAATCTTCTTTAGTGAAGGATAAAGGCTGAACAAAAACTTGCTCACTAATTGTGAATTAAAAATTTGTATAAAATCCTATATGTGATATTTTTTTCCTTGTCCTTTTTTAAAAAGAGAACCCAATGTTCATTCCATATATACATATGAATATTATATAATTTGCATCAATAGATATCTGGAATGAAATGATTTTAAAATAAAATGTAGGAAATGTTAGCTTTTCTGTGATTTTTAAAAAATTCATCAAAAGTCAGCTAATCATCTTATATTTAAAAAAGAAATAAGTTTTATTGAAAAATAAAAGTATTAATATCTCAAATGGGGTAAGATTTGTAATCCTGCCGTGTTTCATTTTAGAACTAGGCAACAACGTATACCTATATGTGATATTGTATAGGTATACATTGCAAAAATTATTTCTACATTGAATTTTAACAATCAAATCTGAAAAAAAAAAATGACAACATCATCATCAATAGTTTCAATGTATATTATATTGTGCATCTGAGCTTTTCTATCTTTGCATTACACAGTCCATACATACACATAAAAACTCTTCCTTTTATTAATATGGACTTTTTATATTTTTTCTAAAAAATATGTTCTTTCTTGGTGTTATGCTTTTGCTTTTAATTTATTTCAAGTTATTATGTAGTATGTATTTTAGAAAAAATTTCTATTTTATTTATTCTCAAGTATATACATATGGTTGATCAGTGTTTGGTTGATCAAGTAAATAGTTATTGATTAAGTGTATATGACTTGACCAGTCAGTATTCCAGCCAATAGGAATGGATGGAGGAAAGTTTTTAATGGGGAAATAGAAGCAGAGGATGCAATGTAAGCTTGGAGACGTATGTCATTTGCTTTGAGTCGTGGGAGTAGGTAGATCATGTCCAAAGTGAAAATGTGTTTTGTGCTTGCATTGAAAGTGAAAATGCCTCAAACTATCAAGCAGCATTTAGCTATCAAATTTTGCGTAAAACTGAAAAAAAAAATCTACTGTAGTAACTTTCAGTATGGTCTGTCAGACTTACAAGGAAGAAATCAAATCTAAAACACATGTTATTGAGTGGTCCAAAAAACTTAAAGATGGCTGGGAAGACTTTGATGCCTTTATCTTCTTTGATGCAAAAGATGTAGCCCATAAGGAGTTTGTGTTTGTGGAACAAACAGCGAACAGTAAATTTTATGCAAATGTACTGCAATGAGCTTAAAATTTTCCATTCCCAAAGGAAACTGACAATAAAAGAATACTCCATCATGACAATGCACTCTATCACATGTTGCAAATTATGAGGCAAGTACTGATGAAACACAAAATTGCAATGCTTTCCTATTTACCCTATGATCCAGACCTTGCTTCTTCCAAATAGATCTTACCTATAAATGCATAAATTGCTTGACTAAATATTTATATCGAGTTATAGATTTGCTTTAAAATTATTAAATGGCTCCCAGTCTTGGAAAAGATTAAAGATCCTTCAGGCAATTTACTTTTTGAACTATGAAATATTACAGTATTGTTCAACATTTCATGATATCTAAATGGGATAGAACATGAAGCAATCTCTGTTGGATATCTGTTGACAGTCAATTTATTCTTCATTATTTTGCTGATTTAAATTTAATTTCAGCAATATTTTTTATGTTATTTTTCTGGTTTAAAATTGAATTATAATAATGAAAGATTTCATTAAAACAAAAAAATATTATACAATAAAGATGATAGAAGTAATTTAAACTATGTACTGTTTGATAATTAATTTTATTATTATTTTGAAAACTAACATTTATCTTTAACTATAAACACTTTTTCAATTTTTTTTTCCCTTAAGATAAAGTGGTTAAGTCACCAATAGTGAATTAAAGTGTTCTTTTTTATGTATGTGAAAAGTATGTTTATCTTTAAGTATTTTATATAAATAAAATGTTACTTTTTTTTCTTTCAGATTATTTATAAATTAATAGATCTTGGCTATGCAAAAGAATTAGACCAAGGAAGTTTTTGCACATCATTTGTAGGAACATTGCAATATTTGGTTTGTTAATCTTTTAAAAAAATTTTTAACTTTTAAATAACCGATAGAACTTTTTTTTTTACTATGTTAGATTTTTTAAAATAAAAAAACTTGAAATTACCCTATCTACATTTTTTTGTACCATTATTTGTTTGTTTGTGTGTTAATAAAGAAGCAAATATTAAAACAAAATTACAATATAATTAATAAGTACAAAATGAAACCAGCCAAAAAAAAAAAAAAATGTTTTTAGGGGATAGAAATTAATAAGAAAATGGAAACAATCTTAATTTTTTTTTTATGTGTAGAGAGAGATAATATGAATGATGAAACTAATTTCAGACTTAAGATTTCAAAAAAAAAATGTTAAAAAACAAATAAGCTTAGAATATTGATAATTTTATTACTAAATCAGTAATTAAATGTGGTCTTAAATTCAAAACTATTAGAAGCTTTTAAACAGATTAAAGATTGTATTAATAATGATATTAAAAACTGGTCTTTAGAAAAGTAAATATTATTAATAAAGAAAGGATATTTATTTGAAAGATTTAAAAATTGCTTTTATTTATCACCAGGATAGATTTATTATTACTTATATAGACAAAGTACATAATAATTGTGCTATTACATGCAAGTAATTCTGCGTAAATTTAACTAATAACCATTTTGAGAAATATAACTCCTTTAGAGTGAGCAATAGGCAGAAAAATTTCAAATAGAATTATTGCATTTTGTAAGAAAATCGATGTTAACAATAATTATGTTAAATTTTATCTCAAATTTTTTTAATGTCGAAATTTAAAAAAAAAAAAAAAATCCTATTGAATTTAAAACTGCTACTAAAGATTTGAATGCATATTTTACTCTTGCTGGTAAAAAGTTATGAAATGTTATATTTAAATTGAAGTGTATTGCCATTTTTAAAAAATAGTGCTGATATTGCCCATATATATTAATAATTATTGCATGTATTTTTTGATAAAGATGTTAAGCTTTTCTGCCGGGATTGTTGTGCTTGTGAAACTTGTTTAACCAACTAAGCTGTCAAAAGCCAGATTCAGAATTTGTAAATGTTATATTTTATATTTTCTTTCTTAATTTTTTTTTTTTTATTTATTTTTTTTCATGTTGTTGTACTTATTAATGATTTGAATTTTATCTTGCTATTTTTATTTGTTTAGTATTCTTTCAGGATTTGATCTGTTTTGTATTTGTTTCTCAGAATAAAATTTTTTCATTTTCTTTTGTTCTAGGTTTTTGAAATTTAAAAATTTTTCTCTCTCTCTTTTTTTTCTTTTCCCTATAATATAAATTTTTTTTCGTAAAAATACTTTTATTAAAAAAATTATTCTTATTTCTTTTTCCTATAATATAAATAAAAATTCTAATGGAAAAAGTAATAAGAAGGAAACGGTTCAATCATATATATGATATCTGAAGTTATAAAAATTTATCAATGTAATTTGAAAGAAAAAAAAAATCTTTAATTTTAATAAAAATTCATAAAAATATGATGAAAAAAAACAAACATTTGTTTTCAAATGAATTCATAATAAAACCAAGTATTTTAAGTATGTACAATGTTTGGAGTGAATTTAAAATAGCAAAATAGAAGTTGTAAGCTTTCCAAAGAGTTTTACTGCAGCATAGCATTATTTGCATTATATTTTTTTTATTTTAATAATTTTAAATTCATTTAATTATTTTTCATTTTCTTTTGGAGACCCAGGTAACATTTTGTGTTTTTGGCTAATAGAAATAATCAATCAAATTTTGATTGTGCTTTGATTCTATTTCTTTAAATCTTTTTCATAAAAAGGTTTATTTTACTTTTTGAGAAATTTTCATACACTAATTTTTTATATTGATGGTGATTAAAATTCATAATTAGATGTTTTAATTAAAATGAACAATTTGTTTAAATATTTTATATTTAAAAATAAAAAAAGAATTTAATTTTCAGTTCAGTAATTTTTATTATAATTAATTAATTTATAATTAGAATAGTAAATTCATAAATTATTTCATGGGGTCAAATTTTTTACAATACTTGATTAAATATATATATAAAAAATATATGTGTATTTATAATTTTCTTAGTAAAATACTTTTCTTAGGCTCCAGAACTTTTTATGTCACAGAAGTATTCATGTACAGTGGATTATTGGAGTTTAGGTCTTTTAACACATGAAATAATAACAGGGCAAAGGCCATTCCTTCCTGATAAATCTCCAGCTGAATGGTAAGTTTTCATTAAATGTGAGTGTCATTCTGTGTTTTTAAAAGTTGTAATATTTTTTGATGTTTTATTATAACTTTATCTAGGAGCAGTGCATAGTAGAGTACTACAACAAATATTTTGTTAAGAACTCCATAATGAGCTCATGTTAAATTTATAATTATTTTTGCTTTATATAGCTTGCTTTATATAGTTATCAATTTTATTTAAGACATGTTAAAAATAATGAATATTTTCAATTATATATAAAAAATTATGAGCTTTAAAAGTTAACCAGTAATTACTATTTAAACTGTTTAATTATAGCAATTACTCATTAGTTTACATATTTGTATTATTTTTCTTATCATACATAATTATAAATTCTTCTAAGAAGTTGGAATTTCACTTGAAACTTCTCATTTTTATTAAATTTTTATTGAAAGTGATTATTGACTCTTAGTTAAGTTGCAAAACATATATCTTCTTAATTTATAATAATTGGGCAGGACATTATGGTACATATAAGTTTAATATTTTGACATATTTTTTACAAAATATTTTTAGGACCATGTTATCTTTTTAAGAGTGAATTAGTCTTAAATAAATAAATTTTCATATCTTTTGAATAAAATATTTTTAATATGTTTCTTAGTGATGTAAGTACTTAAGTAATAATTTGTATTGCATTTTTATAATAAATGGTTTTCTTCTCAGCATTTTTTTTTTTTAAGTGGAAGAGGTATATTAAATAATTTTTGAGGAAATGTAATCTTTTTGGTTGTCAATGTATTAACTTATGTATCTTGTATATATGTGTGAATTTGTATATTTTTCTGAAATTTTATTTTTGTGGTACATTATTTTTCATAATACTTGAATAATATTTTTTTTTCAGGATTCCTATAATAAAAGGGAAAAATTCTACAGTAATCAGGGCATATTTGGATGCTGATAAAAACATTATATTTTCTAATGAAATAGCTCCTTTTCATCATATTTGTAGGTAGTATCATGATTATGATGAACTATAATTATGTTTTAGAAAAATAAACATTAAAATTATATATTTTTACAAAATATTTTTTGTAACTATTATTATTTAGTTAATTAAGTATTTTATCTCTGAAAATGTGATTGCTATACATCAAAATACTCTTCATATATATTTTTCTAATAATCACTTTTTTTCAGTGTATTCAAAACAGATGTTGAACGATGGTTGCAAACTATGTTGGAATGGGATCCAAAAAAGAGAGGAAAGTATGAAAGTGGTACTGCTTTTAACCTTTTGGAAACAATGTTTGAAAAAAAGGTAAACAGCTTGATTACTCCTAAAATTTAAACTCCAATATATAATAAGGCTGTGGAATTTGATTTAAACAATCAAATAAATAATTATAAAATTTGAAGGAATAGTTGAGTTTGAAAAACTCAGTAGTAGGACCATTGAATTTTTTTAAAAGTGTTTATAATATACACTTCTTAATTTTCACTCCTAATTGGCTCTAAAAATGTGTGTCAAGAAGTGTTAAAAAAAGTGTTGCCAAAATATTTTTTTTAATAAAATGCATTAGCAAAGAAATAATAGTTTTTGGATTTTGATCACGTTTTCTATGCAGTTTTTTTAAAAAAAATTCCTGGAGTTGTATTTTTTTTTTTTATTTCCTTTTCTTAATAAAAATCTATAATTCTTTGTCTTTTTTTTAATTTGCCTATTATGTATGAGATTTACACTCTCCATTGGGATAACATTCTTTCATGATAGTTAATAAATTTTCAAACTGCATGAAGGCTTGTTTGTATTCTTGATTAATAGTCTTAACAGTGAGTTCATTATGAGTTTTTTTTTTTTTTTTTTTCATTTTGTTTTTAATTCATCTCTTGTGATTTAATCAAGTTTCATTTGACAAAAATTCTGAATAAAAGTACATTAATTCATCAGTATCTTTGTATTGACATAGAAGTTAATTTAATTTATTATATTGACTACTTCAGTTATGATAGTTTTAGAAAAAAGCCCATAGAATCATTCACCATACAAAATAATAATAAAAAAATGTATAAAAAAGAGAACCACCAGTGACATGATTAAATTTTTAAAATTTAATATCCTTTAATGACAATTCCTGAAGTAGATTAAAATTTGATCCTTTATTTATTTTATTTAATTTATTGTGTATTAGAAGTGTATTTAAAGTTAAATTAAAAATTAAATTATTATAGATTTGTCTCATATTTTGTGTGGATACATTAAAACTGCACAGTTTTATTATCGGGGAGACATTACCTTTAGAAGATTTTTATAAAGAGCTTGAACTAGCAACAACAATTCCAGTTAGTCTACAAGAAATTTTTTTTCCTGATGGACACTCGCCAGAACCTGATAAAGGAGTTATTCAATTTGTATCTGATATGGTACGTATATTTATGCACACATTTATTGATCTTTTCAAAAAAATATGTAAACATCAAAAATCTTAGCTTATAACTTGTAGCTAATTTTATTTCATTACTTATTTTCTTGCATGTGACTGATACTCTATTAATGCAATTCTTGTATTTGTTGTCTTTTTTTTATTTTTTGTTTTATATTTATTTTTGATTATGATATTTTATGAAGTATATAATGTCATTGAAAGGAAGAAGAGGAAACAATTGTCTTTCTGTTCAGTAAAGGTGAATCACAATCATCCATGTTAACTTCAGCATCCACTATCATACCATCTGCTGTAGAAAATATGATGAGAAATCCTCACGATAAGGTTAATTATCAACAACAGAGAGCTGTATGGTCTCAAGCAGTTTATTTGTGTCAGCAGGAATGCTCGCTTGTAAATAAGCTCATTCAAGCATTTAAAGCAAATTTGTAAGTGCATTGCTTTTTTCAATATTTTGTGAATAATTGAATTGAATTCTATTCAATGAAAAGAAAAATATATTACATATAAAATTATCTCATAAATTTAAATTTTCACCATGAATTTATATTTATTTTTATAGATTTTATTAATAACATATAAATATTTTTTGAGCTAGACTCGATTCCATATAGAAAGCATCGTGTCTGATATAAGATTCATATTTATCCTTGCTCAATTTCCTTTGATACTTATAGAATGACAAAATAAATTTTTAAAATTTGGTGGGAATTGTGAATATTTTAATTATATTTGTAATTAATATTTATATTTATTTTAAATTTTAGTGAACTTATTGAATTTTATTCCATTATCTGTTCTTTTTAGAATGAGCTTATTGACCAAAGCATCTTATATTCGTAAAAGTGTCTCAAGGATGACAGCTGAAATGAACAAGCTATTAGCCAAATGCTCACTCTTTAAAAGCAGGTTAGATTTTTCTTTGATTTTGATTGCATGTCTTAGTTTTTCTTGCAGTTTATGGATACTTTTTATGATACCCCCCTCCCCTTCTTAGTCTAGAACAAGACATCAAAAGTTATGAAAAGCAGTCTCAGAATGGTGGTTTCTGTAAGTATTTTTCAATGCTATCTTGGGTCTAAACATAGCAATTTTATATTCTATTTCAATGAGTTTTATTAATTAATATATAAATAATGAAAGTGTTGACATAATTTAAATTATTTCACTAGAAAATAACCTAAATGTTGAAAAAGGACATGTATTTATTTATAAAAATTATTAGCATTTATCTTTGTATCCAACTATTTTATTTTAATTTGGAGAATATCTAGACCATTTCATTTTTTTCTTATCTTATTGAAACAAAACTCTGTAATTTATGTTTGTAGTATTTATTTTATTAGTCTTCTTATATCATTACTTTTTGTTTGAACATTTAATTATGTACACATACTTTAAATTTGAAAATCATTTCCATTTTTTACAGTAATATAATTTTACAAAATAACAATAAATTTTATTTCTTCTTATTATTTTTTATTTTCTTAGCTGCTGAAACTCTTTTAGAAGACTGGAAAAGTAATTTTGAAAATTTAAAGAAAGTTGATATTTTAGTGAGTAAAATTTTAATTATTAATTTTTCTCTCTTCATCCTTTATCTATTACCATTTCTTTTATCATGAAATGTGATGTAATGACCAGCTTTTTAATATATAATGTTAGGAAAAAAATGCAAATTTTTACTAAAAAGTTGTTCTTTTCAAAAAAAAATTACTTTTTTGAATTGTTTAATTATAATATATTTAAATTTCTATTTTATTTATTTTTATGTTTGTCCCAGATTTGATTAATAAAATTATTTTGAGTTGCTTAATAAATACAGTCAGCATTATTTAAGATATGTATTTAACTTAAGCGAATAGTGCATTTTATTTATATCTGCAAAGGAAAAAATAATTTCTAAACTTTTAAAAAAATTATGAAGTTAGTTTACAGTTTTGCAGTTTATAATAGTTTTAAAAAATCTATTTTGTACAGTTTCAGTGCAAAAACTATTTAATAGAGAATCTTTTTCTTGATGACTACAAATTGAGATACTATCTGTGTCCATAAGGGTAGAAAAAAAACTCTGCATATTAGTATTTAATGTTTGATCTGGAAAGGGGGAAGGGAATCCATTTGTTATCTAGTGGAAGATCAAATATTAAATTCATTGACAGAATTAATGCCACAAAGTTTGCAAGCACTTATGGTGCAAAGGTAAAATGCTTTTCTACAGAATGGGAGTTCCCAGGTTTAAACCTCAGTGCTGACAGCATTAAAATTCATATTAAAGTTTTGTATTATTCTTACCTATTATAATTTCTAAAACCTACTAGAATATTTTTTACATTACCAGAACAGCATTTTGGAATATTTTAATTTAGTGCATAAATTCATGAATTTTCAGTCTGAGAGTATTCTCAGCCAAGTGTAGTTGCTCTTAGTCTATTAATAAATCATGTTATTCTGATATCGTGTGTTTAACTCAATATGTTCCAATATCTACATGACAATATATTGCATCCTAATTTCATCATTTCTTTGTATTGAATATCAAAATTGAAGCAATGTAATGTTAAATGCTGTAATCATTGTTTTGAATTTTGATTGCCGTTACACATTTGTAAAAAGACAAACAAGAATTTTAGCGAGGAATGATGTGGGTATCATGAATTTTATTCATTAATTTTTAAATTTGAATTTAGTTATATCTTAATGTTCGAAATTTAATGGTATTGTTTTTGGAAGAGATTTTTTTTTATTTTTAATTCTTATTCAGAATATGATTATTCAATCATTTAAATCGTTAATCTTATTTTTTTTTCAGAGGCAAAAAATCGTAAATCTAGAAGCATGTACTTCAAACATTGGTACACGAACTGCTGAATTACAAAAATCCCCTTATGTGAGATCAAAGCAAAGCACACCATTAGAAGATGTGTAAGATTTTTATTTTATTCTTGAAGTTTATAAAGTTAGTTACTTTTTTAAAGAAATGTTTTCTACATTTATCAGTAAAAGTAACTTGAAATATATTTTAGAAGATATTAGATTATTTTGTATTAATGATAGATTGTGCGATTATTGCAATAACATATAATTTAATAGTATATGATTAACTATCAGGGTAATTTTTTTTATTTATATAATTTAATTTATATGCTGTTCAAAAAATGAATTATGTATTTTATCAATTTTTTAAATGAAATTCTAACTGTTTAATGATGCATATTATATCATTTCATATATATTATAATTGAAATGTGAGGTTATAACTGCATCAAATTTATATTTGAGACCTACTTCAAATATAAAAAATTCATGCAGAAATTATATGTATATTAATTTGCATGAAGTTATTTATTTTGCAAAGATCCATATTTGTAATATTTAGAAAAATATTAAATTTATTAAATTTAACTAACCAATTGTTTTAGAAATGGAAATGTTTTATAATGTATATTGCAAGAACTTTGAAATTGAGACAGATGATATTTGTTCATTTCAAAATTAAAATTTTCTGTAAAATTTATTGAAGTTGTTGGAAATATCCATCTTGGCTATGCTAAAATCTAAATAATTTTATAGGAGGAGGGAAAAAAAAAACCTGTTAGTGGAATTTTATCTTTAAATGTTTTATATTTGATTCAATATTATGCATGTGATTGTGTTTTTTTGTGCAATAGCTTTTCTACAATTTCTTTTAATCTTATATTTACTTCAATCAAAATGTTTGTTAGTTTATTTTGAAATATTGAGATTATTAAAATATTGTGTTGACAATGTTGGTTATTTTATGGAGTCAAAAATTTATTTTTTAAAAAAAACTTAAGATTGTATTTATATTAAGCTATGTATCAGCTGCCCAGTAGGTTTGTAATCCTATTTTAATAGAAAACTATGTTAGCAGATATTCATTCAAACTCGACACACAGTTTCCAATAGGAGACTGACAGCTAAAGGTATTAATTTAAGTTCATTAAGTGTTAATTATGTTTTTATAAAAAAAAAATTTCACAATAAACAATGTGAAAATTATGCTTGCCCTCTGAACTAATAAAACAGTGAGGCGATCATGGTTTGCTGCCATCTGGGAAGGATACAAGAAAGGAGAGAGTAAACTGAGTGCTGGACCAATGAACAAAAAGGAGATGAAAAACAGTGTATACAAAGGAGAAAAACATCAGAGCGACTTTCCGTATCTTCCATAGAGGCAGTAGTGTAAACAGCTCTGCTATCCTAACTATTTCCATGATCATGATATCATTAAGTTCTGTTAGTTTTGAATGTAAATATTATAAATAATTTAGTATGTGTGTTGTGTATGTGTGCTTTAAATAGCAAATAAATAATGTTGCTGATGAAATTACGAGCCTTTATTTTTACAACACAGGATGTGTTAAAGTGGTGACCGAGGACTTTAAACACAGCAATCTCTTTGCATTCACTTATTGAAATAGTGAAAAGAACTTTTTAAGGTTGGAAAACTTTTTTTAGTGCTTACTTCATACTGTAAAATCAATATTGTGGAATATTTTAACTTGCGATGTCTCACGAGGATAATGCAGCAGCCATCAACGTTGCATGTGTTTCAATAAAAGTACCTAGAAAGGTTAGATAGATTAGAATTTAGAGATATGGTTCAGCCAAATGGAGAGTCAATTAATTCTAGCAGGAATCACGATAGAGATCACAAAATTTCACCATGTTATTTCTGCATTGCAGCCTGACAAATTGGATATAGTCAGGGATATCATTTTGAATCCTCCGGCAGAGAAGCCATACACTCTGAACCAGCCTCTGCTCACAATATATTGTCTCAGAGGCACAATGCTTATGTGATCTCATTTCTGGAATGCAGCTCAGGGATTGCATGCCCCCTTTTTTTTTACTGGAGAGGAGGAGCAAGACAATAAACAGAATTTCAGAAGACTTACTGAAATCCCTTTTTCTACAGTGCTAGCCTACCCACATAACACATCAATCAATAACTCCCGAGTTTAACATTGAAAACAACATTTTTTTTGCAAACTTTTTTTTTATTCATCAACATAACACCTTTTGTTAATCACCTTTTAGGGTGATACAATTGTTCCAACGCTTTTCCAAATCTTTTTTTTTTTTTTTTCCCTCCAAAAAAAATTTCTTTTTTTTTTTTTTTCCCGCAAGAAATCTTTTTTGTTGCGAGTAAATAGCGATACACAGCTTTCTGAATCATCGACTCGTTGCTGTTTTTGTTCCATCAAAAGCAATCGCGGCACCCACTTGGAAAAAACCTTTTTCACTTCACTTCAAAAAACCTTTTTCAGTAAATACACTTCCATATGATATCTGTGTCATCTCAACAATCTCACGGAGCTTCACTTTATGATCTTTCATTATAATTTTTGTCATTTCACTCACATTTTCCGGTGTAACGGCTTCCACAGGTCTACCCGAGCATTCCGCATCATTTGTGTCGGTACGACCACGTTTAAACTCGGCAAACCACCGACAAATCGTTGCTTTTGATGGACAAGAGTCCGGGTAACATTTTTCAATCCATTGTTTTGCTTGCACGGTGTTTTTACCCATTAAAAAACAATGTTTTATCAGAACACGAAACTCGGTTTTTTCCATTTTTTAAACAAACTACAAAACGACTTTACTCCAACCTCGATAACTCAGCTGTTTCTGGTCCGATCGACTTAAAATTTTGACACGTTTCAAGCAAAGGTTAGTACTCTAGAAAGACCTGATTACTGGTTTACTACGAGCGCCATCTCTGGGTTAGTCTCGGGAGTTATTGATTGATGTGTTATAGCAGATATTGGGTCTCTCAAATGACCAACTGGAAAAACTGGCTGAGATGGCGGATGGTATGGCAGCTGAAGATCATGCCTTTGGCGCCAAGAACCAAGACTTATAAACCAAGCTGATGGATATTTCATCATGCCTGTCTTTCCAAAACCAGTGACTGTGAAGGAGCTTCTTCGTTTCCTTGCAATATGCAATTTTTACAAATGATTTATACTACATGCTGCTAGAACGCAAGCAGTGTTGAACAGTTATGTAAAGGGAGCCAAAAGAAATGACCAAATACCCATCTTATGGACAAAAGACTCTTGCTGCATTTGAGAAGTGCAAAAAAGGTCTGGCAGAGGCCACAGTCTTGTACCATCCTGCAGTAGATGCATTACTTGCCATTATGGTAGATGCATCAGACACAGTAATAGGTGCTGCACTCCATCAACAGGTACCTAAAGGATGGCAACTTTTTACTTTCTTCTTGAAGACTCTCCCCAGCACAGTGGAGATATAGTGCATATGATAGAGAACTATTGGCAGTTTACATGGTTATTAAATACTTTTGGCCTATGGTGGAAGCTGAAGTTTCATTTTATTTACAGACCACAAGCCCCTGATATATGCATATAAGCAGAAGGAAGATAAATGCTCTCCACGACAGCTCTGACAATTGGATCTGATTGATCCATTCACAACTGACATTTGTAACTGAAAGGATCGAAAAATGTTGGTGTTGATGCTTTGTCGCACATTCTTATTTCCACAATCGCCACACCATGGGCTGTTGAATTCAAAATTATGGCTGAGGAGCAGCAGAAGGATTCTCAATTTGTGATGTGTCAATGGATTACATTTATCCATTTGTGCCAAAATTTTTAAGGGGAAAAAATCTTTAACAATTTGCATGTATTCTCACACCCAAGAATAAAAGCATCTCTAAAGTTGGTAGCTGAATGATACGTGTGGCCATCAATGAAATAGGATCTTATTCTATGGGCTCATACATGCTTACAGTGATAACATTAAAAAGTACCTCGGCATACAAGAAGTAAGATCGGAAAATTCGAGCATGTACACATTGATCTTGTGGGACCCCTACCTCCATCAGAGTATTTTCATTACTGCCTTACCTTAGTGGATCTGTTCTACAAATGGCCAGAAGCATTTCTACCTGTAGAGATTACAGTAGAGACGGTGGCCAAAGTCTTCTACAATGGTTGGATCTCCAGATTCAGTCCATCCCCGAGATTAACTACAGACCGAAGAACGTAGTTCGAATAATCTCTATTAGAGGCCCTATCGAAGTTCTTAGGCACAGAAAAGCAGTACACAATTCCATATCATCCGGCTACAAACAGCCAAGTCAAGAGGTTTCATTGGCTGTTGAAAGCAGCTATAATGGTGCATTGGCAGTGCTCAGTTGACTGCTCTATTGCCCACCATACTTTTGGGATTCCCTGCTACTTGGAAGGAGGATTTACAAGCCACAACTGCAGAGATGATTTATGGAGCTCCCATAAGGTTTCCCCACGAATTTCTATGCTCATCTAAACAAAAAACAGATCCTGCTACTTTTGTGGGGAGCCTCAGAGAGTCAATGCAGCATCTATCTCCTCCAACATCATGGACAAAATACGATTTTCGTGAGTAAGGATTTGACCATATGCAGCCATATTTTTTTGTGGCTAGACTCCATGAAAAAAAGGTTTGCAACCACCATACGAGAGTCCCTATAAAATTGTCAACCGCACCGAAAAGGTGTTCTGGATCTTGAGGCATGGAAAAGAGGTTTCAGTGAGCAACGATTGGCTGAAGCCTGCCTATGTTCCCAAAGAGTTGGTGGACATCCCAGCTGGACTGCACATGAAGGAAAAGGTTTCTCTCAACCAGATGAAGTCCTGGACACAGGACAAGAAAATTCTACAGGAAGTTCAAGTAGGCAAGAAGCCACTACTTGTTCCGGCCACAGAGTAAGGTTCTACCCAAGTATAGCTAAAAATCTCGCTATTGCTGGTGGTGGGGCTACCTGTGGTGATAGTGGTTTGCTGCCATCATGGAAGGATACAAGAAAGGAGATAAAAAATGGTTTATAAGAAGGAGTAAAACAGAGAGACTTGCCCTGTATTCAATAGAGGCAGTAGTGTAAACAGCTCCTCTGTGCTGACTGTTTCTATGATCATGATATCATTAAGTTCTGTTAGCATTTGAATGTAAATATTATAAATAATTTAATTTAATATGTGTGTTGTGTGTGTGCTTTAAATAGAAAATAAATGTTGCTGATGAAATCAAGAACCTTTATTCATACAATGGCAATTAAATAAGAGAAACAAAGTAGTTATTAAAATTAAACTAGTGCTCAAATTAAATATAAATAATTAAAAATCAATTATGATTATTTATTTTTTTTACCTTTCAAGAAATGCCAATGAAGGGAATTATTTTGTCAAGCCTCATAATGAAATGAAAATTAAACAGAATCCCAATTAAACGAATTATGTCACCAGTTGCTAGGTATAATGTCTTTCCAACTATTGAATGAATTGTAGGTTGGAATTTATGGAAAGCTGAATTTTTTTATTACAATTGGAAAATAAATAATTTAATTTACCTGTAAAATTACTTACCCTTCATTTTATTATTTTTATCTTCTATTGTTTGTTTCATTAATACCTGCAAAGTGATAATAATTAGAAATCATATCTCTTGAAATTTTGAATGATTAACTAAATTTCTTTTCATTTTATTACTTAGGCACCAAAAAATTCTAGATAGTTTTGCAGAGTTAAGGAAGCGATCATCAGGTATGTATTTATTTATTTTTATTTTTTCAAAAAGTATGTTTTTTATTATATTTTTTTGATATATTGGATGTAGTTAAGAAGCTGAAAAATGAGTTTAGTGTGACATCTACTGCAAAATAGCTAACCAATCAGTACTCTGCATTTGTGTCTTGTAATAGGAAAGAGTCCAGAATTATCAAAATGACATAGGAGCTGGAAAAAAGGTTAAAGTAAAGTTGAAATTTCGGAGATGAAAGATGTCATACGTTGAGTCATTTATTTGTTACAAATTTCGTGAAGGAAAAAGTCCTGCAAAAGCATGTTAATCAATCTATTCTGTTCTCAGGGAAGGAATTGTATCGAAAAGCATATTCGAATTTTTGTTTGAATGTCTTAATGATTACAATTTGATGTTAGTGATGGAAAACTTAGTGGCAGTCCACTGAAGACTAGGCTTGAAGATTTGTAAGTACTGCTTGAAAAAGATGCATCTCAAATGCAAAATGAACTTTCAAAACAAGTAGGAGTATCACAAGAAACAATTTCTAATTTTTTACGTGCATTGGAAAAGATTCAGAAGACAAGAAGGTGGGTGCTACATGCATGGAACCAGAGGAATTTAGATGAGCATGTCTTGAAGTGTAGGAATCTGCTGAACAGGTGATACAGAAAATCGTGATGGGAAATGAAATAATTCGAGATAAAACCCAACGTTTTTATATGGTGGCAAAGTTTATTAAAGAAAATTATTGAAATATTAGTTAAAACGGGTCGCAAATATCTAAATATTGCATTGTTAGGCAAATAAGAACAGTTCCCAAAATTTCAGAGCTCTAGCTTGATGGGAAGTTGGTTAAATTAACGATCGAAAATTTGATGACACACACCAAGTGAAATACATAATAATTTTTAACTTTAAAATTTACTTAAAAAGAGACATTTGTGAGCATATTAAAAATTTCATAATACTCATAAAATCAAAACATGCATTTGAAAGTTTGTAAGTCATTCTATTAAAAAAATGGTAACCAGAATTCAGAAAAAATTGTGATAAGACACGGCGCCAAATAATGAAATCTTTCTTTCTTGTGAATGATTACTGACTGAAAGTCAGCAACCCTTTCTATCTCCCCTTTGTGAGTAGAAAAGTTTTACGATATCCCAGTGTTCCCAGAGGGGGAAAGAAATTTTTTCCTCAATCCTAAAAGTGCTCAGGGGAAAGAATATTTTGACTTATTAAAATTATTGAAATATTAGTTAAAATTTGTCACAAATGTCTAAATATTGCATTATTAGGCGAGTAAGAATGATTCCCAAAATTTCAAAGCTCTACCTTGATGGGAAGATGGTTAAATTAATGATCGAAAATTTGATGACACACACACACCAAGTGAAATCCAGAAAAACGTTGTAAAATGGATATGTCCTGACAATCAAACTAATCAACAATATCAATGCCGAAATGAGTCATTCACTGCAAAAAAGTTCGATTCATCTGGTGGGATATGAAGAGTGTACTCTTTTACAAACTTTTGGAGCCTGGTGCAAGTGTAACTGCTGAATGCTACAAGCAACAATAGCTGCAACTCAACCAAGAAATCAGTCATAAATGTCCATTTACTGGCAAAGGTTTGTGCCCCTTGAAATTGCCCCAAGGCCTCATGTTGCAAAAACAGTCAAGGATAGGGTAGTAATGCTTGGCTGAGAGGTTTTGGCATATATCCCTGACATAGCCTCCTCAGACTGTCATTTTTTTTTTTTTTTTTTTTTTTTTTGTTGGATGCATAATGCCTTGTCTTCTGTATACATCTGGCCTGGTGATGAAGTACAAAAAGAGGATGATGACTTTGTCTCTTCATAAAACGAATAATTCTACGCTGTTGGTGTCCGTTAGCTGCCCAACCAATGGTGGAAGGTGTTAAATAATTATACAGTATATTTTGATGATTAAATGTATTATTCTCTGCTCTCAATTACATCTTCATTTCTCTGAAAAACGCTTTAAAACTCATTACTACACCTAATGTTGTGAAATTTTTTAAAAAAATTCTTAAGTCTTTGTTTTTTAAAAAATTTGAATATAGTATTTCCAATAATATTTTATATAATACCAGATTGATCCAAGTTTAGTCTAATTCTAATAAAAATTGTCATTAAATTTTGAAGCTATGCATTTAACTATTCTCAAATTTTTAACTTGTCATTCAATTTTTTTCCAAATAATCTTTTATTTAAGATGTTATTGTTTATGTACTTATTGCTAATGAACTTACCAATATTGGGAGAAAATTGAATTTTGTAATAAAAATTGTAAAAACTGTAACTTTAAGTTAATTCTGAACTGTACAAACATAATAATTTTACAACATATTAATAATGACAAATTAATAAAACTCTACAAATATTTTAATAATGTAATGGCTTTGAAATATTTTAAAAAATTATTCTTTATTTGCTGTCATTTGTTTGTAACAATAGTGTGAATAATCATTAGGTAATTTTGTGATATTATTGCCTAAATTAATTCATTTTAATAATCATATATTACGTAGAACATGAATAGGTCAAAAATTCAAATAAAAAAATTAATGTTGCAATTATTAAAAAAAAACTTTGAACTGAAATATTGTGAAGTAAGCATTGTAAAAATTAGATTCTTATTTTATTAGAGTGTAGATAAAAGTACTGTTAAAAATATCATGAATAAAATGCATTTTTTATTTTTAAAAATTCAATGAAGATCTTTTAAAATTTATTTTGTCATTTTAGATGAAAGAAGAATACCTCATGACAATGTTGAAATTGTAAGACTACTTTGTTTATGTTTACAACATAGCCATTCACAGACTGAAGATGTTATATCTCACATCAAGTAATTAGAGATTTATATAACTGAATAATATAAATATTTTAAAAATATTGATATTGTTAAACATGATTTTTAGTTAATTGTCTTTTGCTTATGACTTATCAAATTTGTACAACTAAATATAAATTGTATGTGTCATCCTGTCTTTTTGCATAGTGATTTGTAATATCGAAGTTAATAATTGTAGGATTTGGGACTAGTAAATGAGTACAAGATTCCAAATTGAAATTGGAAAATAGTTTTGTTGCATCACACATAACAGTGGCTTTCAAACTTTACCTTTGTATACCCTTTTGTCATGATCTTAAGTCCATTATACAGCATTTTTAGGTTAGTTGCCATCTCATTTATTTCTTCTATGCAAAGGTATACATCTGTTTACTTTCTTTGTGAAAATAGTATTCAAGTGTATCATTAAGTTGTTCTTCAGGAAAACTTTTGAAATTGATCTAATGTTGCCATTTCTTTCTCATAGGCACCCTATCGAGAATTTTTTTAAAGAAGTTGAAAAATATCATTACATTGAGAACTGCTGATATGAAAGTCAGAAATTTAAACTAATATACTAATCTAATAGTATTGTAATTTTTAATGTATTTATTTCTTATTGGCTGAAGATCAAAAACACATGATCATGTATTATTATTAAATATTACTCAGAGTTATATTGTAAAGTATGAGTTTTTGGCATACATTGAGAAAAAGAAATGTGATTAATACACAATGGCTGTTTCACTTGCTAATCTAAATTGTTAATTAGATGAGTTAATGTATATATCACAAGTACGAACCTAGATTCTCTTATCAGTTTTTTTTTAAGTAGTAGGTTGAAATTTTTTATTTTAAAGAATTTAATTTATTAATTTAGCATCTTCTCATGCACATCTTATTCACATTCTAAAATTTGAGTCTTGTATGTAATCATTAATATAAAATATTATTTCGATTTATTTTCACAATATTTTTTTTTTTAAAAAAAATGGATAGTTTTTGTTATAGATTTTAAGTATATTGCAATACATGGTAAGTACATTAGAAATGTGTGGATTATTTTAATATTCTTTTTTGTATTTATCAAAATATTTGGAATCTCACTAGTGTTTTCTCTAAATTAATATATTACATCTGTTATTCTATATAAAAATTTTTTTATATATTACATCAGCAATTTTTTTCGTTTCTTATGTGTGTTTTGAAGGCAAATGAGAATTTCAAATTCATTAAATATGAAATATATTCAATAATAATGTATACTTAAAGATTAGATAATACATAATTAAATATATGTATTATCTAATATTAGTACATTATCAGTTTTACATAATATATATTAGCCAATCAATGTTTTTAAATCATATTGCTGGACTCATTTCAAATATAACTTGTTTGATATTTTTTGATAAATTATTGCATAAATGGATTAATCAAATGTGTTTAAAACTTATTCGAGTACATGTGTTTGAAGAGGAAACATTTTGTATTAATAACACTTAAATTTTCTATTATGCTTATCCATTTGATTAATTTTTAAAATCAAACCACAAAAATAATTTCATGATTTTTAGATAAAAAAAATGCTTGAAATCCAAAAGGAATTATACAATCTTTGTGTAGTTTGTCTAATTCCTTTTTTTTTTTTATTATTATTATTTAATAAAACTGTCATTTACTATCTATATCTACTTATTTTAAAATTGTAATTTTCATTATTTATATTGGGAAATTTCATCTTATCATCCAATTGTATGAAACATATGAAAAAAAGTGTTCTCTCTCCCAAATAAAAGTTTAAATGATTCTTAGCTTTGTATTGTTTTAATAATTATAATGATAATTATTTTAGAATAGTGAAGCAAATAAAGCAAGACATAGATAACTGCTTACCTCAAATACTTAATCTTCTGAAAGAAATATCTGATTGGGAATTTCAAATTGATAGTTGGCAAACTAAACGTCAGCAGACTCTGTGGAAAGTAATAAATGCTCTGGTAAGTAAAATATGAACCAAAATTGAAATTTTTACATTTTCAATTTTCATCTTACTAATTAAATATTTTTATTTAATATTTACAGGTGGAAAAGGCTCATCATGCTGAGCGATCTATTTCTCCTTTAGTATTGTCTAGCTCTCCTCAAACTTTACCTAAAAGACAAATTAATAATTTTGGACTTCCTTCTGTTTCAAGAGTTAGTCCAGATTTAGGAATGAAATCTTTGCATGAATCATCTAAACTATCAACAATTTTGAAAACTCCTCCAATTATTACTCCTCCAGCATGGCAGAGTGAGTATCCTCCTCCCTTTTGTTTAAGTTTCCATTTCTTAGGAAATTTTACTTGATGATGGTTACTTAATGAAACCTGCCTTCTCACCAAAATATGCTGCTCAGGTTGGATTTTGGAAATGATGAATTGTTTGAAGAGGCACCAATTCCCATGTCTAGAAAATAGGGTCTTATATTCCATGTTCATTTCATAAGTTGAAAGCATCTTTGTAGAATGCTCCAGTCATAGTGAAACCTGATGATGAAATTCTATTGCACAAGCTTAATATTTTCATCATTTTAACTGAAACGTGGATTACCTGATCTTTCATCACCTACAGTCGATTTTCTTTCAGCTTTAAATTTCAAAAACTACTAAAATATTCAGAAATGACTCATGGCTTCATCACCATAAGCAGATATAATAATTTCATACATTTATGTCACCAATTTTCACAATTTAAAACAAAATTTATGTATTTATTACTCAATTTATTTTTTCCATGACAATGATGCACATGCATGCATTATGCAAAAAAATGCTGCTAAGTCAGAAATAAATGCCCCCTCTTGATAGTTTGGCTGAAGGTCATTGCTACATCATCCCATCTGTCATGTAAAGGACTCACAAGAGAGCCTAGAGCTTGCTAACAGCGTGAGGATCGCACCAAAGTGGCAGCTGTAGAGATGGTAATGTTTTGTGTCGTTATCTTTTAACATGTAATGTAAACCCAGGATTGGAGAAAGAACCCTGAAAAAATGCAAATGTATTCGATAATTTTGGAAAGACTTAAAATAATGATATAACTCTGTAAATTAAGACTTTTATGCATATTTTAATCCTGTTTCACTTGGTTGTCCTGTTTAATTATTTCATTAAAATTTTGTTGAATTTTTGGTTGCATATTAAGAAGTGTTTTCTTTTAATTAAATGTTTTTAAAAATTAAATATCTTATTTTTTTCATTATTTTTCATTCTTAAATTACATGAGAGTATTTGTATTCATTCATTTATTAATTTGAAATGGTGTCGAATAAACAAATAAGATTTTTGTTTAAAATTTTTTTACCTGATTTTTTTTCTTTAAAATGGACGTTGAATATTTTGAAAAGCTGTTCACCTTTTCTTCTTTTTTTAAAACTAAAACTCATACAGTACTTTCTCTATAATCATCCAATGCTTAACCTTTCCATCTGTGCCAGTAATCTAAAGTTTTTATACAGGTAGATAAGCCTTACTCACTTAATTTATGCCTTCTATTGCAATGAAATAATATAGGGTATCAATACAAAACAGCACATTTTTTTTATATGCTGGATTACAGAGAGAGTACTGTAAAATGATCAAGTAAAACTGCTCAATCATTATTTTCAGTTCAATAAAGGGTATAATACTCCTTATGTTTTTACATAATAACACAATACAAACCTCGTTGCAAATTAAATTGAGATGCATTTCATTACAACTTTTTTCAAAATGTGATTATTTTTGAAAAAACCATCTTATTTATTCAGAATGTTCAAAGTAGAATTTTTTAATTACCTTGCTCATCTGCTGTTGATTCTGAAAATAATTTTTGTTCTGAATTGTGGATAACAAGTAGGTCTCCCCCCCCCCCAAAGGAAAAAAAAATATATGTAAGATTTTTTTTTAAGGCATGCATCTTTTAGTCTGCTCTTTAAGATTATCACAACTGAAAAGGGGCATTTAAATATATATATATATCACATCTTTCACAATACAAAAATAAAAGTTGGTTCATGAAGAAATAGATCACATAATGTTGAATTCCATTGACTTAGCAGTGTAATCTTTATCAAATTATCATTTGTAATTGACTAATTTTGATTTTATGTAACTAAAACTATTTGGTTTACAAAAAGGAAAATGAATACGCTTTTAGAAATATTTAAAACAAACAAGAGAGGAGAGTCATATGAACTATAAAAGAGAGATAGTTGTTCATATGAGAGAGAATGTATATAATCAACTATAGATCTAATTGTTATTTTTGACTTTTAAAGATACAGCTTTTATTACATTCTTAATTTGTAGTAAAAAGTGCTTCTGTTGGATTATCTGAGTAAAATAAAACTAATATCTTGAAATTTTTTTTTTCTAAATGCAAATATAAGTTTAAGTTAAACTACTAATTACTACCACTTTAAATTTTTGTAAAAGAATATGTAGCACTAATTGTCCTGTTTTAGATCTTATATGTAATGAAATCTGTTATGTGTATCTTTGAAGGAAGATTTAAAAAGATTTAATTTCACTTTACACTTTGTATTCTGTATAAAATGAAACCAATTATTTAAATTTTTTAGACAGACTTGAATCATTGACTCTTAGCCCTGCATTATCAAGTGGTGATGGGGTAATTTCAAGAATGAGATTTAATTCTTCCAGCATGTCCAATAATATAATATCCTTGTCAGAAATTTTAGACAAAACTAAAGAAGATACCCGTCGTGTTAAAAAAGAAAATGAAAATCTTATGGAAAGGTAAGTTACATCAAAAATATCTGAACCATATTTAATGTACTCTTTAAATTTTCGCGAAATTTTTTTCAAAATTTGTTGATGTGCATCAAAATTGTTTATTTTATCTTTATTTTTGTAAATTTGATTACTCTATGATTCATATTATAAGTTATCTAATTTTCATTAAGTGGTATTTATGAAAAAAAAATCGACATTAAAACCAAATTTTTTTGTTTACTTCTTTGACTTCCACAAAACATGATGAGCTTTCGTTTACAATGTCATACAAAATAATAGCTCAATCATGTTCCCATATCCATTTTATTTTTATCCTTGATTCCTCTAAGTTCATGTGAGATGAGCTGAATTTTATAGTGCGCACCTAATTTAATTTGTATCTTAAATAATTAATATTTCAATAATTTTGATATATATTCATTCAAAAATTGTGCAAATATGCATTTATGTAAAACTCTATTTATAAGTAGAACAAATTCATATCCTTACTTTATAATTCATAATAAGAAATTGGTGTATTTCATAGGCGAAATAACTTTTTCTTTAAGCTGTGATATAAAATCAGTTTTATGCTTTATCTGATGTATATGTTTTATAGCTTTCACAGTATGATGGAAGTCTTGAAGAGCTATCAAGATGAAAGTGATCATAAAGAAGAAACATAAGTTTCATGAAAAGATCAATTTTTTTACCTGAGAAAAACGGGGAACCCCAAATTTATATATAGTTATTAAAATATAAATATTGTAAATTTTAAATTTCTTCATTATATTTAGAATTTTTATTGCCAGGTACAAATAATAATACTGCTTTGCTTTTTTTATTCTAATTCTTAACATATTTAAAAGAGCATCATTAATATTTTGTTTTTATTTCAAATTGAAAGTAATTAAAAACTAGTGATATATGCTTTAAGAACAGAACAGGTTACATTTATGCCCTTTCGAAATTTGTTAAAATGCAAGAGAAACTTTGTTTTCTAATATACTTTCAATGAAGTTGACATTAATAAAAGCTTATTTTTGTACAAGCTTTTAAAAATTAACTGTGTGTTTGATAACTATTAAAATCTTATTGTTAGTGATATTAATTTTTATGTGTAATGTGCATTGTTATTATCAAGAGAAATTTTATGAATTCAATTTTTTAATTTGCAAGTTTTAATTTTTATTACTAGTAGGCAAAAAAAATATTATTTATTTGAAAAATAAATAAATAAAATGTGAAATTATAGTTTTAAGGGGGTTTGTTTTACAGATCCAACCTTAAAAATCTAATGAGTTTGAATTGAAAAATTTTTAAGTGTATTTTTTTACATTATTTTTGATTCTCAATAGAAAATGAAAACAAAAATGATCATTGAAAGATATTGTTTTGTGATTCTTATCATTACCTATTATGTATAAAAGATCATTTTATTAATCTACTTTTTCTAGAAGGTAGATCTGCTGAAAATTTTGTGCTGGGAGGATTTGTTTTTTCCTCATCCGATGATTTATTTTTATGTGCATTAATTAAAAATCATTTTGATTCAAATTTTAAATTTTTCTGTTGAATATTTTGTTGTGAAAATCTTCATTCTCAAGATATATACTGTCACATAATTTTGAATCTATGAAACTTTTGTAATATTTCTTTATTCTTTAAAAAAATATTCTCTCCATAAGAGAATCAAATAACTATCAGTTATTTTCATAAAATTTAATGAATAACGATTTTAAATTATAATTTTTTTCCCTCGATAGTTTGTTCCTTTTCTGGTACTTTCCTTTGGTCTCTCTCTCTCTCTCTTTTTTTTTTTTTTTGAATTATGTATATTCTCAAATGAAAATAAGGATTGTGTTCAAAACATTTTAACGAGTATCCAAGTACAAAAGAATTGGGGGGGGGGATTGTTATCTTTACTCAAATTTTTGATATAGAAGTGCCAATTTCTTCATTTAAATATATTCATTCTAATGAATGTTTCATATTGTATTTGACTGTAGAAGCTTAGCTTAAAATTACAAACATGTGCCAAGCAATACAGTTGTACTAGAAAATTAATTTTGTCCTGAATTAAAGCAGAGCTTTAAGGTGTAATTATATTGAATTAAAAGCTTATTTTTTATTGCAAAAAATTCTATTGTTATGTATAAGTTTTTATTATGTTGCCTGAAAACTCTCAAGAGATCTTCAATGCTCTCTTCTATGTTTTGGAAATATATATTATATTGAATCCATGATAAGACTCAATTGATATGTTATATATTTCATATAATTATATTTTAGGAATTTAATTAGTTAGAAAAATATAATACATGCTTCCTGAAATGTATCAATACTCTTTAAAACCAATATATGTTTACATGATTTATTGAATTTTAAAATTCGTTATAGCTGTTGAATGTTGGGAAAGCCTTATATAACTTAGTTATTTGTTGATAAATAGAAGTAGTGAATGTTACAAATTTTCCATTAAATTACAAATTATATATATATATTTATATATACACAAACACACTTTATGCGAGTTTTATGATGTGCATATATTTTCTCTGATAAATAATTTATAATAAAAGAAAGTGGTATCTTCCTATTTATAATATTTACATGGGAGGGTTTTTTTTTGTCGTTCTTGTTGAAATGTAGAAGATAAATCAACATTTTTTATAATTAAATTACTTTCTCTCTCCAAAATAAACTATTTGACTTATTTCATATATTACAAATTTATATGTTGTTTTGAAAAGCTTATTTAAATATATTTCTATAAATTTTAAGATTTGGTTTGCATCTTAGCAGCAGCATACAGGGCATACAATTTTGCTTTCAAGCTCTAGGTAGAAAAAATATATTTGAGCTTATTTTTAATTTTTTTTTTTTGTTTGAATTGAGTGCTATTTTTGTATTTAAGTTCATTTGCTTATTCATGTCAAAACTAATTTATTATGAATATTTATTAAATTTTTTTTCATATGTATAGTTAATGTTTTCAGTTTTAATTAACTGAAAAAAAAATTCATTTGCTACTTGAGTTTTTTTTAATGTAAATGAATTATATCATTTTTCATTTTAATAATGAATTTTTGCAATAGGGAATAGTGATACAAGAGCAACATTCCTTTACTTACATAATGTGTCCTGTAATAAATGTTACAATGCATCATAAACTTATTATTCAAAAATTTTAATACCTATTTTTATGTTAAGCTGTGGACATATAATATATATATATATATTTAGCTCATCAAATTAGCAAATTGTCTCATTACAAAGAATGTGATGTTGAATGTATATAACTTGTGTAAAAATATTGTGTACATATACTGTTTCTTGTTAATGTGTGAATAAAGATTAACTGTTGAATTGTGAGTGTTTTCAAGTATTTTGTATCTGTCAAGACTTTTTTGATCAATTTAATATTTTTAAAGATTTGATTGTGTTGTTTAAAGGAAAATCCACTAATCAAGGGAAGTTTATTTCTAGAAAAGATGAAAACAGTTGACAAATAGCCAAATCTCATTATCAGTAAATGCAGCAATAAGCAATAATTAAAAATACGAAGAAAAATTTTTATTTTGTGTCTAATGATTATACCTCTTACAGATATTCACTTCATAAACTTGTATGGTTTTTATAAAATGTCATGAGTAAATAAATTCATTTTAAATAAATTAAGAAGATATTCATGGGGGGAAAATTCTCTTTTTTCATCATATACATTGCTAATATTTTTCCATATTGCAATATATAATCTTCCATTCAAGTGGTTTAGACGCGGGTTCGATCCTTGGCCGCCAAAGACCCGCTATATATATATGTTTTTTTCTTATTCCTCATTTTTCAATCGAATTTATACATAATTTACACCCTTCTTAAAGCTCTTATGGCTCTATTTTGCATTTTACTTTCAATAGATATTTTTTGAAAAGGCTAAAAATTGCTGTTTTTATTCCACGTGATATGTGGGGCCGCGGTAGCCTAGTGGTCAAGGTCGTGGACTAGCGACCTGCGGTTTTCGTTCAGTCGCGGGTTCGATCCTTGGCCGCCAAAGACCCGTCGTGTAGCCGGGGCTAATGCATGTTAAATCTGTCGGGGCCCAAAGTCCTCCCTTGGCATGGTACGGAAGTTAGGAGAGGCTGGTTCCAGCTCAGTTGTCGTCCTTGTCACTTAACCGAGGTTCAAAATTACGAGGTCCGTCCCCAATAATCCTTGTGTTGCTTCTTGTGCAACGTTAATAAAAACTAAACTAAACTTCCATTCAAGTCTTATTATCCCTGTGTTTCTGCTTACAAAGTCTAACTATTGGAGAATTCATTTTTTTTTCAACTTTATAAGAACTGCATTGTTTCAGTTTTTTCTATTTAAATATATATTTATATTTGAGCAGTTAACTTAGGTTGTTAACTTATCATATATTTTCAACAAGCAAATATAAGACCTTTTTATACATTTATTTATGAATAAAATCTTTGAATTATATTAATGGATATTTTTTTTCCTTGAATGAATTTAATTGTAAAAGAAAAAGAAATCTAAAATAAATAATTTTTTATTTATAAAAAGGAATATCGTTATTGGACATCTATAAAAAAAAAACTATATTATCAATCTTGAATTTTACTAAGTAGGAATGTATTGTATGAATATATGTTGAAGTAGGAATGTATTTACAGTAATAGTGAAAGTTTGAAAGAAGTAAAAAGTTCTGAAATGTTTGAAAGGTATAAAATGTTAGAAGTAAAAATTATTATTTTTTATCTAATGAGAAATGAATTCCCGTGTGTAATAGAAATGGATTAAAACATTTAAACTTTCTGGAAGCTGTAGGAAATCTTTGATCATGGGCATTTATACATTTAAATATCTGTAATTGACATTTGAAATAATTAAATAGATACTATTTAACATCATTGTGTTGAAATCATTTTAAATTTTTTTAAAAATGGGTAGAGATCTTTTCTAATTTATTTTATGAAATTGTTTGGCTGTAAACTGAAAATTTCAAGAATGATTTTTCTAAAGTGGGGCATTTATGAATAAAAATTTTGAACTGACTTCAGTAAGAGCAATTCTGACAAAAAAAACTAATTGTATTGATTTTATTTGAAAAGTACAGTTTAGTGACAAATAATTCATTTCTGCTACTTCTTTTTCTTTAAAATCTAGTGGAATGCTTATAAGAATAATCAAATTTTTTTCTTCAATAGAAGAATGTGTCTCTTAAAGGTAAAAAACACTTGGTCTCAATTTTCAAATTCTTGAGTGATAGGAAATTTCCCTCTCCACTTTAAATGATATCGAAAAAACTTTTTCAAAATTAGACCTACTTGTAGTACTGTTTTTAAATTAGATTAACTTGTTTTTTTTTTTTTTTTTTTTTTTTTAAATTAAACTAGTTGTGTTATTCAGTCCTGGACACAGGATTTTATGTGAGGGGCGAAATAAAATATTGTTATAAATCTGTTTCTTTAACTTCTAGAGTAATCGGGAACTAAATTCTATTTATGCGGCTTATTCATTTAATAGAATATATGGGAATTATACATATTAAAATTACTTAAGTATAAATTTAGAATATTATGACTTGTTAATGAGTATTAAGTAAATTCCCGATTGACTCTTACAATTTTTGAGAAAAATTTGAAATTAGGCAAATTTACGAACAACACGGAATGAAATAAGACAAGGTATCCCATTGGAAACTTTTCATATTAGCGTATATGTCGGAAAGTGAAGAAAATTAAATATTATACGCTAAAAAACGCCAAAAAAGGTTTAGACATATTATTTCTACATTTGGAGTTATTTATCTTTCCATTGAAAGAATCATAAAGTTCAAGAGAGACCTCCCCAAGTGCGTTGCACTATTTAAAGAAATTTATTAAGCGGTAAGCAAGCAATCTAAAATTACGGGTTCTTAAAATTACAGACGAAAGGTTGAACGTAGAACTCAATGTAATACCAAAGAAAGTTCAGAAAGGGGATATCTTATCAAAAAGGAAACGGTCTCGGTTAATGATGCCTAATAGGGAGGACGAAGAAAACATAATTTAATATGTATCAGTATGTAAATACTTTTAATGAAAACTGATTTCATGAATTCCTCCTAATTAAAGCATAATTAGAAAAATACACTTTGCTAATATTTTGTACCCAATTCCCTTTTTTCGTTCTAGTTCTTTGTTTCGTATAATATGCATTCGCATAACACGGTATTTTTCAGGGATATAATATCTGTGTGTTATACGAGGGTTATACTTTTATATAATATAAATGGCACGATGTGTAGGATAAGAAAACTTCCATCATAGTTATTCAGGCGGTTTTAACCTCAATAATACTGCATTACATACAGGTTCAAAAATTTATATACAGAGAGTATTTTTGATAAAGGATTAAAAGAATGAAAATATTTATGTGTAGGGGAGGATAAAATAGCTTATTTGAAATCAAAATTATCATGTAATACTTTCAAATTTATATTCTATTTTCAAAATTGTGATTGAAAACAAACTGCGTATTAAAGTATATGTTTTTGCTCTTTGTGCAGAATTTTAAGTGCAAAATCAACAGCATTATTAATCGAGAAAGAAAAATTCGTGTATCATTATTTCTACATGAAATGAAATTTCCAAATCAATACCCGAGAAAGGAACATACTGATTCAATTGTTTGTAAAGTGGCCGATTGGCTCGCGGCCGGCGTTTTTTACTTCCAGTCGTGGGTTCGAGTCCTGATGCCATTAAAGGCCTGCCTTATAGCGAGGCTAATGCTCGTTAAATCTGTCGAAGCTTCAGATTATCCCGTGGGCTTGGTGTGGAAGTTTGGAGAGTGAGATACTAGTTAAGGGGACGTCCTCATCACGAGACCGAGGTTCCAAATTGATCGAAGTCCGTTGACAATAGCTCTCCTGTTGCTTCTAATATTAATAAACGACCGAATTTTTGTAACGTCATGTTAATGTTAACAAGAGAAAATTCACCAATGTAGAAATCTATTGTAATCTCTAGTAGCAATAAAAACAAAATGATCAACCATGATTTATTGAAAAATGCTAAAAAATATAATGATATAATGTTCGCATTTTTCCGAGGCAGTAGCTCGATTAGAGACATTTTGTAGAACCCTGTATGAAAATCATTTACCAAAAAATAAAGAGAAATACATATTATTACAAGCATGGGCTTCCACATGCCTCCAAAATCTGCTATTTACATTGAAAATATGGAGAAAAAGAGGACCCAATCTGCTTCAACTTCCAAACCTGCACAAATAAAATTTTATTAAAGGCTTTGTGATTATCGGAGGTCTTTCCCATAATAGACAATTAAAAATAAGAATAGTGAAAACTAATGTGTCAAAATCAACTTAGATTAGTACCAGGAGAATAGTTTACATCAGATATTTACAGGAAGATATAGTATTTCCTTATTTCAATGACTATGAAAGAAGGCAACTATGTTAATACAAAGTCACTAGATAAATAATTCGAGATAAAATATACTGTGCATTCCCTTAAAAAATGGAAAACGACCCAGTAATTGCATATATACCTTTTCCACATATTCTAATAAAGTCCAATGACTTTTCACCAATGGACTGTTGAACTTTTCACTCTGCCGAAGAAAAGATTATTCTAAACTCAAACCCACCATGATGAATCCTAGAAAGTAGTCATAATGATCTATTTTGTTATCATTTCCTTTCCTTCAAATACAATAAATAAATAGAACGATAAAAAAAAAATGTTAAATATTGAGGAATTTATATACATATTCTATTTTATCTTATTTTTAACTTTAATCACTTCGACATCCTCACCATAAGGAACGACGATTTTAATCTAATTCTCACAAAATGCTACAACATTGATTTGACTAATAAATTCCGTCAGATTCATACACATAACTTCGTATAATTTTTTCTCTTAATTAGTTATGGTAATGTGCAGAGTCCAAAATTTTCAATTTTGTTTTTGTTTAACTTTTCATCTGACGTTCGTGTTGTAGGTATTAATAAAATGTCGCGGTAGAAAAAAAAATAGAGTAAATAATTCGAGATAAAAACCTACATTTTTAAAAACAACGTTTTTATATGGTGGCAAAGTTTATTAAAAAGAATTATTGAAATATTAGTTAAAACTGGTCGCAAATATCTAAATATTGCATTGTTAGGCAAGTAAGAACGGTTCCCAAAATTTCAGAGCTCTAACTTGATGGGAAGTTGGTTAAATTAACAATAGACAATTTGATGACACACTGATACACATACATAATACAGACACACACCAAGTGAAATACATAACAACGTTAAAACTAACTAAAATTAATTAATCCGGTAAATTAAATGGTTGGAATACAGTTTAGTCAAACCACTCTTGGAGACAGGAATTATTTGGCGGTATTTTGCCAAATGTTGCTAAATTGGTCCGCGAAGCGGACTTAACATTCAGCCAAAAAAAAAAAAAAAAATTCGCCAAGTTTGGCAATTATTCAAATTGCGCCAAGTGATTGGGCTAAACTGCATTATTTAAAAAAAATATGAGTTAAAACTTGTCGCAAACGTCTAAATATTGCATTGTTAGGCGAGTACGAACGATTCCCAAAATTTCAAAGCTCTAGCTTGAGGGGAAGTTGGTTAAATTAACGATCGAAAATTTGATGACACACACACCAAGTGAAATTCAGAAAAACGTTGTAATAATGAAATGTTATTTGTAGTTAATTCATTTTATAGATGAATTTACTTATATATATTCTTATAATTAGCGAAAAAGGTGAGCTTCCTACGATAAAACAGACAAAATATCTTTTTAACTGCTGTATGGTTTGAACCCATAACTTACTAGTTGTAGACATGAATCCTACCCGAAATTTCCTAGTATTCAGTCAATTTAAGTTCCATTCAACTGTGGTATTTGTTGTAATGTTGTGATCATACATCTTTTGACAAGTTATTTTTCTAAATATATTTTTAATAATCTTTTATTTAAATTAAATTTGAGATTTTATTGAATTTTTTTAACGAGTTTCTCTAATTCACGATCCGTTTGATGTACTTTTACAGCTGTAGAATATTTTGAAATGTTTTAATTTTTGCGAAAATTTTTGTAATCCTCTTGCATTTGTTTATAATACTTTTACATTTTCATCCGGTTAGCTGAGTCGGTAGAGCCCAGTAACAAAGGATTTACTTGAAGCTAGAGTGTGAAAATTTCTTTAACTGCCACTGAAGACGAAAAAATAGCTTTTGGACTCGATAGTTCTGAAATTCTCTTTTTTTTTTTTTATTGCGTATATATAAGAAAAACTGAGAAATCGAAGGACTTTTTAATTTTTTTTATCTGTAATTTTTATAGATGATACACAAATGTTTCGAATATTATTTATTTTATGATATAGTTTGATCAAATTAAAACAGAGCGAAATTGGGAAAAAAGGAAACAAGACTATTTAAATTTATAATGCCCGAAATTGCATTTACTAGCGTTTAATTTTAACTTTAGTATGTTTTGCGACCTATATAACTATTTTCCTTTCGTGAATTCTAATATTTCAATTGATAAATTATAAATTAGACTTATGCAATTGCGTTAGTTAAAATCTGTTTTCTTTTCGGTGATGTTAAATTTTTAATATAACGATGATCATTTGTCAAAAAGCTGTAAAAAAAATTTTTTTTGACCAACTTTCGAATAAAAACAATAAATTAAATGAATTAAAAATTTTCAAACTTAAATTGTAACTTTCTGCAATTTTTGAAGAAATAAAAAAAAAAAATTATGATCGTTTCTTAATTTTTTCTTCGTTTTGTTGAATTATTTGTTAACCATGTTTCTATATTTTTTTAAATGTTTTATAAATTTTTGGTAACTGTTTTGCTTCCGTTTTTCATGACACTTAACAAAAATGAAGTTAATAGTTACAATAATAATTAAATATATATATATATATATATATATATATATATATATATATATATATATATATTGAATAAAGATTTTGTAAAGATTTATTCAAGTTATTGCGCAACAATTAATATACTATATAATGGGAATATTGTTATCAAAAAAGGAAAGAAAAAACACAAAGATTGTTTTTGTCTATCATTAAAAATTAAGGGGAAGAGGAAAACTCAGAAAAATTTAGTTATAAATTTGAGATTTCTGTTACAAGACATCGAATCATGTCCATGTTCCATTTCCTATACTATTTACAACACGCATATATAACATTGTATAATACGTAATTAAGTATCAGTACTTTATTCAAAAAAAGTTAGGAAGTAATATCAATAATTAAAAAATAGAACTTTATGTAAGAAATCATTACTAAACTATTGAGCAAAAAGGTAAATACAAATCTATAAGAATAAACAGATAAAACATTGTACAATAAAAATTTAAATCACAAATAAACTAGGAAGTTATTTCAAAAATTAAAATTGTAACATTATGTAAAAAAATCACAACCGAATCGTTAATAAAGAAGACATAAACCGAATCATAAAAATGAACAGATAAAAAATGCAAAAAGAAAATGAGCATGAAAATACATTATTCAAATTTAATTTAAAAGAAGAATTATTTAGAATTCAAAAGAAAGTAAATTAAAGAAAAAAACAGATAGACAAATACTTGAAAGATCAAAAAAGACAAAGTAATTGAAAAAAAATGCGAAATACCAAAAATTTGATGGGGGAAAAAAATGGAAAGTAATATAATTTAAAGTTGTAACAGGCTTTAGACTGTTGGGCTGGGTAATTCTAGAATTATTGGTCAAACTATCTCTATCAATAAAATGTATTATTAAAAAATGCTTATAAAACCAAAAATGCCTTTGATAAAAAATTAAAAACATGATCAAAATCGTTAAAAAAGTTAAGGAAAAGACCATACAAACCTAAATAAATCTTTTCAAAAAACCCAATATGTCTATATAACCAAAATATTATTAAAATACAAACAAATAAACCAAAAAGAACTTTTTTTGCATCAACGCGTCACTACGTGTAGGAAATCTAAAAATATGGTGTACATAATACACATAAAACTAAACAAACAATTGTACATTAACTTTCAAATAACTTTGAATTTAAAAAATATTATTCACTTAGATGTCGAAAACTTATGAACACAAATATTGCAAATCAAATACAGCCTTGAAAAAAAAATTAATTTTTGTTTAGTAATTTTTGTAAGTAAATTTTTTTTTAATCTATCAATTTTTTGGTATGGTTTCTTTTAAATCAATCAATTAATGTTTATTTTCGCGGTGAATTCGTTCATAGAGTGTTAGGGTATATGTATGAACTTTGTGTAACGTTTTACATGTTCTTAAAGTTTTGTCAATAGTAATGCTTGTTTTTATTTGAAGTTTGTTAAAGCTTTTTATATGTTTATATAATTAACCACTTTCAGCAGATATTTTTGCAGTTTTAAAAATGTTTCTACACTATTTATGATGATTTGTCAATGGTAATTTTTTTACATTTTGTTTTTGTTTGCTTTTTTTTTAATTTATATGTTTTTTAGATATTTATTGGTTTTTTCACAATTTTTTTAAATATTTATTTAGGTACATTTTGGATATTTTACAGATTTATTGAATTTGTTTATTATTTGTTCGACATGTTTACTTTCTTCTTTTTTCTATGGAGATTTAATGAATTTTTGTTTTGTAACGATATTTTATATGATGTGATTCACTGAAGTGTGATGGTTAGATTAGTAATAACGTTATAAACATACGTTATTTTATTCCAAAATATGGATCAGTCTTAATTACATTATTTCCATTATTCTAAAAAAATTTGCTTATCTCTTCCATTATTCTAATTTTTCTTTCACTAGGCTTTCTTTAATAAGTTTTTTGTTCCTTGACAGATTTTTCGGTTTTTGGTTACTAGGTTTATGTTTTAATTTCTTTAGTTAATTATAATAATTTTTTATATGAGTTGTATTAATATTACTTCATTTTTTCAATGATTTCTTTAAATTTGTAGTTTCTCTTAGATATTAATAGTTGTGAACTTATGACTGATATGCTTATAGTTTGTTATAAGATGTAATTTTTGGAATTATACTATTGGTGTTTTGTTCATGTATATATATATATGTGTGTGTGTGTGTGGGATGGCCTATATTAATTAATAAAAATCAAACTTTGAATTAGCACACAGACATTTAATATTGACGTTTCACATTAACATAAAGTTTCACATAGTTGACGAGACATTTCACAATAACATTTAAAAACATTAAAACAATACTCTTCAGCGTCTTAAATCATAAATCGTCTAGAGTCATCAACAAGGGCGTCTTCCTCGTTCCGATGAATGCCGTCGACTCTCCTTCAAGAGTGGACTCCCTTCAGTAGCAGAGGCAGCGCCCTCTATGATCGGGTGTTTCTACTACAAACCCACACATATATACATGATATATATATATATATATATATATATATATATATATATATATATATATATATATATATATATATATATATATATATATTAAGGTATGTGGTTACCAAATAATGGAAACACTTATCACTATGAATAGTGCTTATGGACAGATTTTATATTCATTACTTAATAGTCTGGTCACCACTATTTATTGTTCTTTCGCTTTTCTTCAAGTTTTGGGTTTTTCTATTTCTTTGTCTACGTTAATTTTTTTGCTTTATTTAAAGAATTTCTATGAAATATATATGAAGCATATTATATATTTTTTATTATCTAAATAACTTCAAAGTAGTATTTTGAAATTTATATTTTATGCATTAAGGTTAAGCAGGAATTTTTAAGCTCATTAAAATTAATATAAACTATTGAAATTTTGAAACATATGAAAGTTGAAACTCTTTCAATCTAATTTATATAAAAAAAAAAAAGCCATTGTTTTCTTTGTCTTATTTTTCACTTCAAACTTTTTTTTTTTTTGGAGGGGGGAGTATATTCCTTCTAGGAAATGTAATTATTCTTGAATATGATGAGGCTGGTTTAAAAAAGAAATTAAATTTGCCTTGTAACACATCGAAGTTCCTACCACAAACGTTTCTTGAATGTTACATAATAAATAAAAACGCGAAAGAATGTATTACAAAATGGGCTTTGTTTATTATTTAAAAGAATTTTTCGGACGTAAAAATAATTTTTAGATTTGCTTCTTCGAATAAATATTATTTTTATTTGCTTAGATTGTTTTCCTGCTGGTTTGTTGAGAAATACATTAAATGTTCAGAATAGTGTATTTTAAAAGTTTGTTTTTGGTCAAGCATAATTAGGTTATTTTCTTATACGTATTCACAATGGATATCATGACAAGATATGCAATAAGTTATCAGATTATTCATTTTCTAGAAAAATTTCATCAAATCAATTTTTTTATGGGGAAAAAAAGGATTTCTCAAACATATGTGCTGGTAAGCGATATATTTCATTAATGTAATAGCGTCTTCATAGGAATCCCTGTTTTCACTTATCGGTTATGTAAATATATGCATGTATATTGATTTATCGTTTTCTTAAATCAATTAGTATTTTTATATTTCAAGTTGACTATTTTGAAAACTAAGAGCTCGTTAATACAAGGACTCATAAGTTAATTTTTTAAATATTAATTTATAAAGATTGATTATAAAGTATTGAAAATTGCTAAAAATATCTTTAAAGTCTTCAAGGGTTGATTAGGCCCAGTTCTAGTTCTTTATTTCAAGTCACACAAATATTGGAGGGAGGGAAAAAAAGGAACTTGCTGTATTAGTGTGGTGGATTCGATATACTTTTTCAAAGCTAGAAATGTTTATAATTGTAATATTAGCGATAAAAAAAAATCCTATTTACATATCAAAGAATTCATACTTTTACCACATTGCTAGCCATTAAATATTTCATTTCATTATTAAAACATTTTTCAAAAAAGAGCTTTATTTCTATTTTATTTATTTTTACAGGATTTTCATTTTTATCTTGTTGTCCTATTAATTACCTTTAATATTTTTTTTATAGTTAATTTTTGTAATTGATACCTATTATTACTTAAATCTTTAATTTTATATTTTTCTTAAATTTTTGTTATGGTGTTACATTTCTGTGTATAACTGTGTATGTTACTTAATTTTTAACTTAGACTTTTTTATTCCTTTTTGTTTTGTTGAATGTATTTTGTTAATTAGAATTTTATTTATCACACTCACACACACACACACACACACACACACAAACAAACATACACACACACATACACACATATGGAAAGTATTTCAAGCCAACCAATTCATTAAAAAAATCTTTTATTTTCAAATTTTACACATGACGCATGCACATTCGCATAAAGAAAATATATTATTTTATTTTTGTAGAAAAATTCTTCGTTACCCGCTCTTTCGCCAAACTGACAGAAGAGACTGACTGCGAAAAAAAAATATTGTTTCGTCTGCTCTTCGCACAAAGTTGTGACGTCATTTGGACACAGATTAATATAAATCACTAAATATGCAGAAAAATGAGAAGTTAGGAGCAAGACGACACAATATGTATATATATTCGGTAAATATGATGTACTCGAAAGAAAAAAAAAAAAAAAGGAAGATTGTATTTATTTATAATTATTTTTTCTGATCTTGGGAAAATATTTTAGAGTATTTTTACAATTTGGAACCCAAGTTTAGTAGTTAAAAAATAGTTCAATTTTGAGACGAATTGCTGAAGTAGAGGTAAAAATGATTTGTGTGTGATGACAAATCTTTTTTTTACCACATGTAATGAATACGATTGTCTAGATTTAAGTGGCACTGGGCCTATAGCTCGATTTGATAAATATTATATTAAGAAATTCAGGATGATGATATAGAATGAATCATTAATGATAAAAATTTGAAATTTTTTTTAGTTAATTTATTCGTTCTAGAATCAGTTTCAGTTTCTTGTTTCAGTATCGACACTCTTTAAGATTGTTTATTAAAGTCTAACCTAAAAGTAACGCGAGGGCTAATGGCGAGTGAGGACTCTAAGCTGCGACAAATGTAACGGGCACAGCCCCGTTACACTACTGGTCTTTAGTGATATCAAAATCCATAACTCGACATAAAATGCGACAGTGAGCTCACGACCGTGATCACTCGACTTTCGCGGATGGATAACACAGAGGGCATCGTAATAGAATAAATTATAAAAATTTTAAGAACATAGTATATTCTCTTTTCATGGATTTTTAACTCTGCTCCTAAGAAACGGTGTTAACTTTTTTTACAATATCTAAAATAACATAACTTTTGAAATATAAATATTTTTTTTTATCTTTTTTAGAATTGAATTATTATTTTTTATTAATCTTCAATAACACACGAAAAAAATGTTTTCACTGTTGAGCTGTATAATGAGTTTGAAAAATATCAGAGTCAAAATAATTGCTTCGGTAAAAAAGGCAATTAACTTTTTTTTAGCAATCATAACATTCTAATTACAGATACCTGTCAACATTAACAATAAAATAATCACCAGTAATCTAATATTCTGATAGAATCTTGCTTACGATTTGTAGAATTGAAATATTGTTTGAATTGTAAAATCCTATCATAAAAGCTGTCACCAAACAGACAATTTAATAAATAATTTACAAAACGAGGCCATTAAGATTTATTTGCCTTAAAATAGAAAACTAAGGCTGTAATTGTAACACATATATTAATAGAGATTATTTCATATCTGTAATACTTAAAATTCTCAAAAGAAAAATATCGCAACAATATTAGGAAAAATTACCTATCGGATCTTCTTTTCGACATGTTTGTAACAAAGTAATACATTTTATTCGTTGCAAACGCATTATTCAACCACTGGATTGGGGGAAATTTCATTGTGTAATTCGTTTCTCTGTAAACGTTTCTGCAATGATTATCAGGAACAGCTGTGTCACACATCGTTAGTTAGGCACTCAAGACAAGGTTCGTTTTGTTTATCTGAACTATGAAAAGGTAAAGTCACGTGTAACTTTGTGCATAAAGGAGAAAGTAAAGAAAGAATGTTTTCATCACAAAATGTCTGGAACTAGCCCATTAATGTTACAGTCAATGTAAGAGAACAAATAACTTTTTAGTAATGTGCAACAAATTTTCATATGATCTTTGATATTACTTATAGCCAGGATCGAATAGTAATGACTAAAAAAACTGCTAATGGTAATAAAAAATAATTTTAAATATTTTTAAAATGATATACTTATCATACGTATAAAAATTAATACCACTGTTACAATAAATTATTAATTTATTTGAATTTTTCGATAAATAAAAGTATTTTATTAAAAGGTTTTAAATGTTAATGATTGCCAATGAAAAAAAAAAAAGAATTATGATTAGATTTAATATGTTCACGCCACATGATAAATATATTTTTAAAATCTTAGAAATTAGATGAAAATATTAATAAAAGTTCTTAAGAGATAAAAAAAAATTCTGGAAATTTTTCATAAGTTTAAAGAATGACAAGTAAGTTGGAAGAAATCTCTCTCATAAAACTCTGAAAAGACGTCATAAAGAACGTAGGCATTAATTTAATAATGTTCAAAAAAAAAAAAAAAAAAAATCAAGAATTCCGTAACGTACCCAATATATTAAATAAAATTTTTAGTTAGAATTTTACTTATCTTTAAAGAGTTTGATTATCAATTACTAGGAAAATTGCGTAATGCGACTAAATTAAGAAAGTTAAAGCTACTTGCAATTTTGAGGGGGGGGGGACTCTTAATGCGTTATTAGATTTGGGTAAATTAAATAAACTTATCGTATGTCTAAAAAAATTATCTTAGTAATGAAAACAGAAGTTTTTTTCTTGTCTGTCGCAGATTTCTTCAAGTAACTATAGAAATGTTTGGAGGAAAGTGTGCATTTTCTTTTCTCTATAAATTTCATTTAAAAAGCAAAAAAAAAAAAATGTGTTTGCTATTATTACAATAGAAAATAAAATGTAATAATATTTAATACTTAAACAAGGAGCAAAAAATTCACAATACTTGGAAAGAGAGGAGATATAGAAAGAAATTTCTTTTTTTCCACACACCCTTCCCCATTTTACTACTCCTTGTGATACTTTTTTTTCGTTCATTGTAAATCATCATTCCAAAATTAGTTATTTTGACCTTCGATTGAAATAGTTTAAAAATTTTATCATATATTCTATATGCATTTACGAAGTAAATATTCAGTGTAAGAGAGCGTTGTAAATATACAGATACCTGAAGTGCTTTTTGTACATAAAGAGAAAAACAGAAGACATTGCTTGCTTTATTGTAAGGCTGTAAATATTTAATATACGGTCAGATGTAAGTAAAAATTGTTCATAATTTAAGAAATTAGTGATAGTTTCATGTAAAAATTAATTTATTCTGAAATTTCTTTTTCGTAAAATAAGTAAACGACTATATATGTATTTATACTCATCCACAAAAGGACGTTATCATGAGACCCTAACATTAACTTAAAACTGGTTTGTGTATTTGTTCAAAGTTATGTATTTTTTCTTTCGTAAAATGATTGTCGGAAACATAATTATCGGATCAGTGGCTAGAAGAAGGTCAAGGTTAAAGTTGTCGAGGCTTAATTTTGTTTTGGCCGTTATTGCTAATGAAAATGAAGGGAAAAAATACCATTTTATACAGTTTAAAAACATTTAATGATATTTTGAAATCATCGTATGTTAAAAAATAAAACATCTTGCTTCATGTGAGAAATTTTAATATATTTATTGAATTCTGTAATATATTTATTTACATATGTTGCGTAATTGACAACCATGAAAAAATTGCGAAATATTCCTCATGGTTTTTTTTTATTGTTTTTATTTATATTTTCGGAACTCAAAAATAATTTTGACTCTCCTTCCACGGAATTTTTTCTTAGATAAGATTATCTTTATTTTCATGTATTGGAACCTTTCACTCACTCACATACACTCATGATTTTTCAATATAAATAATTTTTTCGAATATTAAAGTTTTAATGTCCCTTTACTACTTGCTTTATTTTCCATTTTAAATCTTATTTAAAACAATAACGAAATAGCAATCCAATCAAAAGAAAATCTCACTGTGATGATAACCAAGTGATTTCATTCAGATATTTGAATAATTAAGACTCAGCCCCTAATCTACTCTATCTGAAGCAAAAATTTTCATACACATTTGATCTAACATTTAACACCATATCTTAGTACTTATCTTATTGATCCGAAATAGCTATGTTTAAAATTTTTATCATATATTCTATCGCTCAGATCAGAGTCTTTAGAAGAGTTATAGATGATAGTTATAGCTGTGATCCGATAACTTATCCGGTTGACAATATGGTTACTATAACCTTCATTTATAGCTTTAGTTCCATTCTAGAGCTTTAATTTTTATCTCTCGTATTAAACGTTTCTCGTCTGAAATGATAAGCATCTCCTAGATTCGTTTCATTGCATTTCATCAATTTTAATGGGAGATATGCAAATGATTAGAAATGCAGCATGATTGAGCCTTACGTATAGCCGGTAGAGGGCGTTTAACGTCCTTCTCCGTAGAGTATAAAACAGGTAACCAAAGCTTGTTTGAGTGTGCTGAATCGTTTACAAAGGAAGAGCTGAGGTAGACATACCATTACGCCGTTTTCGAAGACAATATGAGCAGCTGTCGCAGTTTGAGAGGAAGGGTGGAATCATCGGCATGATGGAAGCTGGGTGGTCAGCTAGGCGAGTTGAGCATCCCACGAGTTTGAACGGACTAGAGGCATGGATACAGCAAATATGGAACGAAATATCTCAAGACATTATACAGAACTTGTATGCCCGATCGTATCGCATCGTGCATTCGCGCTACAGGGGGTTCAACAGGGTATTAAATCCTCCGTTCTTTTGCCTTTTTCTCTGAAATAAATGATCTTTTTTATTTTTTTATTTTCTAATCATTTACTTATATCAAAGTAGTCATTACATATGTAAAATTTCGTTTCATTTTGACGACTCCTTCTTGGTGCGCTAATTTTTTTTGTCCATGAGTATATTTCATTTTAATTCAATTATAATAGTTATGAATATAGAAACTCCGTGACTCTTACTTCTTCGGTTTCATGCTCCGCATTTAGATCTTGTACATTTACATTATTGTATATTTCCCGCCTTTCCTTCTGTCTTCCTTTTTCCAAACTAAACTTCATGAGCATGATTTATTTCTTTAAAAAAAATGTATTTTTGAAAGGTTTCTGGATATATATATTACCACGAATCATAGTTTCGTTTCAAATTCTTCAGAGATTTTTCCACGTTTTCGCGGTTGGAATACAACACTTGTTTTCTTACAATGAAATTCGATTACATTAGTATGAACTTTATTTTCTATTTTTCCTTTAAAATTTACAATGACATAATAAGCGATTTTGAAAGAATTTATCTACGTTCTTCATAGAATATATTTCTCATTTTTCTTTTAAGGCTGTATGATTTGTCGGAATTTACCATTATTTTGTTCAAGTTCAGTTTTAAGCAAATTGCAATATATTGTAAATCAGCACGACCCTTTTCGTGGATATTGTTTGTTTGATGTAAAAAATATGTGCAATTTGCGTATGTAAGCAATAATTTCTTATATTATTCGAAATTTCTTTTATTCTGACAAACGCTTTCAGCGAGAAATTATTCATTACTATCCTTCGAAATAACTATAAGAACGTGCGAACAAGTAGTTGATTAATTTTTTGAGTTTCGTGGTTATCATATTCATTGAATAAAATATTTTTTCTACGAATTGTTCTTTTTTGTGTAAATTTTCTTAATATTAAATTTGGCAGACTAATTTGAATATTTTTGTATTTGTTATGAAATAAGAAAATATTATTGAATTTATCTATTTCTTACAAAATATGCTCTAGTCAATGTTTGGTAAGATATTACTGAAGTTTATTTGAAAAACAAACACGCAACAGACACACATAATTAAAAATTTTAATTAAATTAACATATAATAATTTTTTTTTAACTACGTTGTAAGAAACTGAAAAAAATGAGGACAAATAGCTCTTTCTACTCAAATTTAAATACAGTTTTGAAATTTATTCAGATAAAATGTTCCATTCATGTAAACAAGTTAACAAAAAAAAAAAAAAAAAAAAAAAAAGAAGCAAATAAATATTAAAATTCAACACACCTTGAATAATCATTCTGAATTTTGTTTTTTAAAAGACTTTTTTTAATTTCTTAAAGTTTCAGATTTTTTACTGGAAGAAAATTAATCATATAAAATTGGAACATAATTAAAATAGGAAATGTCCATTTATTTCAATATATATATCATCTCCTTTTTTTTTCTTGAAGTTTAAAATTATATTAAGTTTATCAAATGATTTTGGTATTTTTGTATAAGTATCCAAAAAAATTTAATTACTTAGTTAGATGACACTTTTATTGTTTCGTCATCTGAATTGAAGTGGAAATTAAATTTTGATTTGATACATACAATGAAAAATATAATTTAAAAAAAATTGAAGTTAGCTTTGTTAATTTCATTTTAACATGTACTAACTTATTTTTTTTCTACGTTCTCAAAAAAGTAGAATTATTCAAAATGAATATTAATTAGCGTAAAGTAAGGGTAATTCCGAGCCCCAAGTTCCACATAAACAAAAAAAAAAAAAAAAAAAAAAATCAAAACAGACGATTCCTCCATAAAAACCAGTTATTAAATTAAATATTACTATAAAAGCAAATAATAAATACAAAGATATATTTTTTTACGCTTTGTTCTGATATTCTCTAAATTATTAAATCCTTTATTAGTCTTTCAATTTGATATTAAGTCCTTTTTCAAAGCTTCTTCCTTCAGCTCTTCCTTACGCACCCAACTGCTTCAGAAAAATATAAACAAACTTAAACATGTTCTATGCAAAGCAACAGACTTAGCCACCGCAGGTGCAAACATTTTAAAATTAATTACTCGATCAAATATTAGAATTAAAATAGACGATGAATTTTTGAAATGGACAAGCTACATGTAATTAAAATTAAAGTGAATGATAAATTATTAAAATGAATATATTTAAGCTAAATGTAATTAAAATTAAGGCAAAAGGATAAACTGTTAAACTGAATATATTTGAAGCTAAAGGTAACTAAAATTAAAGGAAATGATGAATTATTAAACTGAATATATTTTAATCTAAATGTACTTAAAATGAAAAGAAGCGATGAACTGTTAAACTGAATATAAAAGAACTCCGTGAAGAACCGTATAGAAAAATTTCACATTAGGCCTATGGATAGAACCGTAAATTTAAGATATTTGAATATCTTTGTTAATAGTTAAAATTACCAAGTGTTACTATTAAACATTAGAGCCAAAACCATTAAGTATAATTTAAAAGAATGTAAAAAAATTTAACATTAAATTTATGGATAAAACCATGAAATCAGGAAATAGTACATGGTTATAAAAAATCTAATTTACATATTAAAAAATTGAGAAGTGATCTGTAGTGCGCCAATTTATAGCCTATCGAAAACAATTGCTCTTTAGGTGGCTAAATGCCCACGCCTTTTTGTTGACGCTATTTTCGCTAAACAACCACGTATTAGTACATATTAATATGGACTTAAGATCAGATCAAAATATTTAATTTTTCAGCTGTTTGACAAAATTTATATAGCAATGGATTTAAGAAAAATATAATTTGTTTTGTAAAATACTTTTATTACTAATCACCGTGAATGTATCACTTATGTATGCTGTATAATATACTTCAATTTTTTTTATAAATTAAAAACTTCATACTCGTATACATAATACACAGACATTTTCTTTTTCCATTGCATCTTTTTTACTTTTAACATTGATTTATAACTTGAAATGTTTTCTGATTCTTATTTATTCACTTCAGTGAAACAACTGATGAAAACAAAGAACGAAAATAACATTTAGTTACTAATTTTTATTTCGCAAACAATGCTCTTGAGGATAATACAAACCACCCTACTTGCATTTCGCATCTCCTTTTGATGAAACACAGAAAGTTGCAATGTCATTCTATTCGGACGAGTGCATTTAAATCATCTACGTATTTCAATGTATGGTCTTGTCACTCAAATGCACAATAAACTATCTAAAAATACAAAATAAAATTTTTTTTCGACGTCTTATCATTAGAAAAGACGTCCGTCACTGGAAGAATGTTTTAAAACGTGAAGTAACTACAACAATTGAAAAAGACCAGAGTTCATACGATAATTTATGAATTTTCTGAGTAAATATAATCAAGATAGATATCTTGGTGCAGTTTTGATTTACAGCAGTGTGTGATAAAATGTGTTCTAATGTACAGAAAATAATATGTTTATCTAATTGAATGCTCCATTTATAAATCCAGATAATTGAATATTTTAAAAAATGTGTTAAAAAACACAGTCGTGGCAATTTACCAGATTTGTTGCTCATTTAATAAAAGTCTATCATAGTGATGAAATACAAAATTTATTCTGAATGCAAAAAAAACAGGTAAATATCAAAACGATTGCTAAAGAAATTTTAGGTGCACAATCGACCCTTAAAAAATGACCACGGGATCATAAAATGTTGACCCTTTTTAAATATCGAAGGAAAAACATTGTTTTTATATTATGTTAGCATTCTCATTATATAAAAATAAGGAGACATTGTGTGAAATTCGGCTATAATAAAAAATTTTAAGCAAATATTGCGTATTTTTTCCATAATATCTAGCAAAAACTTCATAGTTAATTATCTCCTTAATGTGACCCTTTATCAATGTTTCACATTAGGGTTCTATGGAAAATCAACATCCCTTTGTTGATCAAATAATTTGTAATTAGACTACTTAGATTATGACTCAAAATAGTTATAGTATCGATTCGATCAATAGAACTAGACAAGTTGAATTAATTCTCTTTTTCCATCTTTTGCATTCCTGCACGTTAGAATAAATCTAACATCTCATTGTTTACCACGAGTTGAAGACTTTTGAAACGAGAAGGATCTTTTTTTGAATCTTACAAATGTCATTTAATTACCGAAACCTGGTATGGCGGTTTATAAAAAAAGGGAAAAAATATTGCTTAAAATCCTCTTCATCCCCATTTAAAAAAACTCTTTCATCTGATATGACAGTTATAACAATTGGCTTAAAAATTATAAGATATTCTGAGTGGTATAGGTATATTTGAGAGAGCTTTTCCTTCTGAAAACGATATGAAACAGGTCAAATGTAACTTTTTCTCTGGAAAAAGAGTTACACCTTAAGGAAATAGTGAGTAAAATTGATTCAAATTATTTATATATACATTTTTCTGTATTTTTGGTTTATATAATTTCTCATATTACTTAAAGTTGTACATTATGCGAATACACATAATTATAATTTAATTGTTTACAAATAAAGCAGCCTTTCAAAGAAAAGAAGAATAAGCAATGCCTTCTCTCCGCACACGTATTCTAGATGAAGAAGTATATTAGATTTTAGATACAAATAGTTCTTTAATATGGTGTTAATAGATAGTAAAATCTAAATTGGATCAGATACTATATACATTAAGTGGCTAGATCAGTTACTATACAATCTTATAATCAAATCGCATAGAATGATGAAAATGGATAATGAAATCGAGAAGTTCTCTCTCACTAATGAAATATCGTAAGATTTTTACCATACTTCACTAAATTTTTTTGAAATTTGCAAAGTATTTTGGTTGTTTAACAGGTAATTATTAATGCATAACCCCATACTTTTACATATATCCAGTAATTTATTTTATTAGACACATTTTGTAGATGAAAAATATATCCGAAAGTATTTGCAATGCTCTCTTTATTAAAAACATACATAAATCACTTTAAAAAAGTTAGTTCTTTATTCATATGCTCATTAGAACCTTATTTTTATTCGTTGTTTGTAATGGTAGTATAGAGAAAAAAAATTATAAAACTTACAATTTTAAACATTTAAGCCTTTTTACACCGAAATGGATTATTTAACCATGGTTTTTAAAAAATTTGCTGAAATCTGTAAATTGTAGCAAGAATTGGCATGTGAAACATCATAGATAAATGAAACATGAAAATAATTAGGGTTGACATTTCTATGAATATTAAAATTGAAAGCAACATTTCAAAAATATTTTTGAAATTCGTTGAATCTATCATTTTTCGAAATTACAATAATTTTTAATTTTATAAATATCACTTTCTTATGCTTACAATCAAATAGTTTTGAAGAAAACATTTGTTTAAAAGCTAAGCAATTAGAAAATATATTTAAAGATGAACAAATTATATTTATGTCGAAAAAGATTTATACTTTTCTTTTTATCTTTTTATACGAAGGGGAATTAATTGAATCAGAATGGAAATAAATATATGTAGCACATATCTGCACCTAGAATACTTTTTATTCGTAAAAAAAACTTAAGTGACATTAAAAATCATGATATGTAAAATAAATTTTAAAAAGTTATTCCTTCCGCTTAACTGTAATTCTTGTGATAGTCATGTTTCAGTAAATTAAATCAATTGTTGAAAATAATTTTTTTTTTATCTCGGGACGAAACGTTATATTTTTTTCCGCATGACACATATTTCTTATAAAATATTAAAATAATCCTTAAATGGTAAAAAAAGAAATTACTTATATCTAAGCTCTTTATTTTTCATTGAACTAATCCATAATTTAAAAAAAAGTTCTGGTAACCTTTTACTTCACTTCACCATTGATGAATAACGTTATTAGAAATCGCGTGTTTTCAAGCTTTGATGAAATTTTCTTACTGAGAATAAATGTTAAAAAATATTATTCCCCTTTTGGGTATATTTTAAAATTCGAATGAATTTTTTATTCGAATTAGAAAAACAAAGATTCAACTATTCACTGTGCTTCTTAGGTGATTTAAAAAAAGAATCGCAATATTTAAAAAAAATCAGTAAAAAAGTTTACTAACGAAAAATAATAAAAAAATTTACTTTTAAGATTTTCACATAATATTTTAAGACATCATGTATCACATGAAAGTTCTTTAAAAATGTATTTTTTAGGAATATATCAATTTTAATACTCTCGAAAAACTGCAGCTGTACATTTCAGTGCATGGTAATAGTTATAAAATTTAAATAACTTAATGCATATTTTTAGTTGTTGAAAGCAAGTGAGTAGTAAGTAAAGTCTCTTCATAAGATTTATACAATTTATTACTTTTATTTAAAATGACTTTTAATGTTAAAATAATTACTTAAGAATGTTATAAATAAGTATTCTATCTTACTTACAGGACGTTTAGCTTCAATAATAAATACTTTTTGATTAAAATTACATGAGTCAACAAAATAACATTCCTGAGCAAAGGGAATCTGGATCTTCCTTCAGTCAAAGACAAATTTTGGGTTAATTCCTATTTAGCTCTCTAAGACAGGGTGCTGATCATTTTAGTTACCCTTGGTCACATTATAAGAAAAATAAACCTTTTCTGATCCACTTTGATATTTCATGTCACGCATAGATTATTCTAATACCAACGATGGCTAATGAAGAAAAGTAAATTACTTAAACGACATGAAATGAATGAAGTGTTTGAAATGATTTTGAGATACTACTGCTTCGATAAAAGTAGTTGCAGTTTTTTAGTGAGCTCTCAAGATACTTATGAGATATATTGTGTATTTTTAAACTAAAAATAAATATTACAAGACATTAGTTCATTTTTATACAAATTTAAAGAGTCATGTGCAACTCTAGCCAAAAGTTTTAAGCATTCTTCCTTTTTATTTAACTCCAAAAATTGTTTTTGAAAGCCTTAATATAGCTTATTATTTACACATTTTCAAGCAATATAATTTTGTTATGGAAACTTTATTATGACCTAGTAGTTTTATAAACTCGTTTAAAGTAAAGTTATTTTGATAAAAGAGCTAATTCATCTTTAATATTAATTATGACTTCGTAACTGCATTTATTGTTAAATAATTCTGAGAATAAACAAGTTAACTGCAAAAAGAAGCCTTAAAATATTTACTTATTTTGCAACAGAATATGACAGTTTGTTTTTTTGAAAAGAACGATAACGCCTAATCGAAAATTTCCAAAATTGTTTAGTTTTCACATAAATGCAATATGCTTTCGAACAATTCCATTAAATTAGTATGCACAGTAATAGACTAAGATGATAAAAGAGAAAATATCAAAACACAAAAATAGGAAATTTCTAAAAAGATCTTTAAAAATCATTAAAGTTTTTTTTAATTGTACCCAAATTTAACTATAAAGAATTAGTTGAATGATACTGGTCCGATGAATGCAATTTATAAGTAATCTTAGATTAATATATTGCTAGAAGAGAAACAGTTTTGCAGATAGAATTTGAAAGGATCTGGCAGTGGTTGTAATGTATCAAAGCAAATTTATTTAAAAATTATATAATTTGATAGAATATAATGAAGTATTTTAAAAGAAAAAATAAAATTACAACTTACAAAAATTGGAAAAAGAAATTTTAAAGTATCTTCTCTTTTCAATAAATAAGAAAAGAGGATTTTTTAACATAAATTTCAGTTATGATAAGTTTCATTTTTTAATTCTTTATCAGCTTGAATGAAATTGCATAAAATAATGTGTTTAGATTTTTCTGTGTATAAAATGTTCTCTAAGTTAGTTGGGTGTCTGCGGTAGGGAACCGAACATTCATTTTTGTACTGGCTTTCCTTCCGTTTCTGCGGTGGAACAGAAATTGTACTCAAAACATTATATCAAATTACATAATTATAAAAATCTAGAGCCCACTTTGCTCGCAATTTCTTTATTTCTCTTAACGTATTTAAATCTCTGCATTTCACGAATGGATGAGGTATGTAATCTAAAGTGTTGTATAGTTATATTTTATCAGACAAGAAAAATAATACATCATAATTTAAAATTTCATAGAACAACATTGCAAAGATAAAACTACGAATGTCAATGACGTTTGGTTTCTATTTAGAATATACGTTTACTCGAAACTTCGCTAAAATCTGTATTTTTCATGATATTTAAGAGTCACAAACGTAGAAAGAGAAAAAAAATGCATCGTTTCTCAAAACTGCGTGAATTGTCGAATAGCCAGGAGAAAAATTATTAATTTTTTTTATAGTCTCGAGACTTAAATAATGGATCATTTATATGATATTCTGAAGCGCGAAAACCAGGCCCTCCAATAATTCCAAAAGAAATCTACAGTACTTTAAATCAACAGAAAGAGAATAATGTATACAACATAAACCGATGTGTTTTGTGCCTGTTTTTATTTTATATATTTTCGAAACAGAAAATAAGCTTATTGTTTTTCTTTTGCGTCTAATTTATTTAGTGTTGCTTGATTAACAGTTTTGTCAAATATTCATTAATTTCTAATCAATAGAAATTTCTCAATCACAGTTTTTAGTCACAGGCAATTAGAGAACTTTGAAGGGTTGCAGAGAAGGGATATCAGTGTAGTATCTCACATATGCAGAATCGTGTTCAAATCCGGAGAACGTGTCGGCTAACCATTAAATACAAAATAGTCTCCTCAGGAAGGTAATTCTCCACCAATCGAGCTCTGTGTAGCCGAGTATTGTTGTCTTATAGGATATGAAGGAGTTACCCACTACACCTGAGTAAGGACCAACAACTGAATCAAGAACGCTATCTTTGTATAACTGAGAATTAATGGTGTTTCTTGGGAATATATGCAGATCAGTGTGCGACTTTCCAACGAGATACCTGCTCATACTCATGCTTTGGAATCTACCAAATAAGTCTATTTTATGGATATGACTGGGATAATAGTGGATTCTCAGATAAACAGCCTTCTTGAGTTATTTTTCAAACAAATCCGAACTCGCCAGAAAAGAGTACTATTACATGAATACATTACATTATTAGTTCGATGACATGGTAGGACGATTGGCATACAACACTCTTTCCTGAAGCTTTCTAAGCACATTTGATCTGGTTACCAGTCTTTCACTGGCTACTACAAAAGAATACCTGAGGGGGGGGGTAGCAGTTCTATGCTTATACATTGCTGTGTTTGCTGTAAATAACGGTCATTTGTAGAATTTGTAACTCAAAGTCTTTCACAACTGTACGTTCTAGATGATTCGGTTTTTAGAAATGCAGTCCATTGTCTATGGATTACAGAAGGTCTCACATTCAACGATCCTTTTCTGATTTTTCTTTAATTTTTTTGGAAACCAATTTAAATATTATTTCATTTTTCTTGACAAAACAATATGAAACTTTCTCAATATTTTATAAGGTGTTCATTATTTTCGGTCAAGCCGAATGCATTTTAAATTAACAGATACTTATGAAATGTCAAAAGAATTCTGAGTTTTTTTAATCTGAAATGCATTTTTAAATAGTAAGCATTTGAATTATTTACAGTACCTATATTTATAAGAATCAATTTATTTATTTTACTTTTATTGAATTTAAAATCAATTTCTCCGAAAACTCTGCTTTTTAAATTGTCTTAATAAATTATTAAAATAAATTTGAGATTTTTTAATCGTATAATTTATTTTTTATAATTTTTAACTTTGCTTAATACACCAAGTCAAACGTATTTTCAATGAATATATATAAGTTTCTCTATAAAATTTTACAATACCTATCGAACTTTAAGACCCATAATCTGAAATGTTTAAAACAAACAAACAAAAAATATTCTTTCTGACAATCTACTATCACTAGTTGATCATTTGTATTATGACAATCAGAAGGAAATACAAATGTAACATATTCATTATTGCAGGAATTGTTCTTTGAATTTCAATAATTCCGTGTTTAAAAAAAACAAACTTTTAATCACTCATTTTTTAAAGAAATTATGAAACATTGTTTTTCGGACTGTAATTTATAAAAGCACTTAATCATAACAGAAAATTTAAATACATATAATTCACATAAAACATTTCATTGTCATTCTTCAAAAAGAAAAATACTTTTTTCCATCAACCTCTTAACCTTCATAATCTTGAAGTAAAAGTACTAAGGTTGTGTTTTTTACTTTCCCCCTCCATCATATTATAGATAAATAAGTTAGCACACATTTGACGTGACGTTTTATCGTGCATCTTTTACTGTTCCCATTTTTTTGTCATCAGATTTCGTGCTAACAAGATATATTTTTTTAAAAAAACTTTCAATATGTCAAAAAATATCACGTCTCGTACATTTGATTGTATCCTAAATATACATAACCTCTACTAACAACTATAATTCTATTTTTACTATAATAAATAAAAAAATGTTATTGACTTATGCAATAAAAATTATGTGTAAATAAACTAATTTATAAAATATTATTCGTCAAGTTTGGACTAACGGGAAAGTTTGATTCGTACAGCAATATTCTTTACATTGGTAAATATTCAGCTTTTGAAATAAAAATTAGTTTGTAATTTATGATAAATGATATGTTGAGGAGGTAAGGTAGACTTATAAATAAGTCGATATTGAATACAAAATTGAGCGAAATGCTAACAAAATGAGAAAATGAATCCTACTTCCAAGTACTTAAAATCAATATATATTTTTTTAGGAAAGTTGGTTAATTTTTTTTGAAATATATAAAAATGCTCTTTTTCTGATTTACATATAAGCTATGGACTGGTTAAATCGCTCAAATGAGTAAGATAAAGAACAAAGGTAAGTTAAGAAGAGTTTCAAATATTGTGAGACACCTCCACTTCGCTACTTAGAATTTGATTCATCGAAACTAAATAATCAGTCACGGAGGCAAATCTTTTAACAAAGTTTATATTTTTTCTTAGAATAACAAAAAATAAGTATTTGTATCACGAATGTGAAGCAGTAACTAACACGTGTCCGAAACCAAAGGTTTTTATTGAAAATTCTATTTATCTCAGCAACAGAGAATCTGGATCTGAGTCGGGAACAATACTTATATTAGCTGCGCCCAAGTCAAATATCAGCTAACCGATGGTCACTCAACTTTCTTCCACCAATATCGTGTGGACTATACTCTCGCCAATCTTCGATCTCCTATCAGAACTTTAATAAGTCTAATATCTATTTTATCATTTCCTATTCATTACACTTCTACATGTATATAGCAATATTGATTTACATAAGTCACGGTTTCTTAAAAAAAGTGAGGTTCTCAAATAAAATATCATCATAAAATAGCCCGAAAGGTTTGGTGAAGAAAAAAACGAACGAGAACACTTTACAATTGACACTGCCTGAAATAACTCATTTTAATGTATTTAAGGAGCCTCTGATATTTGGCGGTAAAATAGAGAAAGCAAAGTGTCAAAGATATATTGTTATTTTAAAGTATAAAAAATATTTTTTTTTATTCGTCGTAGGAACCATTAAATTCCTCATCACTCATCTTGGTGCTTGGTCATTGGGTGTTGGTGTGACATAACGCAAAGTTGCAAGTAACTATTATTTGAATCTCGTGGAATTGAGTAACTTGTGAATATCTATAATACTGCTATGTATAAATAACCCAATTTTTGGCAAAATGGAGTTCCTTATACATGTTAAAATATAGTAATAGTTATATTGTAGTTTTAATTAAAAATTAAGAAAATTCATTTTAAAAGCTGAAGATCAATCAAGCTCATTTGGAAAACAAGTATTGTGAAAAATTGTCGGTATGTTAAGAAAAATGTCTTCTATCTATATATGACAACAAAAATGACTTACATCTATTTTTGACTTAGTTGTGATAAAATACTCATTTTGAAGTATAAAAAGTTCATAATTATAAATAAGTTGGGAATAAAGTTATTTTCCATTAATGATACCTCTAAGAAGTTAAGAATACATTTTCATTTAGAATGAAACGTTAGAATGAAATTTGTGTCGTTTCTTGGAAATTATTATTTTTTTCTGCTTTTACCTGAAATGAAATGAACTCGTTAATGGAGGAAGTGGAATCAGTGCTCTTCTTACCATGCTCGATCTACACAGGGTGCCCACCCTCAACTCCGAAAATTTTTCACTTTGGCTTAAAGCCAAATTTCTTAGAAAACCTTATCAGCACATTCCTCCGATCCAAGGCGGGGCCTGCAGTGTTAGCAATAAATCCAATTGAGAAGACAGAGGCTATCGTAGACAGTTTGTTATGCCAATTCAACCCAAACTACGGTGGGGTAAATTTCTGAGAGCACAGATACAGAGGCTGAAGAAATTTTGGAATATATTATTAAGTTAAACCAAATAAAACCCCTGGTTTAGATCAAATTACTAATCATATGATTAAAAATCTCTCAATTAAATTTATACTTTTCTTAACATTTCTTATATACTGTATATTTAAAAAAAATCTTTCTTTTGGAGGACGGCCGTGGTTGTTCCTACCCCATAAGTTGGATCGGACTCAAAATTACAGTCCCATCTCACTGCATAACAGTCAGAACAAAGAATACGAACTTGATAACCTTAAGCCATAAATTACGTTTTTATTGATGATGGATCGAAGGCTTCATTTTAATCTAAATTCTAAAAATTCTCTTCCATAACTTGTCATTCTTGAATTAGCAAAACCCTCTCGACTAAAAAATGCTCTCCTTTATTCCATACTTCTCACACGCTCAGGGGGAGAGTGGAAGGGAGCGGTTTCCGCTGCTATGTAGTCGCCGGGTCCATTCCTTTTGCAGTAGGCTTTGCCAACTTTTTGGCGTATGCCATCACTCCACAATAGCTTAAATCGTAATATTTTTTTTTTTTAACTTTGATTAAGTAAATCCCCTCTTAAGTTTTAATTTAATTCAATAGTTCTGATAAGGAGGTATTTTCTACCAATAGAAAAGGAACTCCATAAATATCTATAACATCGACCTTCTATAAACAATGTTTTCTGGAGTTGAAAATCATTTTAACAAAACTTTGTATGTGCACATTCCATAATTAAAACATAATCCCTCGAAGTTAAATTATCATATACAAGTATTAATATTAATATTAAACATGTTACAATAATTTAGATTAAATTAGAATTTCTTACGTTTCTAATATACAATTTAATTACATAATTAAATTTGATATTAAATTTATGCAACTGCGAAAAACAATTTCTTGACTTTGAAGAAAATGGCTTTCTGTAGAATAATATAATGCAAATATTAATCATAGAATTGGAAAAGAATTAAAAAGTTAAAAGTAGTAGCAATTCATTGTAATATCAAAATCATTTGACAAGAAGATGGTCCAAAAAGGAAATCAAACTAAGAAGAAATAATTTGAAGATGAAAATGGTGACCTCATTATTGCCTTAGTGACCGTGATAGCCCAGGACTAGCGATCAACGTTGTTTTCGTCGAGTCGTAGGTTCGAATCCTGATACCACTGAAGACTCGCTGTGTAGCAGGGTTGATGTGCACGTTAAATCTGTTAGCATTCCCAGTCCTCATGGCGTGATGTGGAAATTTGGAGAAGGAGGCATCTGCTCCGGTGCCATCCTTTACCACTGTTCAAAATTACGAGGTCCTTCGCCGACCCCCCTCGTGTTGCTTCTAAGTGCGACGTTAATAATCAATCTCAATCATTATTGCTTCAAAATTCTGAAACAACTTATCCTATTTTTTTGGATTGTTGAATACATTTATATTAAAGTAAGGCTTTAATCATTAGCTTAAAAATAATAAATAATTCTCATTTTATTTATGAGTTTTTTACATCAATCTAAGTATCCTTGAACGAAGATATTTCATATTATTCATCGTGGCAACTTTATTACATTCAGCGGTTCTCAAAATTGATTATACACCCATCACTTTCTTTCAAAATGGTATAAATTCTACTATTAAACATTTTGAGTTTAATACTTCTAAAATCTATAAAATATTCATTACAAAATGCATTAGACTAAGAAACAAAAATAAGAGATCGTTATCGTTAAAAATAAGAGAACGTTTTTTATTACCATAATTTTTACGTTGAAATTACAGATTTCGAAATCACAAAATTGAGTATACATTTAGTAAAATTCCTTACTTTTTTTTAAATAAAAACATGAATTAATATTTTATTGCATTTTTTTTATTACTTATTTAGAATCCTTTCCAAACCGTGTGCATTGATTTGATAGGGTTCATGCTGCTGCGCTGGATATATTTGCCTCTCTTTCTGGCAATATGAGTACTGTTTTAAGGCGTTTTTTGCTCCTAATGTTACGCTTTTGATTATATATATTTTTTACAAATTTTTATTTCAGTGGGATCGGGAGATTGAGGAGATGTTTCCAACTGCATTTTACGATAGTACAAGTACCGTAATTTCACAATCCTAGCTGTATGTTTGGGATCGCTATCCCCTTGTTGAGAAACAAAATCTATTTCTGAATCTTTGGTTTTTAATTATTATTCGATATATCCAGGTATTTCTTTTTATCCATGATTCCATAACTAAAAAATGATTTTCACGCTTCCTTTTACAAGCAACAAAAAATTATCCAGAAGTATAATTGAGGGTTGAGATTTGATTATCTTGTAATTATCTTCCTGGGTAATTTTTTGTATCCATTTGTGGTTGCGCTCCTTTTGCAATATCAACTAAAAATTTATCTTGTTAATTGTTACTATAATATCTACCTGAGATATTAAAGTAACAATTTTCTGAATTTCAATATTAGTTTTAGTTTTGGAACACATTTTCTCACATAAAATACTTTTTTTTTTCATGGAAATCAAATATCAGTATCTTAAGGAAACAAAACTATTGTATTGATTCATCACACAAAAAAAAGTAGTGGTAGCAAAATTTCAAGGTAAAAATTTTGCTAATTAAAATACTATTGAATGCTTAATTTTGTTTTTTTTTTATCCAAAACATTTTGTGATATACTTTTTTTTTCATTCCGATAAATATTAAACATAAACGAGTACTTAATAAAATATTGTTTAAGATCTTTCAGAAAGAAAGTTAGAGGTATTTACTCAATTTTGGGAATCACTATAGCTCCAAATTTGTTTTCTAAATATTTGAATTTCTAGTATTTTATAGAATACGTACACTCAAGTTATTTTTACTTGTCTCGAGAGTTCTCTACAATCATTGTAGAAAACACCTTTTTTGCTTGGATATTTCTTAAAATCGAGACAGTCTAAAGGTTAAGGTTGCGTTCCGAAGCTGGTAAAATTCGAACTGAGTAGCAGGTTCGAGTTTTTACAGAACTGGACATCAAAATTCTCAGCAGCGTCATTTGGAAGTTAAAAGAGAGAGTACTAATGTTGAGAATAGATTAATATGCAAAGATTGATCTGATTTTTTGCAATAGTTAAAATAATTGTTACATTTTTCTCAAAATATATTTCATTTAATAATTTAACTTTTGTTTTAATTTTAATATCTGAATAGAATATTATCTTTTGCTATAATTTTATTATCTGAATTTAATATTATCGTTTGCTACCAACGGCGTAAATTTACGAGGTCCCTAATTTAAAAGTTTTAAATTTTCCCTCTCATCATGATTAATAAGTTAAAAATCAATAATTCAGGGAAAGTTACTGAAATTTTTTAAGTTAAAATCAAAATTAAGGAGATCAGGACTCAAACGTTCGGGAGTCAGTGAGTCACACCGATTTTAGCTGGGGCGGGGTTTCAGTAAACGCATCGAAAGAACAAGCTTTTTCTCTGTGACCTGAAATCCGTGGCAGATAGAGGGAAATATTTTTAGAAATCTAAAAATTTGTAACGTAAAGATTCGCAGTGCTCGATGTTATTCTTTTTGAAGCGCGAGTTCTTGACAAGAAAAAGAAATTTGTTTGGTGAATAATAGAGGAATTTACGATCAATGAGGTGTGCAAAAGAATTACCCTTTTCCTTAATTTTAATATTTGAATATTAATTTGATATTTTTTTATAGCATAATCGTTTGCTTTGATTCTTTTCGTTTCTAAAAGACATCTCATTTGTATTTTTGGAGCTAGGATGTTTTTAGCGTTGTTTCTCCGCATCTCTTATAAATCAATCAATTTTTAGTTTTGCGGGAAAATGGTGATGGAATAAATAACAAAGCGAGATTCATAGAAATAGTCAATTTCTTATAATAATTTTGAGTTAATCATTCAAAACATTTATTTTATTACGTTACCAGATTTTTAAAACTAACAGACAGTTTTTGGAATTTATTAACTATATCCTGGTTTTATTCTCATAATTTAATTTTTATTTCGACTAACAAGGCCTTTCGCCAAGTTTAGACAGTTACTCGTATGGACAATCTTGTTACTTGAGGTTGTATTTCAGATAGCTGTGTTTTAAGTTACCGGTCATCAATGGGGGATGTTAATATTCTTGAAAATTGATCAGATCGAAACGTGTAGTTGATGTACTTAAATCTTTTGATTAGCCTTTGGATATTTTCAAACAAGCTTTATTCTAAATATATATCATGCAATTAAATTATGAATCTTTCGTTTTTTTTAATAAATTGATTCTCCTTTGCGTACGTTCAAATTGCATTTGCGGCTATTCTTTAACAATGATACACAAAATGAAAAAGTTTCGAAATATTAATTTTAGAAATCTCTCTCTCAATAAATTAAACTAAATCCGTAAATTAAGTGGGGTCAAAAGTATGTAAATAAATAGTTTCATTTTCAACAATGTTGAAAGAACAATGCATTAATCTCACATATTCCGTTTTTACCCTAGTTAGGTGCCGAGTCTTATGGTATCATTTGAAAGTATCTAAAAACAGATGCATAAAATAAATTTTTTACTCAGAAAATTAGCAGAAATTCAATGTGGAAAAAAATTGTAATTTTTTTATAATATAAAAAGTAAAGATAACTTCCATCCTCTTGGAGTTTTTGTTTGCACTTATGAAAGCAAATGTATTATCAGTCTATCTCTGAGTTTTCAGATCTGTAAAAATATTTAAAAGTACTTTCTGAGGGAAAATTTAATCAGATAGAAACCTTTCTAATACTTTTTAATCTCTCTGATGTAATTTATTGCATTCAAATATAATAGCCTAGACAGAAGAAAATAGTAAATGGTTAGGATTTGCTTTACTTTCACGAAATCAAAATGGCTGATAGGCTACAGCAGACGAATCTTGTAACTTTGAACCACAATCAAATTAGGAGGATAATGCTGATTATAATTCCTTATTCAATAAATTTCCACACCATACTAAGTCCGTAAGAATAATTTTTTTAAAGGATGAATTTAAATTAAATTTGAACTGGAAGTATTAGATATGATTAACAGTAATGAGTCTCGTAATTTGAAAAATTAACGTGGTGGGAGAAATAGGAATGGTTCTTCTTCTGTACTCTTTATTCTTCTTAAGCAGTGGGATTTAAGAGATAATGGTCTATATTATTATTTAACTCAATGACAGAATCGAATCAATCAAGAATTCGCACTGGCCAATATAGCTTCAGTATCATTGGAAAGTGACGAAGATAGTACTCTTGAGAAATTTTTCTCTCAGCATTATTTAGAATGAAATTAAAAATAGTCGTGATGATTTATTGCCTTAGCTCTCAATCTTTTTGATGTCAGGAAACACTAAACTTTGAAATGTTTTATGAGGAATTTTTATAATGCAATATTAGCTTTGAAGTAAGAGTAACCGACTTTTTCGAAATCAAGGGTTCGAAGAAATAAAAGCCATTAATAACTCTATTATTAAAGAGAAGGGGAAAAAAAGAATTCCGCTGTAGCCTAGTGGTCATGGTCGCAAAATTGTGCAATGTTATTTCTATTGAGTCGTGGATTCGAGTCCTGTTGACACTATAATCTGCCGTGTAGTGGGTCTGATGTATGGTAAATCTGTCGAGGCTCCTTGTCCTCCCGTTGGTTGATATGGAAATTAGGAGAAGGAAGTGCCAGCTTAGGTGTCATCCTTGTCACTTGATCAAGATTCAAAATCTTAAGGTCCGTTGCCATTAGCCCTTGTTTTGCTTCTAAATGTGACACTAATAAACAATCAATCATTATAGCTGTCTTAGAGCCCATTGTGGACATGAGCTCGACCATCCCTACTCCACAGAGTTACTTTTATTAAAAAAAATAATGTATCGATATTGATTGGTGTAAAAATATTTATTTAAAAACACTTAAAATTTCATTACTTAATGCTCTCAAACTTAATGTGATACATGAGTTTGGTGATCGTAAATTTCAGCAATATAGGGGCGAATAAATGAGATAAAGCCATTTGTACCCATTCTAAATTTCAAAGGCTCTCACGTTTTTTTGTTTTGATATTAATCAACAATGAAAATACTGTCTCGCAAAGATATGATATGGAGAATAATTATAATGTGTTTATAGTGCTTTTTTGCTACAACCGATTATTTGTCTTTCTTTTAAAGCGAGATCCAGAATAATTCCCAAAGGATCCTTCCCATGACAATCAGTACAGCATAATTTGCTTGGTTGAGCGTTCGGTACCCCTTAGTCTAGTATATGATGGCTTTATTTGAAGCAATTAGATGTGTACAAAGTTAAGGATACCACGATTATGATTATAAAGCGTTTTTTTAAGCATTTGCTGATTTTTTTTAAAAAAAACAGTTCCAAACAAAAATTATTTTTGTTTCACTTATTTTTCTTTTGTAACAATTTTTCATTGTGTATTTTAATTTTTTCGGAAAACACATAATGTGGCTTGACTGAACACAGAGTTTTGGAGACCTCGGATTGAGAACCACGGCTTTAATACAATATATTTAGCAAGACATTTCATTAATTAAATATAAAATGCATTAATATCGTCAGTTGCATGTATTTTAACGTTTTATATGAAATAATATAATTTATCATTGAGTTAAATAACTACAAAATAAATAATCGGAATTATGTTTATATTCATAAGAAAATTCTCCAAAATGAAAGTACTTTTTTATTTAAAATTTTTTGAACTACAGGTGTAATTAATAAAGTTAAATCAAAGATGGAAACGCTTCGGCTAAATATTTCAAACCTGAATTTCCCTCCTCATTATTTATTTTTAAGGAATATTTATCTTAATAAATAATTTTAAGCAATGAGATGAATAAGAAACAACAGTAATTAAAATTATGGTAAAAAAATCAACAAAATTATTTCAACTAATAGGCATTTACAATTCCAAGATTTTAAATTTTACCAGATTTTACTAATCAAAACTTCAAAAAAGAAAGTACTTATTATCTTTTACTTAAGTGTTAAAAATATTGTTTCATGTGTGTGAAATTGATAAGTAATTTTTATACAAAAAATATGCACCCCAGAGCACATGTTATAAGTATAAAATATATATAAGTACTTTCCAGTAAAATTAAATTACGCATCTTTAAAAAGCATGCAATCGAAATGTGATTCTAAAAAACTGGTATTTGAACCGTAATATTATGCCAAGAATGCCATTGTAGCAAAATAATAATAGTAATAGTGAATATAATAATAATCTTTAACTTCATGCACCAGAAATTTTGATTGATCGCAATAACATACGGCAAATGACACATTAAGTAAAAACAACTATTAATTCATATTTCACAGTTTTTAAATCATCACCACTTATTTATTTTTCCTTTGCATTTTTGTCATTTTAGCTTTTTTAAAGCTAGATTTAACTCGTTTTTTTCCTTCTGAACCATAGATCCAAATACAACTAAATTTCCTGTCAAAAATTTCACAGGAGCTGGTTCTTATTATTTCCTCCACTAATCATTATCTTATTCTTCTTTATTGTTGTTATTTGCTAGTGATATTTTTGTTAAAAAAATAAATACGTTTTTCTGAACGGAAATACTTCTTCAAACAAATAACGTTTCATCATTTCCTCTATTGCCTCGTAAAAATATGAATTGGTGCAATATATATAAAATTATTTAAAACTTTTTGCATTTCCTTACGACTATCGTATTTTGAAATCATGGAATAAAATTTTCTGTTTTGAAATATGTCGCAGATTTAGCATTTTCATGTACTGCTTTATGCAAATGCTCCAATTAAGGCATTGAAAAATAGCTTCATACCACACATTTCTTTTTAAAAAAATAACAAATTCAAGCATTGTGTAAATTATTTTAGTATTATTTAATGAAGAGCTTTATTCAGCTCCTGCAAAATTTTATTAACATAAAAATTAAATTTGTGAAGCATAACAAGACATAAACAATCAATAAATAAGTTTATAGATACAAATTGTTTTAAATTGAATTTAATTAATTTTTTTCTTTTTTTTTGGAGTTTTAAATGTATTTCCCCACATTGTAAAAATATATTCTGCATTCAATATATATATATATATATATATATATATATATATATATATATATGTATATATACACACACACACACACACACACATATATATATATATATATATATATATATATAAAAAATTTCGTGTCATGTTGTTTGTTTGTCCGTAATGAACTACTAATAAACCAATTTTAATGAAATTTTGCACACTGTGGGCAGTTTGGTCCAACTTGAGGAATAGGGTAGTTGTTATCTCAATATATTGCCACGATATTTTTTTATTGCAAATTATTTGTTTAATTTGTGCTTTTAAGACTGTAAGAATTGGCAACACCCAATTTCTTCAAAACGTTTTGCAACAATATTGCATTTACAAAGCTTAAACTGTGTTTACAATAGTACTCATTTAAAATGTTGGGATTGATTTTGATAGAAATTAATTTCACTTAGATATTTTTGATTTTATTAGTTAGCATTAGTATTTTGTTAAAAGTCATGGCTATTAGGAAAGTTCTGTTCGAAAATATAAGTTTAAGAGAAACCGCTACACCAAGAACGTGGATGAGAAGAACGCTGATAGGTATGTTACAACAACATTAAGTGAATCAAAACTTCAGTCACATTCAAAAACAATTGATAATTTAGAAAATAAAGATCATGATATAGTAAATAATTTTAAAATTTTAAATGATTTTATTTCCTCATTTAACTGTCCTGAGTGTTTTCGAAATGGTATAAAGTCTTTCGAAGAATCAGTATTTGGCTTAGCATCTAATTTGTTACTAAAATGATGCAAAATGTGAGGAGCGTTTCCCAAAGTAGTATACGAATGATACTATCACGGATATTGACGGTTAACCGTTGTATCGTTGCAGAAATGCTGAGAGTGGTGGCTACACTTTCACAATGTGACGGTCAAATTCTACTAATCAATTTGAAATTGACAATCAGTGGGTGGTACCGTACTCACTATTGCTTTAAAAAACATATATGGCTCATATTAATGTTGAACTTTGCATATCCGTAAAATCGAATAAGTACATTTGTAAATATGTTAATAAAGGCAGTGATTTGGCCGCGTATTTGAAGTACAAAACATAAATAAAAATGACGAAATAACACGATACCAAATGGGTAGATACATCAGCAGCAACGAAACTATTTGGCGTATTCTTATTTTTCCTATACACGAAATAGATCCTTCTATCCAGTATCTAGCAATACATCTTGAAAACGGTCAACGTGTGTACTTCACTGTAGAAAATGTTCTCCAAAAAGCACTTGAGCCTCCAAAAACGACACTAACTGAATTTTTTACATTGTGTCAGAAACCTGATGTTTTAGGCCAATTCGCAAAAATATTGCTATACGCTGATGTTCCATGTTATTATACATAGAACAAATCAAGTAAAGAACGGGAGCCACGGAAACAAGGAAAAACACATCCTTCAATTACAGTCATATTCAAAGCCAAGACATTAGGATGACTTTACACAGTGAATCCAAAACAACGTGAATGTTTCTATTTACTGTTGTTCATGGTTAATGTTCCCGGACCAACGTCTTTCGAATTTTTGCGAACAATTAATGGTCGAGTATTCAATACATATCAAGATGCATGTCACGTGCTGCAATTGTGGAAGACGACAAACATTGGGACTTGACACTTGCCGATACAGCGTTGACATCAACGCCGAATAACATTCGTCAACTGTTTTCAATTATTTTGACGACGTGTTGGCCTTTCGTTCTTGGACGCACCAGGTGGAACCGGTAAGACATTTTTAATATCATTGATCCTTGCCAAGATACGGTCGCAACAGAAAATCGCATTGGCAGGCTTTGCTGCCACTTTGCTAGATGGCGGGCGAAAGGCACATTCAGCATTCAGGCTGCATTACACATTCATAACAAACCAAACGCAATATGTAACATTAAAAAGAATAGCTGCAGTGTTGCGAAAAAGTTCAATCATAATCTGGGATGAGCGTACAATGGCTCATAAACATTGACTCGAGCTATGCAAGATTTGAACGGCAACGATTCGGTGGTGCTGTCCTACTACTGTCTGGTGATTTCTGACAGACCTTACCAGTCATTTCTTGCTCTACTTTCGCCGATGAGATTAGTGCATGTTTAAAACAATCGTTCTTATGACGAAGTGTCGGAACACTTGAACTGACCATAAACATGCGCGAACAATTACAAAATGATCCATCTGCATAAATATTTTCCAAACAATTGCTAGATATTGGAAATGGTAGAATATAACTACAACCAAATACGCAATGCATTAAATTGCCAGATAATTTTTGCACTGTTGTTCAGGAAAAAAATGAATTAATTGAGAGTACCTTCCCGGACATACATACTAATCACTTGGATCATAACTGGCTCAGTAATCGAGTATTTTGGCAGCCAAAAATGTTGATGTTGACGAAATTAACTTCCAGATGCAACAGTCGTTGCCAAGTAATCTGATGTCTTTTAAATTAATCGATACTGTTGTTGATGACAACGAAAGTGTAAATTTGCCAATTGAATTTTTAAATTCTCTGGATATGCCCTGAATGCCACCACATAATCTTCGGTTGAAGACTGGTTCTCCTATTATTCTTCTACGTAATTTGATCCACCTCGATTATGCAATGGTACACGTTTAGTCATCAAAAAGAGCACCGGAAATATTCTTGAAGTAACCATTTTTACTGGAAAGTTTATAAGAGAAGTGGTCCTGTTGTCACGCATTCCAGTGATACCGTCGGAATCTGCGATACCTTTCAAAAGGCTTCAGTTTCCAATTCGTTTAGCTTTCGCCGTGACCATAAATAAGTCTCAAGGCCAAACAATGTCAATTTGCGGCTTTGACTTAGAAAATCCATGTTTTTCCCATGGGTAATTATATGTTGCATGCTCACGTGTGGGAAAAACACCAATTTAACCAAGGTTAACCAAGAATATTGTGCACCGATTAGCTTTGAATTAATTTACAATTGAATATTTTTATAATTCAAAATGATGAATATAGTTATTAAAAATAATAAATAATCTACGCTACCAACCTCATTTAAAATTGTTATATGTTATCAACTAAGAATTTTGTAAATTACTCATTTATTAAAAACTATACTTGAATATGAGATGAATAAAATACAAAATTCAAAATTTTATATTGATTTGTGCTTAATATTAACTCCTCAAAAATTTTCATCAATCTCCTCCAAATTTTGACATAAGGTTTAAATTTGGTGGGTTTTAGCATCGGCTACAACGTTTTTGTCTTTATTCCTAAATAATAATTTGATTGTATTGAATAATTTACTGCAATATAATTCAACGTATAACTTAGCCACAGCAACGCGTGGCCGGGTCTGCTAGTATATATATATATAAACTGCTGTTTGTAGAAAATGCAACACCATGAAGGAATCATCAGAATCAAATGAAATTCGCAGCAAATGTCAATTATAGGATATTATGCAAATTAATAAAGTTTCAGAGCCATCGCGCGTGCGCGGCGCGCGCAGCGCCCTCTGAATTGATGCTGAAAGCGTATAAATAAAGTGCTGTAGCGGGACGTTGAAAAAAGTCTATGATTATTTGATAGTGGCAAACGTTTAGTGAGACCTGAGTATGCCTCCACGACGGAAGAATAAGAAATTCAAGCAACTTACGGAGTTTGAACGAGGGAGGATAATCGGCCTTCGAGAAGGAGGATTTTCCTATCGCGCAATAGCAGCTCGTATGCAGCGGAACAGTTCCACAGTGATGCGAGTTTGGAAGCAGTGGACCGACGAGCACCGAACAACTCGAAAAACAGGCACTGGACGACAGAAGGTGACGTCAGAGCGCGATGATCGACACCTGCTCCGCATGGCGGTGAATGATCGCACAGCTTCCTCCAGGCAGCTGGCAGCACGTTGGTCTACTGCTACAGGTGTACAATTGTCGGCTTCGTCAATTCGTCGTCGTCTGCTGCGCCGTGGATTGCGTGCAAGGGTGCCTTTATACAGGATTCCCCTCACGGCGAATCATCGACGGCTGCGTCGGCAGTGGGCTCTTGAGCACAGAGACAGGCGAGCTGATTGGCACCAAGTTGTCTTTTCAGATGAATCACGCTTCAATTTGTGGACCCATGATGGCCGTGTTCGTGTTAGACGTTATGCCGGTCAACGCTGCCTTCCTGAGTGTATTATTGAACGACATAGTGGTCGAACACCCGGAGTTATGGTCTGGGGTGCGATTTCGTATCATGGACGATCCAATTTGATACGAATTGAGGGTAATCTCAATAGCAACAGGTACGTCCGTGAAGTGCTACAGCCCGAAGTCGTTCCTTTCCTTCAAGGCATCCCTGGAGCTATCTTTCAGCAGGATAATGCACGCCCACATGTTGCGCGGACTGTTCGAGACTTCTGTTCAGCACAACGCATGCAACTTCTTCCTTGGCCTGCTTATTCACCGGATATGTCGCCTATTGAGCACGTGTGGGATATGGTTGGTCGGCGTCTCGCTCGTGATCCGCGTCCTGCAGTTTCCAAAGACGAACTTTGGTTGCGCATACAAGCGATATGGAATTCTCTTCCTCAAGCAGATATTCAACATCTGTTTGACTCCATGCCACGTCGTATAGCAGCACTTATTGCAGCGCATGGTGGCTGCACCAAATACTGATTTCGGACGCTTAATTTGTTTCTTTTGTTTTGAAAATTTCATCATTTATTTGTATCAGTACAAGTCGTTTCTGCATTAAATTTCATTTGATTCTGATGATTCTTTCATGGTGTTGCATTTTCTACAAACAGCAGTATATATACATATATATATATATATATATATATATATATATAACACACACATGAAATAGTCATCATCAATACACACATATATATATATATATATATATATATATGCGTGTGTAAAATTAAATTTTTCTTAAATATTACAACTATTGAATTACAGATATTACACAGTTATAAAAACATATAGTAAAATGAAAAATAAAAAAGCTTAAAATTTCAAATTAGATCCGATCGCAGACTGAATGTACTCTCATCTGAGAATAGTATACATGCGCAGTATAGGTCTGTTTGATGTTGATGTTCAGTTCACGATTGCAACCGGACTCTACATTATCTGCGGACACATGCAACAGGCCTGAAGGCGAGTAGTCATCTTTCACATAATTTCTCGCTACATTTTTAATGAAATCATCTATCCTGTGTCAGAAAAATAGTCATTTGTCACCTTCTGAATTGTAGTATGTCGGTTCCTTTATGTGTAGAGAAATGCATCTGTTTTCTGCTAGCATCATACTTCTACCACGACCTTCCTTGCTACACATTCCAGTTTAAATGCTTTCCACATCGGTGAAACAAAGTTGTGAGTGATACTGAACTCTCCGAAAACATCTGTTATTCTATACTCTTTTTGGTGATTCTTCAATTTTACCAAAGTGGCCGTGGTAGCCTAATGTTATTGGTCATGAATTCGCGGACGGCGCTCTTCTTTCGTCGAGTCGTCGATTCGAGTCTTGGTGCCACTAAAGATCCACCGTGAAGTGGAGATGAGGCCCGTTAAATCTCTCGAGGCTCCAAATCCTTCCGATGAATGTGTGTGTATGTGTAAGTTTGGAAAGGGAGGTGTCATTTCAGGTGTCATCCACGCAACTTGACCAATATTTAAAACTATTAGAGCCTTCGCCAAAAGACTTCGTGTTGCTTCTAAGTACGACTTCAATACGCAATCTCTTAATCTTTCCAATAATATGGCCAAGCGTAAAATAATATGAGTGTTGTCGGAAAGACATATCAAACATTTCCCGTTCGTGAATTAATTTTTCCCCATCAAATTTTAGCTTGAAACAATAGCTGCTTACACGCATGAAATACCAAAATCTCTTATTAGCGCTTTCATGTGTTGAATATGAACAGAAAAGACAATTTGCATGCACACTACTTTTCTTCCTACATCCCGCATTTATTCTAGTATTCTTCATTTAGCTTCTTTTCATGTTGTGGTTGCTATTGGAGAGGGGGATAATGGCCTGTATTCTTAGCAATTCTCCCTCCACCAGTGTACATTGGTGTCCAAAAGTTAAGCATAATTTGTAAAAAGCGAAAAAAAAGTTAGTAAATATTAGTGAATTTGTTCTAAATGATTTAGTATTTAGAGCTGGATACTTTTTCTGTAGAAACCACTTGACTCCCGCCAGATGACGCTGTTGATCGGAGTGAGCAGCGTCAAAACAAAATGATCTTTAAATCTTTAATCAGAGAACGTTTTTTGCTCTCTATGTGATTTGTGTTGTTCTTGTAGTGTGATGTGTAACTTGTTGTATTTAAATTAATGTCAATACATTACTTTATATAAGGGTGTAGTTGTTTTTCAGGGTGGCTAATTTTACCGAACAGTTTTGTTGCAGATAAAAAAGTTTAAATGCACCAGCTTTCCGGAACGACAGAAAAGGTAAGTCAAAACTTGATACTACTTCTTAATGAATAATTGTATACCAATAATGAATTAAAACGAGAAATAATCAATTGTTTCTTGACACTTATAGAGATTCATATGTAGAAGGTGAAATTTTGCCTTTATGCAAAATGCTTCAGTCGTTGTCTTCAAGCACAAAACAACTGCGCACGTCGGACAGGTGTCACAACTGTTAACCAAGATTGATATGTGGCAATAACTGCGCGATGTCAGAGGGATAGTTGAGCCAGAGACCTGGGTTTGGACCTCATAGCCTCCACATGAGTGCGAGTATACAGGAGACTCATTCATGTAGGTCTCTATGCCAGACGACAAGCAGTTTGCATTCCTCTCGCATCTACGTATAAACCCGCTCGTTTAAACTGGAGTTTAGAGCAACAGTACTGGATTTTGGATCAGTGGGCCAATGTGATATTCAGCGACGAATTTCGTTTTAGTCTGAACACTGATTCTCATCGGCTGACGATATGGCGAGAACATATAACTCATCCCCCCCCCCTTTCGTCAAGGGAGTCATGGTGTGAACAAGCATCAGGCTAGACAGGACGAGCAGACCTCCATATTTATAAGACGGAGTCTGTGTCTGCTAAAAAATACAGAGATGAAGTTTTTGAGCCTTATGTTCGTTTGTTTCGAGGTTCCGTTGGTCCTGACTTCATATTTATGTATAATAACGTGTCTATTCACCGAGCTAGCTTCATCGACAAGTTCCTTGTAACGGAAATATACAACGCATGCCTTACCCTGCTCACTCACTTGATCTAAATTCTATCGAGCATGTGTGGGATATGCTTGGGAGTCAACGTGCTGCCCTTCTACACCACTAAGCTCCGTTTTGGCAATGAAAAGAGCTTTTTGTGATGTTTGGATATTTTTGAACTTACAACTTATCCACAGAATGTCATAAAAAATATGAGAAAATACTGTGCAGCTTGCCTGGCTGTTAGAGGTGGTCACATATCTTATTAAACTACAGCATCACGTTTTTCATTCATTTTTTGTTACTAAAGTGTGAACTCTTGTCATGCCCAGTTTTTTTTCACACTGTTTCTTTAGGTAATAAAAGAATTATTATCATTCTTCCAAATAATTTTCTTATTTTATAACTATTTTACACTCTCATATAACGTTTCCCCTCATTTCGACTTAAATTTTCTTGATTACTTACATAATTATCAATTACGAATAACTTTTGGACACCTGTGTATAGGAAATGCTCTAATAGTACCGAATAATTCTAATTATTGTAGTTAGTAGATATCAGCAATCGATTAAATGTTCCTCGTTTATTTAATTCTTTCATTAAAATTTTCAAATCCATAAACATAATACACAAAGGTTACATTCGCAGATCAGGGGTTGGCAACTAGCGATGAGGCATTTCCAGAACATCACAGTAGGGCAATGATTGAAGCAAACCCCTCTATATAGTGAATGAAGTATTTATAACCTAGGTAAAATATTTCTATATAAATTTCACCTTTTCCGATTCTGTCACAGGCAATCGATTATATAACTAGCTCTGCTCTTCTTAAGAGACCGGAAAAGGCGAATGTCGAGAAGGAAAATAAGGACAAATATATAAAAATATTACATGTAAAACATGTGATAAATTTTCTTTTATTTTCAATTAATTATTTATAATGCTACTCTTTTCAAACATATATTAACTTTCACTTTTATGTCACTCGAATTTTTGTGTATTTGTTGGCTTCCCCAAATTCTGGAAAACCTTCTCTGAAGAGTTAAAGTTCTCTGGACCGAGTTTAAAGATTTCTTTTCTGTGGACTAGTGATCGAGGATTCTCAGCCGGTGGTTTTTATCGAGTCGTAGTTTCGATCCTTGATGCCACTAAAGACCTACCGTATAGCCGGGGCTGATGCATGTTAAATCTGCCGAGGCTCAAAACCCTGTCATTGGCGTGGTGTGGAAGTTAGAAGAGAGAGAAGCTAACTCAAACCTTATCTCAAAGCATGACTTATCGGGAATTTAAATTAATTTCAAACAACTGTTTCAAAGTTTGAACTATATTGGATGAAATTGTATTTGTCCATATATTTTTTGGGACAATTTATTTTTTACTTTAATTTCTCCACCAAAAATTGTAAATTTTATATCATGTATCAGTACTATAATGAATGCCATTTGTGATTTGCTTTTTGATTATTTTTCTTCTATTCATTAACTTTTAATTAATCGAAAATTTACCTACTTATGCGATGCGTTTATATTGCCACTCTGCATTTGAACTAGAGTGGTCGCGGTGAATAGTGGTCATGGTCACGGACTCATGGAAGGTGTTTTTCGTCGATTCGTGGGTTCGAACTTTGATATCACTAAAGACTTGCCGTGTAGTCGAGGTTGATGCTCGTTAAATCTGTTGAGGCCCAAAGTCCTCCTGTCGGTGGGGTGTGGCAGTTGGAGAGAGAAGTGCCAGCTCAGATGTTGTAATCGTAACTTCAAAATTACGAGGTCGGTTGCCAATAGCTCTCGTGTTGCTTCTTGTGTGATGTTAATAAAATCAATCAATCTCTTTTTACGAGAAACAGATAATTCTTTTTTTTCTGTTTTATATATTGTTGGATAAACAGGACATGGAGTTCCAATTTACAATAGCGAACATATACTATACATGAGAGAAATTAGAAATATGAGAAAGAAATATGTCAAATGGTGCTTGTACACCTTAAAACGAGCAAAAAATAAGCGCGTAGGTAGAGTAAGAATCTTTCTAAGAACTAAAACCCGCAACTCTCCTGATCGTGAAGAGCAGACGGCGACTTTCGTTCCAAAGGAGCGATGAAAAAAATCCGATTGAGCAGAGATGAACAAAGAATTGCCTTTGAAAAACCCATTTGAAAATTTGGGACTAAGAGATTGTCGATTATTTTAATACTTTTTATTTATCTCTTTTGGAATTTGAATGTTTGGAATTAATTCGAATAACTGTTTTTCAGAAAATGAAATATTCCAATTTGGAATTTTTTTTGCAATAGATTATTTTCATAATCTCTCACATAGTGATATTAACTGTTCATTCGAATATTTTTTATTGATCAAATTTTTTATAAATCAAATTTTATTGATCAAATGATTTCAAGAATTATAAAGATTTTTCTCTTCTATAAGTGATTTCCGTAATAACCAAAAATAATGCCAAAAGTGTAAGCGTAACGCAGAAAATTCATATCGATGTTGGAATTTATATTATTGCTCAAATTTTATTAATACTATAAATCGCAGTTCAATTAACTCGTGGTTTAGTAACCTTGAACTCGAGTAGCGCGAGTTAACAGATCCGATTGTATGTGTAACTGTAACGGGGATTAATTGTAGTTTGTCGATAATTTTAATCACAAAATTCATCGAATTTTCAAAATTCATTTTGACAGCAACTAAGCTTACACCTTTCGGTACTTAATAATATAGACAGTTTATCATAATTTATATACTACCATATTACTTATTTAAACCGTAAAAATCTGTAAACAGTTTTAAAAGGGAGATCGTGGTAACCCAATGGCCATGGTCGACAGCTTCATAACCAGCCATATTCAAGAGGAATCAAGAGCTTAAATCCTGTTTCCCGAAATATTCGTCTGGTGGAATAACTTAATTTAATTAATTCGTCTCATGGACTGCTTAATTTAAGCTCAACTGAACTTTGAAATAATTTTATGATGTGGTATGTATGTTATGAAAGAAGAGTACCTACTGAAGACAAGATTATAATTTAAGAGGCTCAGCACCAAATATTTTTGCGCAGCTCTAGAAAGAAGCTAATTAAATCTATCTAGCTATTTTTAAAGGAAAAATATTTTAAAATTATTTTAAAATTGGAACGATGAATTTAGTCTGAATTAATGTTGAAATAGATGTTATACTAGGGATATTGCTGTTGGTTAACTTATTTCTCAGCTTTAGTTAAGTATCGAGGACTCAACACCTGCCCCCGATACCTCACTCTCTTAAGTTTCACAACACGCCAATGAGTTCTTTGAGGCTCACTTATATTTAAATAACAGAAGTTTCCCATTATTTTACAGGACAAGTCAATTTGCGACTTGACTTATACATTGTCTTGCTATGAAATGCGTTTTGCTATGAAATCCATGAATAGATTTGGTTGAATGCTTTTTTGAAAAACTTTAAGTTTCGAAATAATTTAAATTCTTTTTAAGTTTAAAAAAAACATTTGACATTGCGAGTGAATAAATAAGGTTAATGAAATTTAAGATCTTTCCTAGAATATATGAGAATTAATAAACATGAAAAATCAATTAGTTAAACATTTGTCGAGCATGTAGATTGAAATGGGTTTTTGATTTAATACATTTTTATTTAAAAAAAATTTCTTACTTTTCCTTTCTCGATTTTTTTTTTCGCTTCGTCTTAATGAGATATGAGAATTCCTCCTTGACGAGAAAAACTGAATTATAGTTCAACTCTATGATTATATACAAAAGGTTATTTCAATATAATTAATCAAGGTTACATTCTTGATAATAGTTATTTAAATTCATTACTTAAGTAGAAAAATTAATTTTACATATACCTTAGACATAATTGCTTGAATCGAATTTTGAAGCAATATTTAGGAAATTGCAATTATTTTCGAAACTAAAGCTTTCAATTTATCTTCATTTTATTGATTACAATACTTCCTGCATCGTTTTTTAAAAACATTTCTTTTTATTACTTATTATTCCCCCCTCCCCATTATGTATTTGCATACTTCATCTGTCTTAGAAGCGTAATTTTTTAAAATGTATACCAGTTATTTTTTGATTTCATGAAATATTCTATATAAGATCAGTAATGTAACTTTAAGTTAACTTTTTTTATCCGTTATTTGAAAATTTCAACAAAAATAAACAAAATTATCTTTTTAAGCGATTTTGAAAAGCATGCATTATAATCCACAGATACATATCCTTAAAAGATTAATTCTAAAATCTAAAAATCTTTGACATAGGCATTTAATTACAAGCATTACGTTGTTGTATTAATGTGAATATTTAAATTAGATGTCGCAATTTCTTTCGGAGTTCCTTTTCGTTGTAGATTCGGATTGAACGTTGGAACAGAAATGGACTTGCTGTCTGAAGATGATGGTAGTCACGGAAACTATTTACGCAATTGATCGACGATCTTATGAACTTTACATTTAGCATCATTATCCTTATTTGTGTGGTGAAATATTCTTACGCAATGCACTTTATTTACGACGTACCCCTTTTGAAGTTTTATCGTCGTGTTTTGCACTAGTGAACCATAAAATCAGAAGTACAAAGAACACAGGTAGCATATCATGTGTTTCATCACTTCGATGGAACTTTGGTTTCAGAACTTCTTCTCTTCCACTTTCACTCAAGATCACTGTCCCTGATGTACAGCCTTTGGTCTTTCTTTCGTTATCAGTGGCGAACGGTGTTTGGAATTGTAACACCGTTTCTGTTAGCACCGGTTCCACTCCAGATTGGAACGCGGGTAAGTCTTTGTTCCACGGAGAGAGTGTCAATATTTAGATGGTTACTTGGTTTCAAGAGCTATTGACGTTGGGTAAACAAAAGGATGTAATCGAAACTTTTTCGATGCGCTAGATGAGAGTTTTGAAGTCCGATCGAAAATTAGAAATTCGAAACCGTATCAGTTGTGAAGAGGTTAGTCCTAGTTTTTGGTAACCTGGTTTTGAGGATACCAGGAATGTAAATGTAACTGATTATTTCAAATATTGTGAACTTATTTACGATAAATTTATTTAGAGGCACAATCGTTTGAATATTAAAAAAAAAAGAAGTGAAAAATAAAAATAAATTATACTTGAATATTTGAACTCATACAAGAATAAGAATGCTAGTTTCTTAAATTTATAAAATTAAAGATTCTAAACATTATGGAAAAATTACATTATTATAACTGAAAAAAGGAGAATTAAAAACCAGAAATATTTTATTTGAATTATGATATGCTTTCTAATTGAAAAATTCAAATTTGTAATTTAAGAAAAATGCCGATTTAAATATCTTTTTCTGACGCTCTTAAAATATGCCTTCGCTTTCGCTTAAAAATTCATTTCTAAACACATATCAAGTATCGAAGAATTTAGAATGATATTCCTAAGGTGGTTTTATTGTTTTGTTTTCCTAGACAGTGTTGATAATGATGTAAACAAAATATTTCATTTATATAATATGATATAATATAGAATTGCGACGTGCCTGTTTTATTTTACTACCATCTTTCAGTATAATTATATTGTCAATAATTGCAAAACTCCAATTGAAAATACGTAAGAGCAAAACAAAACATTTGTTAGCTACTAAAGAATATGTAAGGTCGCTCTCTCTCGAATCCCTCTTAACTCGTTTAGTATTAATTTTTACAATCTTATAATAAGGTCTCAACTTACAAAATCACTCGTTAACAGCAGATTCGTATCTTAGTACTTTAACTAGGAGTCACTTTAGTCCAAAAGATTAATTACGATGCTTCAATCTAATTTACAAATATCATTACCTGTCGGTATTTTCTATCTCCATTCTTTTTCTTGTCTATTTTTTCATTTATATATTGCTCTCTATCTCTAATTAAATTCCCTACACATCTTATTTTTATCTAATTTGTCTAATCCCGTTTCATTTTGGTTGGAAAAAAATTGTAAATTTATTCAATCAAATTACTAAAAAAAATCCTCGAGGTTAGTGGACAGAAAATCTCGAATAACCCATCGTAATAATATAATATAATATAATATAATATAATATAATATAATATAATAT
>BMAW01064715.1:106834-117124 GCA_019974015.1 Nephila pilipes | reverse complement strand
AGGCGGAGTCTTGACAAAACAGCTTATAGCCTCCCAAAAGTTTTCTATAGCGACAGATCTGGCAATGCTTTTGGCTATGACGTAGTATCTGCCACTACAGAGAGGCTAACTCTTGAGATGGCAGTGGAATGAACATAAGCGTTGTCTTGTTAAAATAGAAAAATGCTATAGATGTTCATAAAAGGAATAGCCCTCAATCGAATGACTTCCCTATAGTACCTTTGGACCGTCAAAATGGCTCTGATGAAGACCAACAGTGATTGAGCATCGTATAAAATTGCACTCAATTCCATAACACTCTGTTGTTGGGAAGTGTGGCGAGGGATAACAAATCGTCCATCGTAGTGCTAATCGCGTTGATTCCATACACGGTTGCGTGTATCATCCTCATCAAGACAAAAGTGAGATTCATCACTAAAGAGGATCCGCTGGTGTTCCACATGAATTCATGTTGCTCTTTCGTGACTCATATGCAGACTGTGGTGACGTTGCTGTAGAGTCAGGGCCATTTGCGTTATGGTTTACGTGCAAGCAATCCAGAAGCATGCAACCATTTGCAAATGCAGAGAGGGCATCATTGCTCTCATCGTGTTCGGAATTAGGGCAGTTGGCGTTCTTCGCGCTTGCCGGACAATTCTTCGATCTTCCTTACTTGTAATCTGTGTAACTCTTCCTGAGCCTTCTTGTCATGAGCGATAACTTCCTTATACCCAATTCCTCAGAGTGAAACTGTACATCTGCGCGACCGATAAGATGTGCAATCCAAATAAATGATTATCCGCCTTCATGCAGTCCTCCGATGCTACCCTTCTCAAAGGCGTCTTATTGCATAAATGGTTGTTGTTTTCTTCTCAAAGACCTTCAACTATTCAAATGGTTGTTGGTTTCTTCTCAAAAGCGTCCAAGTGATAAAATGGCTAAAATTTTCTTCTCTAAGGTATTCTAAACTTCAAACGATAAATTATGCTCAAACACATTAGTTAGAAACAAAATTATACGCTTTCGGAGTATTTTCAAAGGATTCTTTGAGTGGCGATTAGTTACGTGTTTGCCAGCGCCGATGGGGCTGAAACTTCAATTATTTGCATATCTAAAAGAGACGAAACATTCTTTTAATTTGCATATACGTACTCTGCTTCCTTTTGGGTGCAACCTTTTTTTTTTGACGATGTGTGTAAAATTATTTTTAATTATTTAATATAGCACATTTTCTTACCATATTGTTATAATAATATACCATAGAACTTTCTTTTCACACATAATTTTTTACAACACATACATTTAGTAATTTAGTAATTTTGTTGACAATCTAAAATAGCAATAACTTTATTCAGGATAAATAAATATTTATTTCAAGCTAATAAACGCGATAAAATAATGATCATATCTACTACTGCTCATATAGATCTACTACTGCTCATATAGATCTGTTTTAATATGTAGCAATTTTTTTTAATTCCATGAGTTAACATCAAGTTAATACATGGAAAGGTTATTTTGTATAGGTTATAGGTTAATAAATGTATAGGTTATTTTGATATGCTCTGCTCATCATATTTTTAGTCTTGAAGTTTTTTCGACACAAAATGCGCCTAATAATCAAGCAATTTTAAACTTGAAAATTTTCTACAGTTCTTAATCATTAAAAGTTAAAAATGCAAAATTTTTCTTTGTGCTTTAAAATCTCATTTTGTAAAATCTCATTTTGGGGAGTAATTTTGCTTCACAATGCTGTAGAAACATTTATATAATTACTAACGACAACATAAAACGCATATTGATTTATTATTGATTTAAAATAAATAATTTTTGAATCTTCATTTCATTTAGTATATTGTTATACATTCAAATATTGTTTTACCTTCAAATTTTTTTTAAATGGAATATTAAGGTTTTGCTTTCTGAAATGGTGTTACTATCATATTATACAATGGAATCTTTTCTATTAGTAATTTCTTTAGTTTGACGGGTCTTTTCTCAAAATTTGATATTTAGAAATGTATAACAAAAATATAAACATATTCTATGAAAATTAAATTAATAATGTAAAATGCAAGATATGTAATCTTGTATTGAGAAATATCTTAATATTAGATACCTTAAATTAATTAATGAAAATGCACACTTTATTAAGAAAATATTATTTCGCTTAAATGGATTTGCTCATATCATAAAATTTTCATTGATTTTTAAAAGTTCATGAATAGTTGAACGATTTTCACAAGCTAAAAATTGATTTTAATTCTTATTCCATAATCACTATCCTTGAAAATTTGTCAAATCAGATAACTTCAGCGAAAAAAAATTGATGATGCTTATGTTTCTTTATTTGCTAATCCTGTCTGCAGCATCAGGTCATGGTCATTATATCGGCTAACTGTATTATTATCAAGACTACATAGGTACATATTCAGAATTTCAAGGCAATTGGAGAAGTGGAAGTGGCTTACAATTGAGTTGCAAGATTCGACTTAAACATATATGCTTACATATATATGAAGTTAATTAAAAGAAAAAGAATACGAAAAAGGATTTCACTTTTTGAATATCGGTACGGCTGCGATCCGCTGTGCTACGCAACAAATACAATTAGTGAGTACGTTTTGATTTTTGAATTATTGTCCTTGAACAAATCATTGACATGATGGTGGGCTGATGACTTTTAATTTCTTCAACTTTTTTCTTATTTAGAAGAAAGGCGAAGTGTTGATATGATTTATTTAATACTTTGATAAAGTTTCACATGTACCTAAATTTGTTTAATTATTAAAACCAAGGTTATTTGTTTCAAGGGATTCGTCGAATATATAAGAGTGTTTAAGCAAATGTTTGTCTTGTTTATTTTTAAACTTTTCAATGACCTTGCGATTTTATCTCCGTAAAATGTCTTTAATTCGTTTTAACGTATTTAACTATAATTATTTTAAGTGTACGCAATATATGCGCAATATTAGCATTTTTTTTAATTCGATAACAGGAGACAAAATAAGAAGGGGAAGCAAATTTAGGGTTTGCACTGGGGGCAGGAATCCACGCTACGCCACTGCTCTTGTGTTTCGAAATATTTAACTAAGATTAATATTATTTTTAAATAAAATGATATTGAGATGATATTGAATGAGGTTTTCTTAAATGAAAATGATGTCCATTTGATGTCTATGCGAGAAAAAGTTTATGTTAGTATTGTAACATTGGATAACATTCACGCGTTGCTCAGCAGTGTATTTTATCCTAATTAAAATACCTTTGATTTTCAGATTACAAAAACAAATTTTTTAAAAATAAATTTTTATAAAAGTTATTCCCATTTTAAATAGCAAGGTGACCCCAACCTCCTGGTACGTACGAATATTACTCCATAACGTTTCCTAGCAGAAATATTAAAGCATCCAACGCCATGTTGGCATGTATAATTGTAAATAAAATAAGTTAAAAATTGAGAATAAAAGGGGGAAAAGTGATATCGATATCTTAAAAAATTGTACAAATTGTTCCTTATAAAAAATACATAACATAAGTAATTTATTAAAATATGTCGTCCTCTAAAGGGTAGTGAAATTATAATGTAGTATTATTATTGGAACATTTTTTTGCTTGAAAAAGTATTTTCGGCATGAATTTTATAGCTTAAGATTAAATGAAGACAGGTCTCAAGTATTATGAAAAATATTTTATTAATGATTATTTCCTTGTGCTTGATTACTTATTTATTATTATTCTGTTGAATTTGATTACTTATTTATGATTATTCTGTTGAATTTGATTACTTATTTATGATTATTCTGTTGAATTTGATTACTTATTTATGATTATTTTGTTGAATTTGATTACTTATTTATGATTATTCTGTTGAATTTGATTACTTATTTACGATTATTATCTAGTACTTGGTTACTTATTTACGATTATTCTTTTGTACTTGATTATTTATTTATGATTATTCTCTTGTACTTGATTACTTATTTATGATTATTCTCTTGTAGTTTTCTTATTTATTATTATTCTCTTATACTTGATTATTTATTTATGATTATACGACTACTCATATGACTTATGATTATACTTTTTCTTACACTTGAATATGTGAAAAATATTTTATTTATAACAGCTTGTGTTCAATAACATCAATTTCTAATGACGCTATTCTAAAATTATAAGATGTGGTCTGACCAAAAAGAGGCAACCATCATTGCAAACATCCATTTTTCTATTTAAGTATACAAAATGACAAAACAGTACACAAATATAAAAGCTTAATGTGGATATTTTTATCTGATTCCTAATCATTTAAAAGTAATGGTTTCATAGCAACTGCTATAATAAGGAAACTTAAGTACTAATTATCTAAAAGTTTAAGAGACCAGATATGTGAATCTATTTCATTTCTAATACTCTCAACTCTGAATACATCTGTACTGAAATTGTAATCTTTTTCACTCCTTAACTTTTTACTGCACCGGATTTGTTCATTCGTTCATTCAAGTGAGGCGCAGTTAACGCGACGAACTCGTTTTTGCATTTAAGCAAGAAAAAAAAAAAGCTTTTTGCATTGTAAATGTAGTTGAATATATACAGGGTTATTCAAAATGAATAATCCGATTTCAAAATGCTATAGTTTCATAAGTAAATGCCACAGAATGAAAAGTAATACATGAACACAAAGGGGTAATATGGAAGTTTTTTTACAAGTGTTCGATATTACTTCCTTTAGTTACACGTATAACGACAATTCGATATGCAAATTCCTATCAAACACGTTGTAAAGTGTCAGAGCAGAAATTCATTGTTAAAGTTCAAATAAATGTGTGGGTAATGATGGTACATACACTTTATGTTTTACAAACCCCCTAAGGAAGAAATCGCATGGGGCCGTATCAGGGTGTTTAGATCATCGAATCATCTGGTCCATTGCGACACCGATTCAAGTATCTCCACAAAATCATCTAAAACTGCTTTCATGAAATAGCTCAGCGAAAAACACATGAGGGTCATCTGTTGTGTGTTCACAATATAAAACTTTGAAAATTTCTTTTTGTATTCATGTATTATTTATCATTATGTGTCGTTTATTTTTGAAAAACATTGAATTTTGAATTCGGATGAGTCATTTTGAATAACCCTGTACTTTCTGTTAAATGTAGAGAAAAAAAAAACGAAATTTAAATTCCGAGGAATGTGCAATCGTTTCGGAACTCCGCCATTTTCAACCCTGAATAGAGATTTCAGCATTATCTACACGTTCATTCATAGTCATGAGAAGCAAAGAATACAAATGGCTGAATTGTGCACAGATATTTTAAGTTTTCGCTTTTATTGAATAAGGAAGTAAGCGGTGCACGGAAAAGTGCGAAACGAGGATTTATTTCGAGTAGTAATGCAAAAGACGCCATATCCATCTCGCATTCCATTGACGCATGATTCTCCTTCCATTGAAGGAATTATGCAATTTCCTCAATTTTCTACGTTACTGTCTTAAATTGAAGACGATTTAATATTGATCTTCAGGATGACAGTCTTCAAAGAGACTTATACATTTTGACTGACAGACAGGTCATGTTTCTAGTGAATTTGATTGTTTAATTTTGTATTTTTCTTCTTTTTTCTCCTGTACTAAATGTAGCGTCATAGAATAAAAAAAGATATTCAAATCGAGTAACTTTTTATCTAATAAAACAATTTAACTATTTTTGTCTCAGAGTTAAGTCGCGTTGTCAGGGCAGTTTATAGAGAATATATATACCAGGCCATTATATCAGGATTTAATGAGATCGACTAGAGATTTTCAATTTTTTTGTGTTTCGATTTTTATACAGATTTGATCTTTTCCTTTAAAACATTTCATTCATTTTGTGATGTTGGTCTATTCGCGATTTTCTCCTCATTAACCCCAGGAACTTTATAATAATTTGAATTGCAAAAAATTACAATTTCTTCCCAACCAAAACGAAACGTGTTAGGTAAATTATAGATGAAGAGAAGAAGTACAATAAATTGAATAAGGGTTAGTGATATATAAATGAAATAGAACTGCAAGGAAAATAAAGGGAGATAGAGGATAACGGCAAACTTATAGTTATTAGTAAATTGGATTGTAACCTCATAATTAACCTTTTGAATTGAAGTGTTTCTTAGTCTTTGAACAAAGATACGCAGCTACTGTTTGTGAGAAAAGTTTGAATCAGATCTAGTGAATTGGTTAGCCAAGACTTTGTTTATTGACCATATTCTAGAATTGACGAGTTAAATGGGATTCGAAAGAGAGCGACTCTATCTATTATTTAGGGATTAATAAAGTATTTTGCCTTGCTTTTATGTCTCTTCAGTTGGAGTCCAGTTATTATTGACTATTTAATTAGACGGAAAGATGGCAATAGAATTTAATAATGAAGGAAAGGCGTCACTGTTTTTATTAAGTAACTAAATTAGGATTTCTTACAGTACATATACTCAAACTAACAAAACAAACTAAACAAAAACTCATCAAGCTATAAATATCTATACCGAAGTCAATTGTATTTCATGATTATTTTAAACATAATCTCTCTGTGTGTATTTTGTGTTATTATTCTAATATGATCAGCGAATCTATTTTAAACTCTGTATAATGACAGGCATCGTTGTTGTTTCAGATAGTATAAAATTAAAGGATCTGAGAACTTGTGTGTGTAGTAGTAAGAGTTTTGCAAAATACATACTTTAAAGTTTATTTTGCACACGTTTTAAATACATCATCTTATAGATTATAATTAAACTATTGCGGGGCTATTAGGTTACAAATTATTTAAATGCAGATTTCCGTTATGAAAACTGTTGCCTTTGCAATGGTTAAAGCTTACTAAAATGTAGAAATTTAACATTGACATCCTTTCTTAATTTACTCAAGTTCTTAGTTTTAACCTTTCGGATTATGTTATCGGATTTCTTGATTCCCGTGCTACGTTCTATTTACATTATAATCAATAATTCGTAAGAAGTTAAGTACGAATATTCCTTTAAAAATATAGGAATGTGAATTCTTTTTTCAGGCAATTTTTACGAATATACGTAATTTTTTTACGTAGTTTTAACATTACAATCAGTCAATTAATCCTACTTATAGAAATGTATGTTTGTTAATTATAATTCTCAAACTACATTTCATTCATTTTAGATATAGTAAATAGTATTAATATTAGTAATTTATTTAATTTAAAACCTAATGTATTTTGGTTCAAACTCGCATTGCAAGTGATTCAAAGACTAATACACTATATAAAATCACAGCCATTATTCTTGGAATACATTACAACCACCAAAAATTTTACTTGCTCTCGAAATCGTATTATTTATGTTGAGAGCATTAATAATCACAAGACATTCACTCAATACTTTGACATTCCGATTAAACAGGAATTATTTTCCGTTATTATTTTATTAATTCTTTGACAACTTATGAATTTTACGTTCCTTTTAAATTAAAGATAAATGAACTCCATTTCTCTTTTATTCTTTATTTTACTCCTTAAAACTATTTTGTATTCTCAGTGCAACTAATTACGAAACAAATGGGAAAGGCCGAAAAAGTCAGGAAATTTCGTAAATCCCTCTCCAGCGCATCTACGTCATTCTTGGCAGCTAATCTGTTGCGGTGATTAAAAAGGTTACTGACCATCAAATCGTGTCGCCGCCCTGTACTGTAACGAGGTAGCCACAAGGTGTCGGAATAAGATATACATGCAATTTTCTTTTTTAAAAAGGTTTTTGTTATGTAAAAATCGATTCCTTAATCAGAACGTAGCCATTTACATAATCACCTTATCTGCTACATGTATTTTTAAATAACTACGTTTTTTGTAAATGACTTACCCATTTCATCAAATGGAACAAGTGATGTCTATCTTATATAATTTTTTAGACAGTAAAAGGACAGACATGGATTCCAGATGAATAAAGTCTTGTTTCAGCGATTAAAAAATTGATAAAGGTTAAAAAATTACTAGGAGCTCAGTTTAATGACCGTACCGTTCCACACACACACACACACACACACACACACACACACACACACACACACACACATATAGATATCAGACTTCCATGAAATGAATACTGTGTACGTGTGATGCATATATATGAATATAAAGCTTTTTGTTAATTTATTTCTCAAATCATAAGACTCCTAACAGGAATTTCTTGAAAATTTTGATAATGCAGACAATGTTTTCGAAAAAAGTCTGGCTGGCTTGAATTAATTTTATTTTACGGCTACACAAAAGCTTTTGAAGAAACACCTAGTAATTCTGAATTACGTTTGATGGACATTACTGATACATGAATTAGTAATTGACTCAAGTAATTTTCATACTGTAGGTCATTTAAGAAAATTTTGAGACTCAATTGCATTTAATATCTAACTTTCTACAATATTCTGAAAGATGATATTTGATTTGAAATGGGCCTTGATCGACAATGAAGTTTGCAACCATAAATACTAAGCATACCTTTCTTGTAAATGATGAAATACTGATCTCTTAGAGGATACTAAAAAATAACAGAGAGTTTGTCACACCATCGGAAAGGGGTTTGACTGTTATATATTCATCTTCCGACTGTTCCGATTTCGGTGATTATGTCAACATGATTTATTTTTATTATTATCCACCAAAGGGGCTTTTTTTTTGGTAAGTTTAAATTGGTCATTCGATCACGTATTAAAATAAAGTTTGAAATGCACGCAACGTTTATATTTATTTTACAGCAGCAGTAATTACATCTAACTTAATATATATTCAATTTAATAATTTATGGTTTGCTTCAATTTTAATAACCAAAAAAATTATTATTATTGTCCATTTCAATATTTTATTATTTGCTTTAATTCTAATATTTAATGAAATAATTACTTTTAAATAAGTTAGCACCTTTATGGCTATATAAATCTGTTCCTTTCAAAACTTTACATAGAAATTTTTGTACATATTTTAATTTATGATATAAGTTTTTATTATGATTATAAAATGCCTTTGAAATTAATCATTGATCAGAAAAAAATGTTTCTTAGAAATCTTGTTCTTAAATGCTATAATGTTTTGAAGGAATAACTATATTCTGTTTTTGATGTTATTTGACTGAATATTGTTAAAATCAATGACTTCGTTGTATTTAAATAAAAGTCATTAGAAGAAAGACAAAATTCTTAAGAAAAAATAATGCATAACCTTTACTCATTTATGCTGACAAGTAATGCATCGTCTACGTGGGTATTTTAATAAAATAATTACAGTACCAAGAGATCTTAATGTGATAAAAAATTTGGTTTTAAGATTAAAATGAAATTAACGACAGATAAAATCGCATGCAAGAATTTTTTTTTATCAATTTATCATTTACTTTTTTTCAATACGAATATTTTTTTATCAATACAATTACATAACATTCAGTACTTAAAAATAAAAAAAAAATTCAATTGCATTTAACATTTACTATTTTTATTTGAATATAATCGGTATGTTCTTATAATGAAACTTTAAATGTCAGTCAATGGATTAAGAAGGAACTTATTCATAAAATGCTACAGGTGGTACAAAAAGATTTTACTTTGGAAATAAAAGAATGTCAAACATTTTTTTTTTAAAATACTTGGAAAACCTTTTCTCATTTTCTTAGATTTCATGTTTCTTCTTAAACACAATCCTTGTTATTAAGATAGTTAATAGTGGATAAGTCAATATATATATATATATATATATATATATATATATATATATATATATAGTTTGAATTTGTTTAAAAATTTTTCTATTTTGTATTCCCCATTTTGCTTCAGTTTTTATTTTTGTTTAAAAGTTTTTAAAATCTTTCTTATCTTTCACAGAGAGCATTTTGATTGCTTTTGTTTTTGGAATGTTCTTTTTCTATTTTCATTGGTTACAGATTGGGTACACCTCTCTCTCTCTCTATCTCTCTGTATATATATATATATATATATATATATAAAACTTAATTTTTTTCTTTAGAAATATGGTTTTTATTTGTATCTTGCTTTTTTGAATTTGGGGAATTTCCATAATTGCTGGTACAGCATTTTTCATTGAGATTGTTGGGCTTGTAAGATATGTTTAAATAGGTAATTTGTCAAAACTCAGATTCAGAATTTTTAAATGTTATATTTCATTTTCTTTCTGATTTTTCTTTTCCTTATTCTTCATGTATTGGTTTTACTTAATCATGATTTGAGTTTCATATTATTGCTATTTTTATTTGCTTAGTATTCTTTCAAGTATTTGATTTCTTTTTTAATTCCTTTGTAAT
>BMAW01064715.1:89157-106734 GCA_019974015.1 Nephila pilipes | reverse complement strand
TTCAAGACTTTTCTAGTCAATACAATTCGAAAGAGAACTTAAAATTCTTTTGACTTGTATGTATTGTACATGAAATTCAATTCAACTCTATCCTTTTTTAAAAAAAATTACGAAATGTATTTCAATATTTATCTCTCCCCCTAATCGCGCCGTAGTGGTTAAATATATTTTCCGAAAATAATTCAACTATAGACATAATGGATAATGCATCAGAATTTGTAGAAAATAACTATGGGAAATAAAACGTATAACTACAGCCAAATAACGCTTTGGTGGTGTCTGTTTGGGAGTGCAGATTGTTACTATAGTGATGGCAACCAGGAAGTGCTCATGATTGCTGTTAGTCAAGGAAATTCGAAGAAACCGTTTTGAATATTTCTGTGAAACTCACGCGTACGCATTGATTCTGAATAGGGTAAAATCGCGAAAATAAGGCATTATTTCACGAAAATTAAAACTTTCCGCTCTAAAGTTTTGTGTTATTAAGTGACTGTCTGGATTGTGTCACTTTCAGGTCAGTGGCAAAAAGTTGTTGGAATGTCAAGGGTGTAGTCATTAAGACTCGTTTTTGTGTTAAACTGGATTTTCTTTTTCCCATTTAGTAGATTCATATCTAAATTTTTCCTTTTTTTTTTTTTTTTTTTGTTTGTTTTGTTTTTGTTTTAGATGCTTGTTTTCAGACTCATACCCGTCATAATTTCAAGATCGAATTGGATAAATAATCAATTCAAAATTTGAGAAGTTGGAGAATTAGTATTAAGATAATTTTATGTATTAAGATTATTTATCTGAATATTTATTGCAGAAATTGACACAATATCTCTTATTTTTGAGCGTTTTAGGTTTGTTCTTAGAATTTCTTAACTTTATAAATTGTTTGAAAAGCTTCGTTTCATTTTTTTTTTCTTTAGTAAAAAAATAAAATTTGAATAAATACTCAGTAAAGAAGCTTTTTTTTCTCTCTCCTTATTTAGTAAAATATTACATAAATAACAAATTAAAAATATTTATAGGGGAAACAATGACTATTCTAAATATAAATATAATTTTAAATAGAAAGCACACAAAAAAATACCAAACCCGAGAGATATCGCTGTTATTTAAGATAATTTTTAAACAATACAGAAAAGAATCAACCCATCTCCATTCATTGAAAACGTAACGAAGGAACTTTTGTGTGTAACATAATTATACTTTTTATCAGCAACATGATACCAGTTACATTATTTATCGTACTTTAAAAGTTTGTTCACTGTAAGTACGCTTCAATAATTACAACGATGCTACAGTCACATTAATTCGTATGATTATTTAAAAATTATTCAGAACAATTACGAAATTATTTCATTGGTCTATCGAAATGATGCATTTTATTCATATGATTTTACGAAATTGTTGTAAGCTTGAAAAGGGAAAAAGAGGGAAACTAGCCACGTAATTAAGAAAGAAACTCTTCGGAAATCGCCTTTCATCTTCAACCATAACAAATTAATTCAAACTCAATTTTGTACAGATGCAATGTCCTGTAATAATTATTAGGATCAGAAAAAAAATATGCATTTTAATAGGAAAAAAAAGTTTAATTGGCAAAGTGAAGAAATTAAAAACGCAATATTAAAAAAGAATGTCTTCATTTCATTAATAAATAAATTCAATTATAATTCTCATCCTGCTAATTAAACCTTCATTTTATTATTGAAATTAGGTCTAAAATAGATAGGAGTATAATTATGTCAAATGATTTCTAGTTGATGTTTGAGATCGAATTTCCTGTGCAAAAGGAGAAAAAATATTTCCGTGTTAGATTTTTTTGAAGTAATCGATCCACATGCAAGAAATCAAACTAAGAAAATTCCGATACTTCCGCCATGATTATGCTTAAATTGTTCTTGAAATGCTAATTAAAAACAAAAAAGTGAAAATCAAATTCTATCTTAAAGTAAAGGGCAATTTCTTTTTCAATACTATTAACCCTACTCGATCATTCAATGACTTCAGAAGAAGTATAAACTTATTAAAATAGTTTTATCTATCAAGATCGTCAAATGGTACACCGTCAAAATTAAAAAAAAAAAAAAAAAAAAAAAAAAAACTTATTTCACTAGAAAGGGGTTGCATAAAAGGTAAGATGGCCATAATGGGGCGTATTATCAAAGACTGAAATGCTCCGTCCATTACTGTCAATAAAAATTAGCAGTTGCTCGAACGAAGAATTGCGGTTAAAACTAAATGATAATTTTGTTGCTTAAACAAAAGAGTCAGAGTGATGAATTAGTGACTTCTTCAATCCCTTATATGAGAATTCTGAAAAATTTTAGCTTAACCAAAAAATGAAAATAATTATAATAAATTGACTGCGCAGGTCTCTTTGCATCTCTTCCAGATTATATCTTATGTTTTAACTTACTAACCAAGAATTTTTAACAAAGAGTATATTTTGAAAGCAATAAACAATATAAATTAAGAATTAAATAGATCTCACAAAAAGCGATAAAATCGCTAAAATAATTCAATAAATGAAAAAAGTTAAATCTATTTTTTTAAATAAAAATATTTTATATTATTGAAGAATAAATTGCACATTTTTAAAAAAGCTATCTGTCTTGTTATTAATATTTAATCTTATAATTTTGTTAGGTGTTCCGAGGCATTCCTGATAACGTACATTCTGATTTTAAAGATAAGATCAAATAGATTTGAGGTAGAATATTTTGAAATGCATGGTGGCGCTACGAGTGCTGAAAAAGATCAGAACAAGTTTTAAAGCTCGTCCGGATTGCTCAGTCGCCAGAGTGAGGGAATAAAAATTTTCAAAAAGATAAAAAAGCAATACTTCCGAGAGTAAGAATTTCTATGTATAGTCTCAAACAGCTCTTTGAGTATCTTGATTTTAAGATGATAGATCTGTGATGGCAAGATTTTAGTATTTCTTTTTGAGAGACCGAATGCAACTAAGGAATTTTCAGTCAATGTTACCCCCGAAAATTTTGAATCATTCTCTTTTAGGTTTAGATGTAAGAATGCAAAATTTCACTTGACCGTGAAAGCCTGATTTGTTGGACCTTTATATATGGTGGATGAAAGGGGAGAATAAAAATTCAATTCAAGTAGGGAATAAATGGCAGGTGAAAGAAATCAGGCGTTCTGTACTGAAAGGAAAGACACGCATGTCTTCTCGAAATGGACAGGATATGTAAGAATTTTTATACCTGTAAAGTACAATGGAAAGCATGACTTCGAGATATTTTTTCTGTCTTTCGGGGGGGGGGAAATATCAATATTCGTCGTAAATTCATGATTTGAAGAAGTTATAAATTACCTCGATCTTAAAAGTCCCGCTTAAAAATATTTATCAGGTGTGATTTAGAATTATATAAAATTTATTATAAATATATATTACATACTTTTATAGTTGAAAATTTAAACATTTTCCTTTTTCGTGTTAAGTTGCACTTTTCAACAATTTTGGTACAGTATATATTACGTTTTAATAAAGAAATAATTCTTCAAAATGAAACTGTTTATTCTGCTAATCAACGTCGCACTTAGAAGCAACATGAGGGTTATTAGCGACAAGCCTCGAAATTTTGAGCCTCTGTCACGACGAGGACAACACCTGAGTAGGCACTTCCACTCCGAACCATTCATCACGTCAACAGAGGAAAGGGGGAAATAAGGGAACTGGACAGATTTAATGTGTATCAGCCCCTCTAACACTGCGGATCTTAAGTGGCATCAGGGCTCGAGCCAACCCCTTAGGGAAAAAAAAAACAACGCCGGCAGCGATGACCTCAAGGTTACCTCGACTATTATTTTATACCTAAGAATCTGTACCACTAATTATTACTACGACCTCGACCTTGCTGTGGATGCAAAGAAGAAAACACATACACATACACTTTTTCTTTTCTTTTCTTTTTATTTATTTAATTATTCTCAATGCATACAAATATGTGCACTATTTTTAATGTTTTAAAAGTAGCAGGTCTCTTAAGCATGTTTTGAATTTCTGGTTTACTTTAGAGTAATTTTAAAAGGGAAGACATAAGTTAAGTTTTGTGCTTTCTTTATATGGTTTGTCCTCATACACAAAATAAAACATTGAGGAAGACAGGATGTGTGTAGAATAAAAGGTAAGTATTACTTCAAAATAAGTAACAGTGCGTAAAATAAACTAAATATATTCTGACAAATGTTTAAATTTTGATTATTATGTGTTACGATAAAAGCGTTGGAACGACAGAACAGATATCTTTGCAAATGCACATGAGATTTAGTTTTTTAGGCGAATTATAAGGAAAGAAAGAAATTGTATTATATGACGAGAAATAACAAGAACGCGTGAAAGAGACTAGATTCACTCTAAAATTTCGTGCTGCAAAAAGAGAATGAGATCTAGGAGTGGACATTTGAAGAAAAATGTTAAAAACAGGACTTATATCATGATAGGATTGTTTTTGTTGTGTATCAACTTTTATTAAATTATATTTAATGAAGAACATGCTCCTTGGCATTTGGCACGACAAAGATAACAATTAGGGCCGCAAAAATTCAGTAGAGATTTATTTTCTTTGAAATGGGTTTTTGCAATTAGTTTGGCTCACCTTGGTGTATCCAATACCTAATTCGTGGTCAATAGATAAAACGAATTTCAGCCCATGTAAAAAAATTAAATCCACTAAAAATACTCAATTGGGGTGGGACTAATTTTTACTAAATGTTGAATAATTAACTGGTAAACATCATTAATAAGCAATGAATTCTTTTATAATCTAAGGATTGGAAAGTAATAATACAATTTTCCCTTTCTAATTAATTATCAACAGTTTTAAGACTGAAAATTTATATAGAATTCCTAGATTAATATAAGCGAAATCACACACATGCTTATTTTTTTTAAATAATATATTATCTACAGTTAATGATAGTGGAAATAGATAACATAATTCTGTTTAGCTATCGCATTGCTCATCGAATTTGTTTGAACAAAATAGTGGTAATGACCGAAAAATATATTATGATACTGCTATGGCATTGCAAAGTCAATTCCAGGTAACATTTACTTAAGAGTAATCATTTATATGTTCTTGTTAGATTGAAGAATGTCATACCGATACTCTTAAATTTTGGTATTTTCGCAGTGACTAATAAAATAAACTGATCAAAATGGATAAGGTGCAGCTTGCTTAACTTCAGAGAATAAAATATTTTAGTATCAGCTTAAAGAGAACTTACAAAAGTGTTTCAAATCATCGTTCGTGGAAGGATTTTGACATATCGCTGAAACATATTTTGTAATTCAAGGAATATTTTTTCATTTTTTTAATGAAATATTTAGGAAAACTTTTCAAGAATTCTATCGCATGAACCTTAGGAATGTGATATTGAAAGGAAATTTTAATGAAACTGATTAGTTATGACACATAACACACAAGTATATCTAATTGCTCATAATCTTTTTTCTACCTACTTCAAAATTTTCAGCCATGCAAATGTTCTGTTGGCTAATTTTAATAAATGGTTCCGAATATTGCCAAGTTTCATGAACCTTAAATACGATTAAATTAAAAAAAATATTATAAGATGTATTCCAAGCTAATTTTTAATTAATATTCTCCTGAATTCTATTTTTCCTCTCGCTTTCTCTCTCTTCGTCTTATTTCTTACATCGTATTAATCAATACTTATTATTACCAAACATATATTATTACAAAGCATAAATAATTTTAAAAAAGTTTGTTAAAAGTTCTTCAACTCTAAGAATTTCGATTCTAAAATTTTCCTAAGTTTTCTCAACAGCTTTTGCTTCTTGGTTTTAATCAAATATTTTCTCCCTCGTGAGGATTTCCATTTACAATAGAACTTTCTCAATAGTCCGTGAATTGATCCATCAAGACACCCTTGAAATATCCCTTATTTTTCCATAGAAATCGCAGGGATTACGCTCATCAGTTTACATCAATCATCATTTGAGAGAATTGTTAATCACAAGCTATGTAAACTTCGGATAGAAGCGGGGAACCTGCGGTCGAAAAAAACAACAATTATTAATTAAAGTTTTTTGAATAAAATGTAATGTGTCGAGGAAACTTTTTCATTTTAATCGATGCATATTTACTCCTTTTTTACTATCTATTATGTATTATAACCTACATTTGAAACTTGAGTAAACTGGAAATACTGCTTTGATACTCCCTTCGCAGCTGCGTTACCGAATCGGTCATAACATCGAGCTTGTGACCGGCGTTATTTTAGTCGAGTCCGGATTTCCTCAAAGAGCCGTTATGTAGTGAGGCTGATACTGGGAGTCTGTCGTAATTCTGTCGAGACTCTGAAGTCCTCTCTTTGGCCTGTCGTGGAAGATAGGAGATGGGGTATCAACTCTAGGTGTCGTCTTCGTGTTAGCTTGACTGTGGTTCGATATAACGAGGTCATCTCTAAAAACATTAGCACCAAGTTGCTTTTAAGTGCGACGTTAATTAACAATCAACCAAACAATTGATTCTGACTTCATGAAAGATCTGTATTTGAATATCTTCTCGCTAATGTGGTATATTCTATTGATTAGAAATAGGAACACCGTAGCATGCCCCCCATTGCAAATCGTCAAGTAACTCAGTGCTGTCTCCCAGGGTACAGCTGTACACCATATCTATTATGACACTCACAGTATTTTTCAACCTGAAAAAAAAAAAGTATTCACAGTTTAAGTCCTGTTTTTTAAAAGTAAAGCAAATATAGTCCACGAGCGAATAAAAAGTTCTGAGTAGTAAATGTGTTCTTAACTTGGCAGACACATTTATAGAGTTAGGTAAGAAGATTTTTTTCGATAGATTAGTGGGAGTTCAGTGTATATCCTTTAGACTTTCTTATCGATGTAAAGAGGGTCCATTATCAACTATTCCACAATTGCATTTTTTGCTTAGTAAAATTACGTTGCTCTTTTTTTTTTCTAGTCTAAAAAAATATTGGATTATGTAAAGTGTCATTAATTTACACAATTTAATAAATTTTTCAAAGTTCACGCTGTTGTATTATTAAAATAATAAGACTTTATTTACTTTAAAAAGCAAAAAAAAAACGCATTGAATCAATAATTTTTTTTAAAAAAATGTTTATTAATTCACATATAAATTTTGATATGAAAAAAAAGTGTTTGGACTGTGTGTGTACAAAATTTTTCGATATGTACATATTCTCCCTCTCCACTCATATCAAATAAAATATTTTAAATTCCGGATCTAAAGTTTATTCAGGAACGTCATACAGCAGAAATTGCTTTAAATTTTGATTCGATACAGCATACAGACAGAACTTAAATAGGAATTTGGATGAGACTTATCCAGACTGCATGAAAATTCAAATTAATGACAAAAGCTGAATTGATTGGGGTGATTTACTACAAGAAAGTTAATGATTTCCACTTGTGTAGTTAAAATATATTTTATGGCGTTTTTATACATTCAAAACTGCTGTAGAAGAAAATGCATAAAATACTAAATAATTCAGGGCACAAGGTCTGAGATATGATGATTTATTTTTCACATATTGTCAAAAAAATAAAGTCGCACCTGGAACGAATAGTCAGTTTGAAATGATATTTGAACGTAAGTTAGTTCTCACCACCACCATCAAGAACTTTTTGCAAACCGGGAGTGGATATGACAAAATTTCTTGGTCAAATTACAAAATCATTACAACTGTTGGGCTGCCATTATTTCTAATGCATTCTTCCACACGTTGTGACGTGGAGTCACAGACGCTGTTAAAGGTTTCTTACTCAACTCCTCTCATGAAAATTGAACTATTTCTCAAAAATATAGTAAACTGTGTGGTAGTGGTAGAGTCTTAACAAGAAACAATATATAGCATCTCATAAGTTTTCTATGGGTGACCATTCTTATGATGCTGCTGGCCACGACACATTATTATCTATGGCTGCGAGGCAAGCTCTTGAGGTGGCAACGGTATCAACTCGAGCATTGTCTTGCTGAAATGGAGAACTGGGATGAGCATTCACAAAAGAATTGGCCACCGGACGCTGGACCTCACTAACGTACCTTTGGGCCGTTAAAGGGGCAACGTGGAGCTGATCGCATTACCTCCACACATAGTGCTTAAGATAAAAGAGACCTCCCCAAGATAAAAGAGAGAATCAAAACTAAAGATTACTCGCTGCCATTCTGCATGGCACTATGCTGCTCTTTCGTGGAACAATTGCAATCTCTGCGACGTTGTTGTGGTGTCAGGGACAATCTCTGTAATGATCTCCATGCAAGTAATCCTGAAGTATGCAGCCGTCTGTCAATAGCTCTAGTACTTACAGGATGAAACAAAAGAGGCATCACTGTTTGCATAATGCCCGGAATAATAGCAGTTGTTGTTCTTCACTTGGTGGACAGTGTTTCAATCTTCCTTACCCGTTGTCCTATAGCTCTCCCAGAGACTACTTGTCTTGATTGATACTTCCCTTATCCAAATCCACCGACATCGTGAAACTGTAGTATCTGTGCCACCGATAAGACGTGCAATCCGACGGAAACCGACAGCTGTCCCTTTCTTCTCAAAGGCATACTAAACTTCAAAGCGATAAATTAAATCCAAACAGCTCGATAAGTCACATGTTTGTTTACATCATTGGGGTCGACGTGGTTGATATTTTAATTATTTGCATATCTAAAAGAGATAAAAGTTTTTTTAATTTGAATTTACGTTCTTTTCTTCATTCTGGGTACAACTTCTTTTGACCATGAGTGTTTTTTAAAGAATAGTTTTTAAATAAAAGCAATGGTGTGAGCTTTTGTATCCTTTCACGATTCGTTCCGACCAATGAGAATAGTACTTTTCTGAGTTTATTGTTTCCCAGAAGTACATGCCTAGCGACTTTTAATCTCTGCTTCTGGCTGAGCCATGAAGCATGACTGCGGCATTTATCTTTCTTGGAATTTTGCTTTTAAACATTAAAATATTAATTTTTAAGTGTTTGCTTCTAGAAAAGAAAAATTTAAAATTTAAAGATTAAAGGAGTTTTAAAAATAACTAGTTAAGACAGTATGACTTTTGGGAAACCAACTTTTTATATGACAATCAAATATTATATGAGTACCAACTGTGCAGCACTTTACAAATATTATTGTATGGCCATGAGTGGAGAAAAATTAAACTAGAAGTTTATAGTGCTTTAAAGCTCGTTTTATTGAATAATTTTGTGATATATATGTTATTTTAAATATAAAAAATTCAAAAAGTTTTCTTTTTTGATTAATTAAAAATAGACGTAAGTTTCCTTAAGTAAAGGATGAATGGATTTAAATAAAGCGAAGGAAAAAGAAGGGAAGTGCAAAATTTGATCTTTCTTTTACTGTTGATGTTATTGCTGCGCTAAGGAGAAAGAAACCGAGGCAGTTTGAAAAAGTTACCCTGAGAATTATTTATTGTGTTTGGAGAGACTATAATATTAACTATTTTTTTGTGTGGAGTGAGGTGAATCTTTTTGAGGGGATTAGTTACATGTATTATGTTATGGAGGTTGGTGATGTAAGTAATTTTTACAAGTTTCATATAGAAATGGGTGAGCGCCATTATTGCGTGCGAAAATGAATTGGGCTTTGATAATTGGATCGTCATCATTAATTAGTTATTAGCAGAATTTTCTAGCTAGGTATGCTATGTGAGTTTTAATTGGAAGAATTTTAAAATATTTATTATATATATATATATATATATATATATATATATATATATAGAGAGAGAGAGAGAGAGAGAGAGAGAGAGAGTTTCCGATGTATCAGAGGGAGTAAGATATGCTTCTTAGGAAAGTATTTTAGAGGGTTTGAGTTTTAATTAGGTGAGTTTAGATTACGTAGCACCATATTGGGCCGTATATAGGATTATTGGTATATTTACTTGTTTGTACTATAGGATTTTGTGAGGGAGGGACAGAACGTAGAATCTGCCAATTAAGGTGATGCAGTTATGGACAGCATTCTTTAATGATATTGTTGATTTGAACTTTAAAAGTGAGTTTAGAGCACAAGTTACTCCGAGATATTTTGCCTTGGATTCCCAGCTAATGTTATTGTTAAAAGGTTTTGAAGTGGTGGGAGAGGAAAAGAGCAATTTCCCTTTTTTCTGATTTAGTCTTAGACTTGTTTACTGCTATGTGCTAAAATGTCAACCATTTTTCTGTTTGCTTATGATGAGTTAGGAATTTCTAACGGATTTGAATAGCGCTTTAACTTGTGTAAGGATGGTTGCAGCAATAACAAAAAGACAAAAGCTGTTCTGAGGAAAGAATTCTGAGGAAAATTATATGTATAATTATTGTATAAAATGGGGCTATTGATGCTTTCTTCTGGGATACCAGCTGAAATGCCCCTCATGTTTGAGAGTTCCTTGTCTATTTTAATCTGAAAAATTTTACTTCTTAGGTATTTAATAATAGTTCTTATAACGTAGGGGGAAATACTAATAAATTAATTTGTTCGTAAATCAATCCATCTAGAGCCGAACGAAAAGTTTTTGAAAGTCAAGGTAGACCTTTCGGTTGTGATATTCACGACGCGAAGTTGTACAGTGCTGTGTTTATGTTGAAACCTAAAACGGGAGTCATGAAGGATGTTATTTTTAATGCTGTATTTTATTATTCATTTGAGTAAAATTCGAGTAAAAATATTGTATATAAAGTTAAGAAGTCTAATGGGGCTATAGCTTTAGGGAATAGTGGATTTTGGCTTGAATTGGAGATGAAAATAATTGTCATATTCCATTTCATAGAAAAACAGGAGAAAAAAAATGCATTTATTAAAAAATTTTGTTAGATAGGTTATAGGCATTTTTGGCATTATTTGGATATTTAGGCATTATTTGGAATATAATTAAAGTCTACGTAGTGAATATCACCTTCATATGGGTCCTTCCTTTGTTTTATTTAATGATAATTTGGGATACTTTAGAACTGGCTAGGGTTTTATATTCGGTTGTCTTAACCAGTATGCATTGATGACTTACTGTTAGTGAGGGAAGGGGGAGGGAGTCGGCGAGTTTCCGGATTGTGGTACTCTGCTCAGAATGGAGATAAGAACTTAAAGAGAAAAACTTTGGAAAATATTGCTTCAGGTTAAAGAAGAACTTGCGAAGGAAACCAAGTACATTCGTCATTAATTGTTCACCTTTCATTCAAAGCATAATAAACAAACTAGGGGTTATTTAACTCCAATTATATCATATACTATTAGTATAAGTTCTAAAATACGGGACGAGTATTGTTGGCCAAGACTTGAAGCAACTCAATCAGTGTGTGATAATCGTAATCACCAAAAATTTTTATTTGTAAAGTATAAATTGTAAATAATAAGTATTTAATAAAAATCATCTTGTGATTTTATTGAACCAAATACTGGAGACTGGATCCAAAATACGACAAATATGCGACTGGCAGAACAAATATAATAATTTAATTGCCAGGTATAAATTAATTGGATTTTTTTTTCGCGAAATAAAGTTGAAGTGATTGTAGTTATTGTATAATATTCTAGAGCAGTAAATACGCAGATATTTGCAGTCAATGTTCAAGACATTCCTAGTGTTCCATAATTTCCCAAAAGGAATAGCTATTTTTGTAGAAAAAAGTAAGTTAATGTTGTATGGTGAGTAATTAATTGAATATATACTAATTGTAAACCTTCAGGTACTTCGAGATTTCGAAGTAATAGTGTGTAGTTTTAATTTCCAAAGTATACAATACAGCTTAACTACCTGTAAATGTTTTGGTTAAGGAAAGTTAAAAGAAGAGATAGAATTCTTAAAGGGAAAAAAATACTACTTAAAAAATTCAAGTAAAATAAATTAAAAATTGAAATTCTTAAAAAAGTTTGAGAAAAAAAATGTATGAAAGAATGAGAAATAATATCTTCGGTTAAACTGAATGTGGATGAGTAATACACTTCTCAGTTTTACATTTACTTAACTTATTTGATAGAGATTATGATAATAATTTGTGAATAAGGTGATATCATTACATATTAAGAAGTCGATAAAAAATACAATTCCAGTGAAATCATTATTTTGCTTTTATTAGATCGTAAATATCTGATACTCTTTGTAAATGTTAGTACATTTGTTATGGTCATATGAAAAGATAGAATGAATGAGACGATCTGCGTAGTTTAGGTTCAGACAGATAAATCTTAGTATCTTTTTGAGAAAATTTACTAAGTTGCTCAAAATGTAGAATTATTTTGACACAGGTTGAATATCATTACTACAAATCATATGTATCAAGATTGTTTTATTTTGAATGGAAAATGCTTCAGTAAATTACTTTAAATAATGCTGTAGAGTTTGCTTTAGGTGTACGATACTAAATATTTAAGTTATTTATAAATATAAGTGGACTAATAATGCTTCGCTATTGCTGAATTTTGAGTAAATATATTGTAACGTAGGCTATAGATAATCCTCGTCAAGGACTTTTGCATTGAACTCCTGTTTTTGTTCCCTACTTGCCATTCAAAGTCATAATAATAAGTTTACTTCTCCAAAGCAACAAATGAGCCAAATCTGGGGTTATCGGTTTTGGTCAACTACATTCATGAACACCTGGCTCTGCTACATAGGTGTGGCAGGATTGATTCTTTTTTGTGAGGTTTTGTGACCCATGACATAGATGTCTATGGGGATTTAGGGCCCAGCCGTTTGACATCTGATATCTGCATGTACGTGGGCTAAACTTGATATTGGCCGATAAGAGCTAATGGTGTTGGGGGAACAGAAACGGAGGTTGTCTGTGATTGGATTGTCCAATCAAAAATGAAAATAAATCAAAGGGGAGCGTGAGACAGTCCTACCCGAGGATTTAAAAGGGAGAAAAAGAGAAGATGAGAGATCCTGACTTGGGGAGCGAAAGAGGCGATCCCATAAGAAGTTAGAGGCTATTTTAAGATTAAAATCGATCTGCATTTGATATTAAGCTATTTATGGTATTTTAGCTATTTGTGGTTGTGACTTTGTGCGAGTAGAAACCAGGCGAAAACGCCTTCTAACTAGAATGTAATTCATAATATATATATATATATATATATATATATATATATATATATATATATAATCTTCCTTTCTTACTTCAATTTCTATATGCGAAGTCATTTTTTTTCCAGCTTTAAACACACTGATTTCCTCTTTGGAGTAGCTCGTGCCATGGTACTTCACGAATCCTTTTTAATTGTTGACTAAACAAAGACCAGACAAAAAAAATTTTAGGCTTGATTCCGTTTCCATATCTGTTGTATAAGCGGTCTTTACTGTTTCTCTTTTCTAAGACTATCTGAGCCCCACCAATACGAGCTCTATCTTCCATCATGGCTTGGAAGTATAATATTATAAACGTTCCAGAATGATTAGATAAATAGAACCATTACTGCTTTTAATGACTACATTCTTTTGATGCATTTTAGGGTAGCAGGACATCAGGGAGAAATTGAAATGTCGAATTTAAGAATTTTTCTATTTGAGGCATTTATGTTTTAAAAATTATTCGTACAGCTTTGGAATTTTGCGTGTTTTATAAAGTTATTTTAATCATTTTATTGAACTATAAAAGTATCTGTTTGGTCAAAAAAAATTTCTCCCCCTTTAAGTTAAATATGGATATGATTTTTCAGATATATTTGCCTTTAGGTAACATTTTTAAAAAATAATATACCACAAATATACAAAATATTTTACTCATCATTTAGAAAACAATGCACAAAATATATTGAGCCTATTTTATAATGATACCACTGTATATTTTCTTTGAAAATTATTTCTTAAAAATTAGGTATTACTTAGAGAAAAAATATTTTGCTTCCCATTCATTAAAAATATATAGCTTAAAAGCAATAAAGAACAAAGTCAGGTGCCTTGGACATTCAGCCACATTCATGGACTCTGTTACACAGGTGCGGCAGAGTTGAAACCTCTTTGTGAGGTAATGTTGATCCCTGTCATGTTTATAATGGGAATTTATGGCCTAGCTGTGTGAATGCCGACACCGACTTGCACGTGGGGAAGACTGACATTGTCCGACTTGAGCGAATAGTGTTGCAGGGGACAAAACGGAGTTTCTCTTTGATTTGGTTGTTCTTTGAAAAAAGGTAAATAACTCAAAAGGAAGGCGGGGGAGAGACCTACCCGAGGTCTTAAAAAGGGTGAAGAAAAAAAAAGAGGAGGAGGATTTCCTGCGGAGGAGCGATAGAGCGTTGCAGCTATAAGTGGGAGGCGATTGCCTTCGCTTGCGAATTGAGAACTTAATCGAACTACATCGAATACTGAGATATTGGAGTTTTTTTCAACTATAAGAGCTTAGAGGTGCTGTGTAGATATATACGTTTTGCCTCGGTGCTATGTAATTAGATGTGTTAGCATTGTGTAAAAAGAATCTAGACGGAAACGCCTAACCATAAAATTAAAATTCAATTTGTAAAATATAAAATCATCGTCCCTTAAGCTGTGTGATCCCTTGTTTACTACTCCATTCTACGCATTCAGGGATCACTACGTTACAGTACCTTATATAGAAGCATAAAAAATTGGATCCATATTGTGTAAGAGATTTCTTTAAAATGGTACCTAAATGGAAATATTTCTCAACAATCATGTGCGTATTTAACTAAAAAAGAAAGAAAAAAAAAACTTTTTGCCAAAAAAATTATTTTTATTGTCCTATAAAATGATTAAAATATCATTAGGCGCACAAAAAATCAAAGCTCTACTAATAATTCAAAATGATATATATCACAAAAAACAGTAGTCTTAGATGAGGTATTCCACAATTCCACCTGATGTCCTGGTACCCTTAAGGCTCCCTTCGAGTGATTCTGAAAGTAAGAATCGATGAAAGCTCACTCTAATGGGAGGAGAGAGAGGGCGTTACTTAGAGCGGACGAAGTACTCAGACAATATTGGTCGTATGGAGCGGAAGTAAATAGTTCTCTTATAAAAGAGAAATTACAAGCTTTATTTTTCTTAATTTTCCTTATTTCGCTTGAATTCAAATTAGGAACTTCTTAGATGCTTTTAAGTTTTTCAATTTTGCTCTAATATTTTTCATTTTCTTATATTTATGTTTTGGAAACTATCATGAAGTTTGAAAATGACGTCACAGGCTAATAAATATTTCCTCTAGACAGACTGAAAAAGAGCATATATCGTAGAGCTGTCTCCCCACCTCGATTTCCCCCCTCCTATTTCCCTCCTATTCAAAACAAGAGAAAAGGAGAGTAATTTAATCTCTGTCGTTCTTTTACACAGTTTCTTCTTGCGAGCTTTTCCGGTAGGGAGGGGTCCCTCGCCCTCATACAGCAACCCAATGGATTTCTGTACCTCGTGAGGCTAAATTGCCCTTCCGTATTGTTCAAGTGTTTGAAAATTATCACAAACTAGGAAAAAACTGGCTTTTTCATTGCTTCAAAAATAGTCATTCTTTCCTTCGACAACTTTTTTTACTCTTTTTTCATGCCTTCTAATTTCAAAAAATCCGTTTCTACTGTTTCATTATTTTCAAAAGCGTACCACTTGATACAATGCTAGTGATATTCCAAATTTTGTGTATACTGATTAATTATATAAAATTAAATTTTAATATAATAAAATGCTCTATATACAAAGTTTTGTAAAGAACAAGATTTCATACGCCAATGCTAACTTTTTTCTAATTATTATTAAATTACTCAATTAAATATTAGAATTAAAGTAAACGATGAAATATCGAGAAATGTACAATAGTAAGCTTTTCCGATATTAACAATAAAGGAACCAGTAAATCTTTAAATTGAACTTTATATCAGCTACATGTAATTAAAATTAAAAGGAATGACAAATTATTAAATTGAATATATTTGCTTTAAATATAATAAAATTGAAGCAAACGACAAGAAGGGAAAGTGATTTCGTACGCGAAAAGTGATGTATACATTATATGTTATTAAATAACATTATATGTTTCACAACTCCTAGTAATTGCAGAATATTCTTCTTTAATGTCAATCCAAAATGACATAATGAACTGACTAAATTCTTAGTTTCAATTCATGCCGGCCAATATATCAATTTTGAAATACTCAAGTCTAGAGGGAATGGAGACAATATGTGACCTAATGTGTCTCGATTAATGTATTTGAAGCTAATGACTTTTTATGAACTTTAAGATTTCTGTTTTATCCAAGAAATATTTATTTATATTTTACAAGCAAACTGGGTCTTAAAGACTCAAACCTGTATACAATAAAATTTTACTAAATTTTGGCGCTTTGATTTGAAAATATGATCACTTCAGGAAGCTCCTGTCAAAGTTCCAAGGAACCCTAGCCACTCAGAACCCAGGTTGAAGACCTCTGATCTATAATCAAAGGCTTACAAAAATTTAAAGTAATGATAATTTTAGTTTGTACAGTTAATCACGTTACAGTATCATTAACATCACATGCAGGCAACACTCAACGATAAAACTTATCAAAACACAGAATGACCAACAAAGAATAAATATATGTTAAATATTTGTATTTAAAAGATACAAAAATTTATATTTTGTTCCCAAATCAAAGGCAAAGAAACTATAGAAGGGGACAATGAAAGTACAGTTTGTGGTGTCGTTACTTTATCACTTAGTTAATTTTTCTGATCAGGGCGCTAAAAGTACATGTTACTCTAGTAATCGTCATTTATGCAACAAATAATAACAAAACTAAGCTAATAAATCATTTTTATAAAAATATAATGTATTTAATAGAAAAAAAATGACATAAAATATGGTAATCAATTTTCGAACTTTATAGAAAGCCTTATTCTAGACTCTAATATAATCTTATCTACATTATATTCAAAAAATAATTAAATCAACCTTGAATTATAAATTATCTTAATCAAGAGATCTTGCTACAAAGGCTGTGGAGGCAGCCCTTTACAACTGTGCTTCTGAATCTTCACTTGGTGTGTGAGGAGTGTGTGGGTGTCATCAATTTCGATCACTGTAACCAACTCCATCAAGCAGAGCTTTGAAATTCTTGGGAATCGTTGTACTCGCCTAACAATATTTAGACGTATTGGACAAGTTTTAACTAATATTTCAATAATTTTAATAAGTCAAATATTCTTTCCCCTCAGCGCTTTGAATGAGAGAAAAATTCTTCCCCTCAGGAGAACCGGGCCTCCCACACTCGCAATGAGGTTATCGTAAACCTTTTTGTACCTCTAAAAGGGAGATATATCTCCTTAACCTGAGATAGTAAGGTTGCTGACTTTAGTCAGTAATCATTAAAGAAAAAGTTCCACATATTAGGCGCCATGTTCATCACAATAATTTTCTCTGAATCTCTGTTCCCTTCTTTTTTTAATAGAAATGACTTACAAACTTTCAAATATATGCCTTTGATCTATGAGTATTATGAATTTGTAATACCTCTAAGCTCTTTAGATTGAATTTTAAAAGTTAAAAATAACTAACAGTTTTAACTAATATTTCAATAATTTCCAATGAATCCTTCCACCATAAAACGCTGCTTTAAAAACGAGCAATACGTAACTGAACGAAGTACATCA
>BMAW01064715.1:38498-81293 GCA_019974015.1 Nephila pilipes | reverse complement strand
TGTGTGTGTGTGTATTAATATTTAGAAGAAAATTATGCTTTTATAGAAAATATTAGCAATCGGGAAATAATAATAGAGTTACTGCATTTTACAAATAAATAAATAAAAAAAGAGGCTTTCAAATTATAGTATTAAATATCCATAGATATTCTTTTCTCCAAAAATTCATAAAGACTCAATTAAGTTTAAAATGCTTATTAATGGTTTCAATACTTATATTTCTAACCTGGCTGATTATTACAATTAGTATTACTAAAAACTACAAATAATTTTAATACGAATGCAATAATTAAAAACAGTTCAGATGTTATTACGCATATTAAAAACAAAGAGATATACTCATTCCATAGCTATTAATTTGAGGATCTTTTTAATTCAAAAGATACAGATGATCTTGAGTAAAAGTAATTTGAATTACTTTTAAGTAGTATTGTATTGGTAATATGATATCTTAAGGGAAAAAATTTAATTCCTTAGTTAATGTAGTACATCAAGAAAATAATATTTAGCTTAATAATGAAAAACATAAGCAAATGGCTAGTATATCATAAGAAGGACTAGCCAGTTATAGCTTAGCTAACATCTATTTACATTTTTATGAACAGAACTACATAATAAAAAGAATTTTATTATTTTTAGATACATTGATGACTTTGTAATTTTAAATTATTATAAGGGTCTGAAGTTAAATCTTATCTATCTTCTTATCCTTCATACTGAAATTTAAATCAGAACAACAAAAAATAGAAACATATTATTCAGTCATAAAATTGGAAATTGCGGCAAGAAAAATTTACAACAATTTTTTTGTTAAAGGAGAATCTTTCAAATTCATGTCAATAAATCCCTTTTTTAGAATAGCAATATTCATATGTCAATTTTTAGGTATATTATATTTAATTATACTCTACGTAATAAAAAAAATCACTTCAAAATATTTAGACAAAATTTTTAATGATAACAAATTTTGCATTAATTGTATTGTAGCTGTAACGACTGTCCTTCATTACTCTGCTCAAGTGCCATAGATTAGTTGAATATATCAAGCAACAAATACTGAACTCCAGTTGAAAACACGTAAGAACAAAACAAAATACTTAATTAATTAGCACTGGAGAACAGCTAATGTCTCTTTCTCTTGAATTTCAACTGAACTCAATAAGAATAAACGATGATTTAAATAAGAAATTTTAGGTTACCATTTCACTCGTTCATAATTTGACAGTTCTCTATAACAATAACTTTGTAGCTTCATACTTAAATAAAATACTCTTCAATACACAAAACTAATTAAATTGCTTCAATCTAAATTATAAATATTTATCAGCAACTCGTTATCCTCTATCTCCCTTCATTTTTCTTTCAATCTATTTCATTTATATATCAGTATCTCTAATTCAATTCACTTCACTATCTTTATCTAATTTACCTAATCATGTTTCATCTTGGTTGGGAAGAAATTGTAACTTTATGCAATTCAAATTATCATAAAATCCCCGAGGTTAGTGAAGAGAAAACAGAAAATATCCTAACGCCACAAAGCGAATTATCCTATTATTTTTCAAAAACATGTTCAAAGATGAAAAATTATATCTTAGAACAATATTGGCACTTTAATCTAAAAATGTAATTTCTATTTCAATGAGTAGAGACGATATGGGTATGTATATTTTTATAAAAATTAGAACTTAGTATTTTTTATTCCTTAGATATTAATAATTAAAAAAATATATTTTTAGAACTTTCGTAACTTTTTGCTTTTGGTATTATTATTTTTCACTATATAAGTAAGAATAAGCTGAATGAAGTACCATTGTCATGATGTAGAGCCGTGAAAATGTACTGGGCTAGATATTAAAAGCATTACACATACTCATATATATATATATATCTGTCCTATAAGACTACCCTGGATTTCGGGGTCTTTTTTTAAGACTCAATCATCGTCTTGTTTGAGGAAATGCACGGTAATTCAATTTCACAGCATATAAACCCCCTCCCCCCAGCCACTGTAAAACACATCCAATACAAGCATTCATTGAAAAACCGGTATAAGGATGGGGGGGGAATCGTGTACTGCGGTTCAATGTTACTGATATCCATAATACTCGTAATCAAGCCTTGTAAGTTTAAAAGAATTAAAATGCACCAATCTGGTTAAATATAGCACATAATTCATATAAGAATATTTTATTTCAAAAAAATAATTTTGGCATAAATATTCATCGAGTAACTTTATTACTCTTTGTAGCCAAATTTTCTGAAAAAGGATTTATAAAATGCTGTACAAGATGCGTAAAGCTTTCATTTTAATTAAGTTGTATTAGCAAATAACTTTTATGCACGGCAAAATGAAATAAAATGAGTTTTTTTTTTCTTTTCTTCCTCCTGTAACATTCAGAGATAGTACAGTTTGAAAACCGAATTTTCATACTTTGAAATATTTTTCTTAAAATAATATAATATACAATAAATATATATATATATATATATATATATATATATATATATATATATATATATATATATATATATATATATATATATATAAAGATAACTGAAACATCAAAAAAAATTTCTAAACCCTTATATTAAATGAAACAAATTTTTAAAATAAAAATCTGATAAATATTACATATAGTAATGATTAAATCATTACTTCAAAAACTTAACACGAACTTTACATTTTTATTTTTATCCTCTTAAAAGAAAGGGAAATATTATTATTTTTTTTAAGTTTTCTTAAAGCCAATGAAGTAAACGAACATAATTCGAAAATAAAGACGATTTGCTCTATATTCCAGTTTAATAGGCACTTTCTTTAATTGGCTCAAACAAATAAAGAAGGGTAATTATGCTATCCAAAATAATGATTCTCGATTAGCCAGAATTCTTCATTGATTCGAATCAAAATTCAAATTGAAGGAGTTCAAATAATGTCTATGAATAAATGTGAATAAAAGAAAAAAAATAAACATAACTTTTTTTGAAATTTTATATGTACTGCCATTTAGCAAATAATTTTACCTTGAATAGTGAGCTTTGAGAATGTACAATTTTGGTTCAAAAAGTTCATTTGTTTGAAGACAGATGGCTTAGTTAAGACAAGTTGGCTGTTACCATTGTGTGCTGCCAATTGTTAAATGAAGCCAAAACAAATTTGACACTGATTCAGATGTTAACTTGGATTTGACAACAAATGACTCCTGAATCAAAATTTGATTGCTGTCGTGTCAAGGTGTCATCACCAATTTGCGCCAAGTTATCTCCCTCGATGACCCTTGGATTCATTATTATATGCTAAAACCAAGCAACAATCAAAACAATATGTTGCTTCCTGTAAATCTGCTCTAAAGAAAACGAAGATGGTCTCATCAATAGGAAAAACTATGGGGACGATTTTTTTAGATGCGAAAAGCGTCAAACTCATGAATCTCTTGATTGTAGATGAAACAATCACATTATAATACTACAGTGAGTTCCCCATTTCTAACAAGGGTATTTTTTGAACCTCCCTCGAATAATCTGAGAAGTTTGAGAAGTTATTTTTGCGAATTTCAAATGAAAAATGTATTCTTAATAATATTATAAGAAAAATTACATGAATTGTAAAAGAAACTTTATGAAAATCGGTATCGAAAGATGTATGGATATTTTTATACTACAAATAAGGTCTGTTGTATTTGTTCATTAAACGTTTTTTCATATTCGAATTTATTTTTACTTTGTTAAAGTTACTCAAAAAATTTTTATAAAAAAGAAAATGATTCAAGATGCATCAGTTTAACAAAGAAAAAATGTTGCTTAGCCAATGAAGTTTGTTAATATGAACAGAAGTATCTGTACCCATCAATAGAATTAATCTTTTCATAAGCCCATTAATTATGAAACTTCAAAATTAAACGTAAGTTTAAATTAATATCTATGATGAGGAGATTCTTCCTAACTGTAGGAAAAGAACTATGTATGATGCATTCTTCCATTTTCCATCTGCTTTTAACTGAGGTATTGGCTTTAATTTTAACTGAATTAAAAATTCATAACAAATGAAAGTCGTATTGTGACATTGGGCCATTTGCGGTTTTCTCTTTTTTAACTTAGGGGACTTTTTGTAATTTTAATTGTATAAAATTTCATCTCCTTTCCAACCAAATGAATGGCCATGAGTTTGACATGCTTGCTCCAGAGCTACGCGAGGCTGTTGGTAACGCGTCTCGTAGTGTTTTACCGGGTGGTTTGAATTGACATCGTTTAAAGTTAGACGAGAATTATTGGTAATCTATCTCTTAATTTAGGATCGAATAAGTAACGACCATAATATTAGAGCTAACGTGCCTGCCTTTCTTAACTTCCTCATCACGCCATGGGAGGATTTTGAAGCTCAGGTGAATTTGACCTGCGGCAATTCCCATTATTCTCACGAAACGTTATTTGTTTGAACCAGGATTCAAACAAAATACGATTTGAATGTCACCGGCTATGAAATCAAGACGACCATTAGGTTACCGTATTCATTCGTAATTTTTTATTACGGACAAATTCTGAACTAGGACTTCTGCCTATAAACTTTTATAGTACAGTACCTGAGGACTCTGAGATCTAAATGATGTTTAAAATTCTTCACCCTCCGTAATTCCGTAAGATGTTCTCAACAAGAATCAAGCATCATAATTTCAACCTTCTAGTGACTGGGAGGCAATTCAACTAACTAGGATTATTTAATCATAGTTTACGATTCTAAAGAGACAATGAGAGCCGATCAATTTCATTCTCAAAAACAAAATTTTTACTACCACTTGTTTTCATTTTAAAGAGAGAATAAAATGTGAAACATATGTTTTACCTGTGTTAAAAAGTTATTAAAAGTGTATCAATTAATAATTGTAGAGTTAAATGTTCATTCGTTGAGTATATAAATTCTGTTGCACTTCAGCTAAGCGAATTTGCAACAGAACAAAAAGAAATTTAAAAAACCTTAAAAAGATTTATTAAAGCTTTTGCATCATCTATTCCTTCAATATCCAAAATGTATTTTCCAGCTTGTTAGCCAAATTATACTGAAAAATAATATTAAGCATTTGACGTCACTGAATCTGAAACATTTACGTTGACCTATTCACTTATGCTCCAAAATCGTGATCAACGCATTGAAGGATATGATACGTTTTGCATCCTGTGGTAATATTTACCATTGGCAATCGTCCAACGGAGTGGAGAATCACAATTTGAATTCTTGGAACCTATATTAATTGGTTTAGACCTCCACAAATTCTTATATAATACTTACAATATCAAGTTAATTAGAAAAATTTGTTTTTCGTAAAAAATTAATGTGTCTTTAAATTAATAAAGACATATTGATTATCATATAAATATTTAAAATACAATTTTTTTTAAAGAATGAGCTAAAATTTAAACGAGAATTAATTAAAGAATGAAAACAATTAATTTATCATATTTCGCAAGTTCATTTATAGCTTTATTTCATATTATTATATAAGATTTTTTTCATTCAAGTTTTTAATTTAAATGTATGTAGAAGGTGAAAGTTGTTGTATTTCAATTGCTAGAAAAAACAAAAATAGTAAACTAATTAAATAACTTCTGGAATGGCTAAAAACATGAGTTCAACAATAATTTAGTCTATTCAATTTCAACAATCAGTTGCTCTTTTTGTCATTGATAATAAATATGGAATAAAATTTGTCATTTATTTGATAGTGCTTCCAAGTAATCTAGAAAATAAACGAATTATGTCATATTGTATTATGTCGTATTCTTAAAACCATACCAAGAACATAGCTAGGAAATTATTTAGGTGAAAAGTGTTTAGCTTCAATTTCTAATAATAAATAATGCAATAGTAGAATTGTTGTTTTATTGCATTTTATGATTTTAATAACTATAATTTGCTTCATTTAATCAATATACATATCAGTATGTGGATAAATTATTAGTATAAATTATTTAATACACAATTTTTTTAATTAATTACAATATTCTTATATTGTCTAATTATTTAATTATGTGTTCTATTTACAGTAATTATGACTAATAATTAAAATATAAAAATTATACACAATTGTTTCTTATTTACAAAGAAAATTCGTGCAATAATAAGATATGAATAGTTTTCAGAATAAGGAATTTTTTTTGGAGGAGGGGGGTATTGAATATAGTACAAAAAAAAAGGATTAAATATTTTATGCATTTTCTCGATTTGCTTATAGGATGGAACTATTTTTTACGGCACAAAATTGGTAATTTATTTACTAAAATGTTAGACAGTTTCGGAAATTGGGGGGGGGGGGGGGGAAACCCCCTTTTCAACTATATCATTGCATCACAGCTTACTCACTTGCACTACAGGATTTCTTGAATGGAGCTTTCAAAAGCAGAGAGAAATATTACATGATTTGACCTCATGACTTAGAGCGCCACCTGTAGGATGTTTTGATGTCGCTTTCCGAAAGCAACAGTACTTCAGTTGCGTTTATAAAGTGTGAAGAATCAACATCTCATTGGAGCAGGAGTCTTGAGCGGGATCTACGAAAAGATGCCAAAGGTGCTAGGTTCCGGTAGACCAGCTTCAAGTCGAGTTAATATATTTAAATATGTGTTTGGATTTGTAACTCCTATAATCCTATTACCGCTTGTTTTAATCGGTCAAACGAAGGTAAGATATTGAAATATATTTTTATTTAGAGTTTAAGCGCTTCATGTATGTTTTTGAGGGAATCGTTAAAATTTGATTCATTTTAAGGGAAATACTATTTTAATGTCATATTGGAAAACATGTTCCTCATTTCTGATTGTAAAAAAAATTATGACAGTCATTTTTAAGAAGAATCTTGTATAACAAAATTCTTCTTAAAAATGTTTGATTGCCATAAGGATTTTTATAATCAGAAGTGAGAAATATATTTTCTCCAATATGTTTAAAAAAAAAAAATTTCGAACGAAGTTTAAATTTCGAAAAAAAAAGTTTAAATTATAGATAAGAAGGAGTTTAAATTTTATAGTAAAGTTAAATGATCTTTTTAATAAGAATCTTTTTCCATTTAAATTTTCACTATTATATTTCCATTCATAATATTTCCTTTTATTGAAAATTTTTGATCTCATTCAATCTTTCTTTGGGAAAGAAAGGTACTTTTAAACATTTTGTTACGATGTGTTTGTTTTTATTGAACATTAAGATTAGTCAGATTTCTTAATTTATACACAACTTTCTGTAAATAATTGCAATAAATGTCATATTTGAATACTTTATTTTTGTAGATTATGTTATGACACAAGATCACTGTAGAATTTATTTTAAGAAATCCTTTTGGAAAATAGTTATTTAAGTGATTATGTCGTAAGTAAAGGTTAATCGTGTTATATTTATAGACTGATTTTTCCCCTCTTCATAATTTCATTTTCGTTTTTTTAATAACTATACAAGTATAGAATATGTCAAAAAGTTAATTCGAAACTAAAATATTCGAGATTTATGGTAAAAAGAACTGTGCTCTTAGGATATGTTTCGAATATTGTTGAAACTCGGAAATTATATAAATGGTGATTAATTTTAGTTACAACATAAGAATAATAAGGTATTTAGTAAACTGAAGCAACGTTTGTTTAAACCTTAAAGTATATTTAAACAAACTTTTCAAATAAAATTTTTTGTAATAACAGTGAAACTAAAAACTTTTTGTAATAGTGAAAAGTCACTGTTATTACAAACTGGCACACATTTGACATATTTTCTACTTTCACTTCTGTTTAAAATTAAGTATGCCTTACTTATTGATTAATTGAACGAACAGAAAAAAATGGGCTTCGATTTGCTTCTTAGTGTAATTTTATTTTCATATATTTTATGTTTGTAAATTCGTTTTTCACTGACAATATATAATTTCGTATTTAAATTTATCTTATGTCATATTCTAGAAATATTTATTCTTTTTGAGAGATTTTAGTAATTATTTATAACGTAATATAGAATTGAACTCTTTTAACTCATAATTATAATCTACAAAGTTTAATAAAATTACTTCTAAAAACAATCTTCCTTCCTTCAAATGTCTTGCGCGGTTCGAATCCCATCTAGGCTAAGGGCTTGTTTCTGCTGCTTAAGAATTTTCAATGAAGATCGAAGCATAATAATCTTTGCAATGCCAGATCTCTCGTCGTCAAACCTTAAAAAGGATTACTCTTATAATATTCTTAAGTAAAATCCATTACCCAAAGTTTTTCCAGAAAAAAGAATTTATTGCGTGTTTTGGAAAACCAATTTTTTCACCAGCGAACTGCAATAAATAATTAGTCAATTAAATTCTTCTGCAGTTAATGCTTTGGTCAACTGAACCAAAGCACTAACTACAGCGGAACAATGTTCATTTCACGCTTGAATGAGTTAAGGCATCATCGATTATGTAAACAGAAATGATTTAAATTCGATTATTACGTTTCCTACTTCAACATTTAGTTTAAATTATTTTTAATAAAGAATATTAAAAACTACTTAATTGAGAAATCATTTCACTATCACTGAACCAGTTTGATTAGAAATTTCTCGGATTTTGCTCCATTATTAAGCAGATGTATAAAACTCCTCTTTGAGAAAAATCTGCATTTCCCTAAAAATTTTGAGTTTGGAATTTTAACAATCAAAACCTTTAAGTACATTATAATTGAGGGTGAAGCTCTTGACTCTGACTTCTTACACTAAATTTCAAGAAATTGCGTCTTTGTGGGCTTACCTATTTGGGTAAGTACGGGAGTCATGACCCCGAGTTACTCTGGTGATCTTTATCTTCCCCACGGGGCTTACTGTCGTTGGTTAGAATCTGTGACTCATCCCCGGAATAACTTAGTGATCCTTCATTTTCAACCTTTTTTCTTGCCTACAATTTTTTTCCTTTTTTCTTTATCTGAATTATAGTTTAAATATTTCATTTCTCTCATAGATTTGGCTCTTGCGTCATAAATCCTAACTGTCACTTATTTTTAATAAATCACAAACACTTGAAGTCAACTAAAATATTTAAATAATCATTAAAAATACTAATTTTTGAGACTTTTTAAGGCAATTTTTCTAATTCTTTGCAATGAAGACAAAAATATTCTTAAATTTAATTTTATTTTTCTGACCCTTAAAGTTAGCTTTTGAAACAGTGGAATTTTAATAATTTATTAGTACAGAGTTTTAATTAATTATTTAAAGTGTAAATATGGATACATAAACTATTTTTTTGCAGTTTTTTGTGTAATAACTCATTATTGTAAGTTCTAATAAAATGCTTATTAAATAAATGCATCACAAAGCTTTTGAAAGCTGTGAGATATTTGAGGGGAAGCGTAATGAAGTTAACTTAGAACAGGAGTGGGTTTTGCCTCGGGCCACTTCATAGACGCGGAACCCTCAGGTACTTGCCTTCTTTTTTTGGCAAGTGTGAACATCACGACCCTGAGATACTCAAATGGTCTTTTGCTTTGTATGGGGATATCGTCTTTGGTGAACACGGGCGACGCACTCCCGGGATACCCTAGCGATCCTTCTCTGTTTTCTTTCCTTCTTGTCAGTCAATTTTTACATATTTTCCCTTTTTTTCTTCAAGCATCTGACCACAGTTTCATCTTGCTTGTATCAACGTAGCCACATCTGGCTCTTGGGCCATTAAACACTACCATCACATCACATCGTAGAAGCGGAGGCTAGCGGTGGGCAACATTTTTTAAATAATTGTATTCATTAATTAACTTTGCATTTCAGGTAAGGTATCAATTGTACCATAGAAAGGAACAAATATAATTTAAATAAAATAGTGACAGTTTTATTCAATTTATTTTTGTTTGCTAATTTCATATAATCTATAGCTGCAAGCACATTTAAATTTTAGATTGCATTGAATGAGATAAATGTACCCTATTGGACATTCTTACGTTTTTCTTGTATCAGAAAAGAGATCACTTGTTGAGAATTCCCATCACAGCCTACAAGTTACTGTACGCCATAAAGCACTTATATTTATTCTTGCTGATCTTTAAACTAGATAGACCTAATTACGGTTAACACTTTTCCAGCATATTTCTTTATACACTGAAGTTTTTTAGAATACAAAATTTGTAAAAATCAACTAATGTCACAGCGTTAAAATTTTTCTTTCATAGTGAGATTTGACTGCATGCCAATAAGTTCAATCTGCAACTTTTCAGGGGTTGTGTTAATATCGGGAGTTGATGGGATAAGAAAGCGAATTCAATCCAGGCTTTAGTCCTGAAATCTTGTGATTTCGTCCTGCAAATTCTGCAAAAGATCCCTAATCTCAGTAGAAACACTTTCATGCACTTTCTGTTTTCCAAATAAAGTGAAATGATAAGAAATGTCTTCTCCTGCTTGCCCTGCGAATAGACCTAATTTTGTTTGAATAATTTTAAGCAAATCTCAGTTCAAAGCGGGTTTTTCGGACTGTCTTTGTGGGCCACAAAAAAAAAAAAAACCTTTTAGCGGGTCGAATGTGGCTCGCTGGCCGCTATTTGCCCACCCCTAACTTAGAAGAATATCTCTTGAATGTGTGTATGTTAACTATCTCAGGGAAAGCACATATTTAGTGGTATTATTTATTGTCACGATGTCAATATTTTCAAATATTAAAAATATTTCATTGGAAATTTTTTTACAGTTTCTTCAGTATTAAACTTTTCTTGGAGTTTTTATTACTTATCGATTGAGTAAGGTCGGTTAATCCCTTTCCTTATACTATCGTTGTAAACTTCTTAAGTTTTCAAGTATGAAAATGAGCTGCTGTTTCTTATACTGAGATGGTACAACTCATAAAGGAACAAAACTTTTTCTTATGGATCAATAACTCGTATATATGGCATTCGTATAACTCGTACATATTCTATGGCATAGAGCTACTTCTGGCCAGTGCCCCTCAGGAGCTGGGATTTACAACCTCTGTCCCGTGAAAAGATTTTTTTTTCTTCTCATAGAGTTCTCTGTTCTTGGTAAATAGGGATAACGCGCCCCGGAATACTCCATCTATCATTCTCTATTTTCGACCCTCCTTGCCAACCTATACTTTGCTTCCTTCCTTCATCTAGGTCAGGCATACGAGGAGGGGATAGGGAAGAGCAATCGTAAAACTTTAATTATTACTATGATATCTGGATAAAATTTATTCTGCATATAAATTGATTCTTACGTACATAATATAAATTACAGTTATTAATGTTGATTTATTTGCTTTCAGAAAGCCGTAGATTGAAGTAACCCGCAGTATCGTAAAATCTTAATTTTCTAAAACTAATCGAGATATAGAAACTTAATATTTATTTATTACTCTTAAGACTTCTGTACACACTTATCTTCCAGAGCTATACATTTCCCCCATACTTTCTTAATCTGTCGAAGGTATTATATTTTATTATTTATACGTCACATTTTCTGTGAAATTCCTCAAGTTATCTGTTGGCAAATTTGTAATGACAAATGATAACATGATAGTTGTAAATTATGCTTTCACTTTCTTAAAAAAGATGCTGTTCTTTCAAAATTATTTTCGATTAGTCAAATGTATGTTAAGGTTTATTAATTTGAAACACTTTTTAAAAACTCTTGAAATGATTTGTTGAAAATATATTGGTTTTTAATACAAATTAAACAGTAAAGTATTTTAATTTTTTAAAAACACTTTTAATTAGGTGAAATTTGATAAACTTGATACTTTCCAATCAAAACACCAAATTCTGCATTCATAAAAATGAAATTGTACAATTTATTATATTATTTTTATCACTATTTTAATAGTGCCGAATTTTTAGTTATAAAGTAGAGGAAGAATTTTAAAAAGTTACAACATTCTTGTAATTTTTTTTTTCAGAATCGGAAGAAGAGCAAACAATTTTAACAAATGATTTAATTTTGAAGACACTTTGATTTTCTCCAAATGCTATTAAACTGTTATTAAATTATCATATTAAATTATTATTTTGATTCCAATGGAAGATTTTCGATTTTTATTTTCGACTTATTTTCGAATAAAGTGCCTCTTAATAATTTTGTCGAAAAAAAGAGCCCCCTCTTCTGTCTCCATATAAGCTAAAGCTTAATTAACGGTATGGATTAAAAATAAGAGAACTTTTTAACATTTTAAAGAGTCCTAAAAAGATTGGGAGCACTTGATTTCTTCGCACACTCTTATCTTGAGAGTTTCCATTTCTTACGGCCTTTTTTTCCAGTTATGTATTATAAATCAACATTCTGATTCGAAACTAAAAACAAATCCCGAGTTTGACGTATATATGAGCTATTTTTTCCCTTACTTTAATTAAAGATTTATTTACCAATATTCTAGGTTTGTGAAAATCTAATGATAGATGTGCAAAAAATTATACATTTTCCTGTTTTCTAAATTTAGTAAATTATAAACTGATATATATATATATATATATATATATATTTGCCTTGAGAAAAATGTCAAAACTTTCAATGATCTTATGAGTCTCATCCGAGATTAAAGTGATTTAAATCAACCAGCTTCACAAATTTCAAGGATTCCTAGACTAGAAAATTTGATTGAACAAAACAAAAAAAAAAGTTGAAATTCTGCAAAATTTTCTTTTTAAACACATTCACGCCGGTGCTGTAATTTATGCTTCTCTTCCATAGGCAGCTACTTAAAGAGCGTCATGTTTTATCGGGAGGCACCAAATTTATGTGAAAAAGAATTCTACCGCAATGATAACATTATCTGCTCTTTATTTTTACCACTTTTGATGTCACGTGGTCTGGTTATATACTGTATGCCTAAATCGAAAAATTAGGCAAGCTAACATATTTTAACTAATTTTATTTGAAATGGTAACATAAACAGTTATGTTTATATTGTCAAATTTGTTAAGTAAGTCATATTTATAATATTTTGCGTTGAAATAAAAGAAATGCTAATTTTTTAATTATTACACGTTAAATTTCCATTATTTTAATTTTTAGCTACAGTAGTACCTCTTGTAAGGAACACCTCCGAATACGGATTACCTCTATTTAAGGGACAATTATGTTGATCCCTTTGAACAGTATCTATAATTTTTTTCTTAGTTACTAAACGAACTGAATTGCTTGTAGTACGTACTACATGATGAAACATTCAAGTATGAACCACCAGTGAGTGATAAGCGCCGGCGTGTTAAATGACGGGAAAACATATTTTTATATGAACAGGAGAAAACCAATAGCATTCTTCGATTAAGTAATTTATTACGAGAAGAAATGTATAACATTGTGCAAAGTCGCCCAGATTTATTTCATAATTAAAGGCCAATTTTATGAATGGATTTTCGTTATAACTATCCACATTGAATATTATATTTTATAACAATGTAAACTCTCAAGAGCAAATGAATTGGAGATACCTGTCTACTATCGCACAGCACCATTTTTCGCCTTGATGACTGTGGTGATTCGTCTCGGAAGCATTAGGAAGACACCGGAAGCATCAGGAAGCCCTATGGGCACACTTCCTGTCAGCAATCTCTCACAGTTCACGAAGATTTGATGGATCGAGATCAGATGGTTGAACATTTCACTCGATGGCATCCCAGATGTGATTGATGGCATTAATATGTTACACAGATGGTCAGAGAAGTAAGGTCATATCTGTAGTGTGTTCATCGAGCCATTCAGATAAAGTTTGGAAGTATAGCACGGGGCATTATGTTGATGATGGACGAGTTTTTTTTCACAGGGATGCTAATTAAGGAAAAACTAGGTCATATGGTCTACAAGGATACTGCGGTAATTTCACCTGTAAGGGACGATATTACATTTAAGTCCCATTTCAATCTACTCTAACAGTTCTCGGAAGAAAATCATTTTGAAGAGCAACCTTCTGCCATTAAGGATTCATCACTTAATGAGATTAGCTCCATGAACTCCCCCATCCTGCCATCCACATGCACCAACATGAATATAGACTCATAAGTATAGTCAATATTTTTCCACATGTCGAGTGGCCAGCAACAAAGTTACTGCATTCATGCTAAGATTTAAACCCTTTGATGTGATGTCAGCATGGAAACGCTCCTGGGATGGTGGCTTCAGTAAACCATTACGGAGAGATTGTTCTTGATGACGTGGTTGCTAACACTTTTTATGTACAAATGTTAAATAGCTGAAAGATCTCTTGTACTGTGCCTCATCTATCCGTTGCTACAATATGATCTATCCGACGAACTAGTCCGCTCATTCACACTATTAATAAATTAAATATTTTGGTTTTGTAAAAATCTTTTAATTAATTATTAGAAAAAACTATTTTAATTTACAAGGTATTCCCCCATCACCCAGAATAGTGTGACTTTTAATCATGAAATTATCTTCAAAGTTCAAATTACGTGATTGTTGATTGTTTGCTTAACTTTTCTTTTTTTTTTTTTTTTTCAAAAGTTTGTGTGACCGTGGTAGCCTAGTGGTCATGGTTTTGGATCCATGGCCGGCGGTTTTCGTTCAGTCGTGGGGTCGATCCTTGGCCGCTGAATGGTAGCCGGGGCTGATGCACGTTAAATCTGTTGGGGCCCAAAATCCTCCCGTTGGCGTGGTGTGGAATTTAGGAGAGGAAGGTGCCAGCTCAGGTGTCGTTTTCGTCACTTTACCGGGGCTCAAAATTACGAGATTCGTCGTCAATAGCCCTCGTGTTTCTTCTAGTGCGCCGTTTAAAAAAAAAAAAAAAAAAAAAAAAAAAAACTAAGTGTGTATGTCACGTGATAAACTCTCATTGCTGTATGATTTTTGTTATTTCTCTAATACAGGTTCGGAATATTTTAGATGTTCGAATTTTTATCGCGTATCTTAAATTATTTTCTGTAAATGAAATTCTAGTTGTGTAATGTGAGTAATGATGAGTTAAATTATCTCAATTTTGATGAGGAAAAAGTCGACATCTTTTATTAGAAAAATGCAAGAATTCAGATATATTTATTCTTTCCTAGCAAACATTTTAAAATGTTTTCATTATTTGAATAGAATTTCTGATTTAAATAGCTTAAGGACTATTAATCACTTTTTGTTAATGATATCTACTTGAAAGCATACGGTAAAATAATATATTTTCAACGAAAATGTTAATCTTCATGTCAAGTCATACTTGGCTCTCTCTCAGATGCTATGAATAACAAGTATCGTGACGTTATAAAAAATCAAAATAAAAGTTGTACTGTTCTAAAACTGTATCTGGACCAGAAATGATGTCAAGGTAAAATCCCAAACCTTGTTTGTGACGGTTGAAATAAGGTTGTTGACCATTATTTTAAAGCCTAACTTAAATGGTCTACAAATAACTTGAAATACGAGTAAATACGCTTGTATTTTTCCAAAGAAAGTTTAGAGCTTTCAAATCACGGAGATTTTTTATTGTAATATGTTTGTAAAAGTATTTATTTTTCGTCAAGATATACGAGGAAAATTCAAATTGATAAGGACAATTTTTTTTAAATAACAAATTTGTAACTTTATAGAATTATAAAACATTTAGGTTTGTTTGCGCGTGTGTTCAAAACGTGTGCAAACCGGAGAACTTATACTATCATTTTCTATGTACGAACAGTCTCATTACAACTAAAGTGAGGGGACATATTTCTGTGTGCCAGAGGTAAATTTTCTAAATTTGGAATTAAAATTTGATTATGTGCATGACCCGTGTGGTGACCAGGAATGACAGAATAGTCCCTCTGTAGCTCATGCATGTCGTAAGAGACGACTAATAGGTATCCAGCGTCTGGAGGTATAGCCGGGCACCCTGTCAATGGGGATTATATCAGGGGACCTCAGGGGTTTGCCTTCTTTAGGTAAGTACGGGCATAATGACCCCGAGGCACCATAGTGATCTTTCTTTCCCATGGGGCTTACTGTCTTTGGTAAATATGGGTGACACGCCCCCGGATTATCCTAACGATCCTTCTCTATTTTCGACCCTTCCTGCTTGTCAACCATTTTTTGTCTTTTCTTCAATTTTTTCCCGTCTAGACCACAGTTAAATCTGTTTTGGCGCAGCATAGCCAACATCTGGCTCTTGCACCAATAAACTTTTAACTACATTCACTCACTTGATTATGTCCATTTTTGAAATGTTTTGCACCTTGCTTATTAATGATTATTTTTCAATAAAATTGTGTATTTTATTGTTTGAACAATTGATCTTATTACTTTTAAAGCCTTACTGATCATTTTAAAAATGGACTTTTGTTACTTTTCATCACCGGCATACGGAGAAGGGCAATACAAGTCTATTTTTAAAGTTATCGCATTTCTGATTTTATAAAGGTTTTTAAAATGGATTGCAACAAGTTTCATTCATATTAAAATATAATTAGGTTCAATTTTAAAAATACCGTACTGATACGGAGACAATATCAATAACTTCCAGATATAACTTATTCAGTTTATGAAATAAAAATTGCTGTGTGAATTCGTTTTAATGTATGTGAACAGTGTTTGAAATAAGACTTCAATATAAATAACTAATATCACAAGTTTTTTATAGTAATTTTTAGAAATCACTATGTCATGAGAAAGGAAAAAAAATATTGTCCAGATATTTTTAACAGAAAAACTGCGGAGGAGGGCATTTAAAAATATTTGTATCCGTTCATTTCTTTCATTTTAATACCGTTCAACTTGCAAAGCGAGCTTTTAAAATCCTTAGGTTAATTAAGGTCATCTTTCAATTTTTGTGTAAAAAGTTACAATGCTATTGTTTGTCATAAAGCAAATATGTCTTTTATTTTGCTCTGGGCTCTGTATAACTCGTTTATTTTATTTGTTAACCTAAGAGAAAGTATGCTTGTTCATAACCTTTAGTCTAACACAATGCTACAAAATAAAGAAGCGCTGTTGAAAAAAAAGTGTAGGTTTTAGGATGAATGGGCGATTATGTCAGTCATCTTAGTTCTGGTAGAATTGGAAGTTATTGCATAAAATCTGTTTCTTCCTATGTATTTGTCTGTATTTTATGTAAATGCTCAGCGACATTGATTTATAAATAAGTTATCTAACAGTTTTATTGCAAAGCTGTTCACTCAGGCGTAAGAATAATTCCAGCATAACCTTGATTTCAATTCAACTGAAGGTGAAAAAAAAGTTTTTGAATTTACCGATATTTTTCATATAATGTCTCGCAGAAGTCCTCCCGTTTAACGCATGAAAATACCATAAAACTACATGTCCACGAAGCATGCCAATTTGTATACAAATTATGAAACTAAAAGCTTTTTATTCACTTGCTTATTAAATTCAATTCAAACTTTTTAACATATAAAAAGCTTTGTTTATCGTAACTGGGTGCTTTATCTAATATTGAAACTTGAATAATTTTTCACTAATTCGTTTCTTTGTTTTAAAACAATCTTCATTGCAATCTTTAGATATAGTTTCATAATTCTAATCGAACCATGAAATTTTAATCACGTGAATGAGTTTGATTTATTACAATTTTGAATAGATCAGGTGATTTGAAAATATGCTCCATATAAAAATGTAGGTTTTGTTAGAGTTATTTTCAAATGTACATTCTAAAAGCCTCTTCAAAATGTTTTCTGCACAAAATATATCAATGAAATCCATATTTTAGTTCGAAAGTCTTAAAAATATTTTAATAGGGAACCGTACGAAATTAGTTTAAGTAAAATCTAACATAATTTCGTGGGGGAAAATTAGACTGCTATAAATTCTATCAAATTAATTTCTGATTATTTTCAACTCAAACAGACACTGCAAAGCAGAATAGTTTACTTAGTAATCATGAATAAATTGATTCTGTATAAATAAATTTTGAATGAGAGAATAATTGTTGAGCTCAACTTAATCATAATTATCCATAACGCAGCGGCCGCGGTTAGAGTTGTCAGAGTCGCGAGAACATGGACTGCGTTGTTTTTGTCGAGTGGAGGGTTCAAGTCCTGATTCCACTGCAGACCCAATTTTAGCGAGGCTAATGCACGTTAGATTTGTCAATGTTCAAAGTCCTCACATTGACGTGATATGGAAGTTTGGAGAGAAAAGTGACAGCTCAGGGGGTCGTCATTGACACTTAACCGTTGAATAAAATCACAAGATTCGGGACCAATAGCCCTCATGTTGCTTCTAACAGTGACGTTAATAAGCAATTGGTATAACGCAATCATATCAAAGATGCCTTGAAAAGTGCAAAGTCTTATGCAAAAGAAAATATGTCTCGTTATTTTATAATGATAATGATTCACTTGTGCAAAATAGTGAATCACGAGTATGCCAATGATGCACATATCTGTCTAGGCTCCAAGACTTCACGTTAAGGTGGTGTAGGAGTTTGTAGAGGGAAGTGCCTGCTCTTGCACACATACGTGTCGTACTCAACCGAGGCTCAAAATAATGAAGTCAGGTTTCAATAGCCCTCGTGTTGCTTCTAATTGCAACGTCAATGAACAATAAATCTATCAAAAACATGTATGCCAAGATTTTATATTTTTCTCTTGGCAAATATTTGTGGATATTTTAGATTCGAGAGTTGCATATTCTTAATGCAGTTTTTTCGTCCTTATAATGATTACAATAGGATGCGTGAACTGGGAGGGAAAGTTTTGAATTTTTTTTAAAATTACGTATGATTTTTTTAAAAACATTTTTCCTTCCAAAAGCAACTACCTTGTATACCTATTCTGTATCTCACATATAGTACAACTATTTTAGTATTCTATTATGTTTGACCTCACAATTTTCTGCTGATTTAATATATTTTTGTTCTTTTAAACATTTCTTCAAGTTCTTTCACCTTTTTCAAAAAAAGTTCTATATTTGGTTCTATGAGAAAAAATTTTAGGTGAAGTCTTAATTATATAGAAAAGACAATAGAAATATACTGAATTCAAAAAGGATGTTATTTTGATCACATAAATATACATTATTTCGTAAAAGAACTCTATTTTTTTTTTCTTTTGGCATTGATAATTGTCGTAAAATGGATTCGTAATTTTTACATTTAAGCATTCGAATTTTTCAACAGGTCTAATGAACCGTATTTTTCGGACCATTAGACGCAGGGCAAATTCCTGGAAAGAGATTTTTTTTGGAAAAGAATATTTTATTAAGTCTATATTGAATTTATTATCTCTTCTATGAGGGATAAGAAGATTCCAAAAGGATTGAACTGAATAAAATAATTCTTTGAAAAATATTTATTATTCGCAGAAATGCTAAAAAAAAAATTTCCTTCCAAAAAATGAGTTTTCTTTATTTAAAATTATTTTTATTTACTGATTAAAAGAATAGAAAATGTAACGAATTTATTATTGAAATTATGATCAGTCAGCAATTTTTATTTGTTAAAATTTGTTATAGCAATATTCAGCTGATCTTCAATATCGCTACTGTCGCTCATCTCTTTAACATAGCTTAGTCGCGGCAGCCTAGTGGTCAATTGTGGCCTAGTAGTTTTATATCGTAATGTTTTATTGACCATTTTGTTTTAATTCGGTTTTAAGATAAAAATCCAAGTTTTAAGCAAATTTTTGACGCAGAAGAGAGACATTTGGCTTTTGCATTGGCCGCGGTAGCCTAGTGGTCAAGGTCGTGGACTCGCGGCCGGCGGTTTTCGTTCAGTCGCGGGATCGATCCTTGGCCGCCAAAGACCCGCCGTATAGCCGGGGCTGATGCACGTTAAATCTGCTCGGAGCCCAAAGTCCTCCCATTGGCGTGGTGGGGATGTTAGGAGAGGGGGTGTAGGCTCTGGTGTCGTCCTCGTCACGTCGCCAATAGCCCTCGAGTTGCTTCTAGTGCGACTTTAATTAAAACTAAACTAAACTTGGCTTTTGCACCTTGAGTCCCAACATTCACTCATTCACTCACATTCATTCACCCGCGTGGCAACCGGGTGTGAAAGAATAGTCCCAGTGAGGCTCATGTATGTCGTAAGAGGTGACTAAAATGGTTACCCAGTGTCTGAGGGTACTGCCGGGCACCCTGCCCTTGGGAATTATATCAAGGTATTAGTCCTCCAGGTTGGGGGAAACCCAGGAGCTTGCCTTCCTCAGGTGGGTGAGGGCATTATGACCCCGAGGCACTCTAGTGATATTTTTCTTTCCCCATGAGGCTTACTGTCTTTTGTACACATGGGGGGAAGTGCCCCGAAAAACCCTGGCGATCTTTCTCTGTTTTCGACCCTCCTTCTTGTAAATCATTTTTAACTTTCTTTCCTCCTTTTACAGGCATCTGGATCATAGTTTTATCTTGTTTGGAGATGCATGGCCATATCTGCTCTCGTGCACCATCAAAATATTATAACTCAATCACATTCATTTATAGACTTTTATAAAACGCCATTAACTTCTAATTAGAATGGCCACCGTAGCGTAATGGTCATAGTCGCGAACTCATGAATGTCGTTTTTGTCGAGTTGCAGGTTCGAGTCCTGATGCCTCTGCAGACCCTCCTTGTAGATGGACCGATGGATGCTAAATCTGTCGAGATTTTAAGTTATCACGTTGACATTGTGTGGAAGCTTTGAGAGGGAGATGATAGCTCAAGTATCGTCCTCGTCACTTGATCGAGGCTCATAAGTACGAGGTCCATCTCCAATACCCCTCGTGTTGCTTCTAAGGGCGACGTTAATAATCAATCATTATTGCCTTAAAATTCTGAGATAACTTATCCTATTTTCCGTAATTTTTTGGATTGTTGAATACATATACATTGAAATAATGCATCAATCAAAATTACGAGATCCATCGCCTACAGCCTTAGCTTGTTTCTAATCGCAACTTTGTTAAACAATTTTGTTAATGTCCTCACCGTTCGTTCTACTTTCGACTGAAAACTGTTGTCACCTTCTTGAAAAACTGCCTCATCTTCGGTATTTTCCGTCGCATTTCTTAAACGACTTTATAATCTCTAGTTATTGTACTTTTCTAATAGATTTCATATAGTATAATGTTTCTCGTTCCAACATTACCTTCGATCCTTAAGAAGTATTCCAATTTTGAGTCGAATTTTGTAAGTAAAAAAGTGCGTCTTATGGTGCAAAAAAATATGGTATTTAATTTTATCGTTTGCAAAAAATTGTTTATATAGCTAGTCTCTCATGATATTATACAACTTCAAGATGATTAAGTTCTTTAAGAAAAGGGAATAAATCCATTTAATACGTGACAGTATGTCTTTTGGAAGATTTCCAAACTTAATGTCGTTTTTACGCTAATTGCTAGAGAACCAAATTCCATAAAGATTATTTTGACAGAAGTACGTCGTAGCAGGAAGAAAAGGTTTAATAAATCTATCAATTACAAATTATTGGCGAAAAATAAATCATTTTCAATGATAATCAATCTTGAATTTCATGTGTTTTTGAAATATGAAATCAAATGTAAAATAACTTCATTCTTGTTTGAAAAGCCAAGGTTAAGAAAAATCAAGGACAAAGGATGATTTGTTGGTATTTTATAATTATCTGTGCGATTTCAAATTTCTCGAAATTTCATTTGCAATTTTTTTTGTTTTGAAATTAATGGTATATGATGAATTGTAAAATCTGGTGCTGAATAAATTCAAAATATCTTGTTTTGTGGCTCATTGAAGTTTCAATGAAGTCTCCACATTTTAAATATAAATATTACGTATTGTACACTACAATAAAAAAAAAGGCATAATTATTAATACTATTAAAGTCGACAGCAAAATAAGAAAAAATATGTAAAAGTGTTGTTAAACTGTTACTTATTCGTACATAAAATATTCCCAAGCCTCTTGGCTTACCCGGAGGCTAAATAAGAGACGCATGACGACTCGCCCTCAGACGTTTTCCTTCTATAGTTGGTACGGAAATCATGATTCAGAGGAACCTTAGAGATCTTTTACTTTCTTATGGGGTTTACTGTCTTTAGTACACATGGGTGACTCGTCCCCGAAGTTAGCGAAACTTTTCAAGCATTTTTTTTTTTTTTTTTTTGCCTTGCATACACTTATCTGTCTCATCGTCCCTAGCGTATTTGATGTTTTGAAGGCAATATAAACTTCTGTTCAATTCCTTAAAACTAGGAAGGTCGTTACATTTTCTTCTGCTAAGACAATTTGGGAAAACGTTGCGCGCAAATAAAACGCTTTGAACATAGCTATACTCGAAGAGACCTGGTCCATTGGTTGTAGGACATCAGTTGTGTTTTAAGATGATCCACTACCTTTACGTCTGGCTGTAGATGGGCAAGAATTCTGAGGATGGTCTGGAATATAATCTAGCTGAAGAATTATTTTACAAGGAACTTCCATTTTCAAACAATAATGCTGAACTGAAGGAATGAAGCAATTCAAAAACCAGCCTTAAAATGAAGGTTGCGTCATCAATATCTTTTCTTTTTTGCACGTTAATAAATGTGCAGACTGTTTTTATTAACGTTCTTTAATGCACATGGGTTTTCGGAACAATAGACTAGGAAAGATTTTAATTTGAACCCAGCGACATTCCCTCCCAACTATAACGTAATTTTGTCTGTAAAAGCACGAAAAAAAAAAAAAAAATGAAATACTCAAAAATGAATACCCAGACGTACTCATTTTGAAAAGAGTATATTATTATCAGATTTGAAAGCATATCGTTATCGAATGTAAAACATTACATGTATTCAAAAAAGGAAAATCAACACTCTAAAAATTATTACAGTTATAAGAACTACAAAAGTTCCTTTTATAAATACTGGCTACGTATTTTAAAAATTGGGGCTCAAAAACAAATGTGGCTTGCTTAAATATTTCGAACTATATTTCATATTTACCACGCTACACGCGGAAGAACACATGAAAATTAAAATTATGTAAATGAATATTTCGTACTATGTTTCAGTTGTGAGTACGATTCAATGTTCCTTATATTTTATTTTATTATTAAAAGCTACCTAATTTATTACTGTAATTTACTGATATTATTAAAAAAAATGTTTCTTTATTTCTGATTGATAATTTGACTCGGTGGATCTGAGTCTAGCGTACTTTTTGGCAACTGGGAAAAATTGAGAGTGTCCGGTAATATTTGTTGATGTATATATTGAGAATTTTCAAATTTCAATGGATAATTAATTCAAAAATACTAAATGTTTTTGAAACATTGCATATTTGAAAGATTATATTGAAAACATCCTCAGAATGATTCTATTATGTCTCAAGAATTGCTATTGATCTGTTTAGAAAATGATTTTCTTAGGAGTAATTATTTGTGTGTTGCAGACTATCCATAATATTACATTATAATCGTATCTTTAAAGACTTCTTGACTTTAATTCGTACAGATCAGTGTTGAAAATTATTTTCATACATGTGAATATTTGTGTACGACGCTGAAAAAAATAGCTTTTATTCCAGATTATTCTTTAATGAATTGAAGTAAATTTCAGATGCTTTATGACAGGAGTAAGATATTTCAGAATATTTTTTAAAGAACATGGTTTTAATTTAAACACAAATTTAATGTATATTTTGGAACCAAATTTTCACAGTCTATTCACGCATCCATTCTGTTATGTCCCAAATCATATTTTAAGTGATTGTCTTGTGTTTATCACTGTTGTCTCACATTTTTTAAGTTGTCTGTTTTAAACTCATATGAATAGGGGGTGAGAAACCCCTACTTGTTTGTGTTGCAATTCAAAATTTGATTTTTATTTAATTAAGGTTTTACCACAGACATTTCAAATCTTGCGGGTTTTTTTATAATGGAGCCTAAAAACGTTGCAAAAATTTAAATAAATATTTGGTGCAGTATATTTAGATTTTATTCTATGCATGAACTCCAACATTCATGCACACAGAATAAATAAAATAATTTCTTTTGTATTCGATATATGTCACAAACAATATAGTTACGTATAATTCATTAAATTGTAAAAATGCTTATAAATGTTCACCATAGAACAAGGCCGAGCATATTATCCAGCCCTTTAATTTGTTGATATATGTATGTTTATTTACACAATTCAACCACTTTATTTATACACTTCTTAAAGTTAATGTTTTTAAAAAATATGCTTGTGCCGAGATGAATTACAAAGTAAAATCGAGGTTCTGGTGTTGGCTGGAAGAAACAAGAATAACATTTGCACGACAAGGCAATGTAACAGATTCTTAAGCAGTATTCAAGATTTGAAGAATAAAAAATATTATATTTCTTTTAAAAACTTTTTTTTTTCCCCCCCCCCCCCACGACTGTGTCATTTCTATTCAAATATAATTTTAAAAATTAACATTTTATACATTTTTTTTTAAAAATCAGATTATCACTAATATAAGTTTTGATATGTGTCTTGTTATACACAATAGTCAGAATTTTTTCTGCACTTCATTTTACATCAAAACATATAAGTAAAAATTGTATTTGATTAATAAATATTACTTTGAGAAAAAGAAATAAGCTTAATTTTAGCAAATTATTACATTTAAAATTGTATACAGAATTTACATATTTACATACGTTTTTCTTAAATATTGTTAATTCCTTTTTGAAACATTATAATCAACTTATGATTTCATTAATTAATTTTGTTTTCAAAGCATATTTTAAAAAACTTGAATTTAAGGTGCAAAATTAAACCTGTTTTTAAATCATTATATAAATGCTATAGCTTAATTATGTATCTTGATTAAAAGAGAAAAAAATAGTTTATTCCAATGTTACTTTATTTTTGAAACAGAATCAAGCTGATAAATATAAAGTGTTTATACATAAAACATACTATAATTCTGAAGAGCTTAATAACACTTTAACTATTCTCATTTATTTTTCAGAGGGCTTAGAATAATTACAATACTAAAATAAATATTGTGGCCTTTATTATTAACATATTAGAATCAACCGTTGATCTAATGATACGTAACAATATTTATATATGGAATAATTTGAAATACAAAAAAAAAATAAGCTTAATCAAAACAAAAAGCTGAAATGGCCGTTAAAAGTTCAAAAATGCATCTGTTTAAAGCAGAAAATAATTTAAAGCTTATATCGGAAGTATACAAACGCCAGAAACAAGTTTAAATAGGCTTACCGAGCGACATTTTAACAACACAAGTAAACGAGAATAAAACTAGATATATAAAAATATACTCGGATGATTTCCTACAGAATATAAATAATTGAATAATGTAAGAAATATGATAATATTGAATATATTAATCGAAATAAAGTGGATATACAAGATGTAAAAAACTAGCATATAGAGAAATCCTATGTTTACCGGTGTGTTTTTGTAGACATTACATTATGGCAGTGGCTATAACAGTAGAACATAAATAGATCACAACAAAATTGAAAAAGTTTATGTATATCATGACGCATATCTAACTGCTAAAATCACATAATTTAGAATTCTGCTTTTAATGGTGGCTAACCAATAACCGTAATTTCTCCGTGAAATATATTTTTGCCCCCAAAGGACTTTTTTATAGACAAATGTTACAGGTAGTGTTTTTCAATTTAGAATAATTTTAGTTTTATTTTTATATTCAATTTTAAAATGGCTTGCATGTCTTGAAATTGGCAAGTTTACAAAATAAATATTTTTAGGTAATTAATCTTTCTAAGAGAATAATTTTTCGTAAATTTTATACTTTTTTTTTTAGATCAGAAATTATAAAATGAGCAAAATCAATTTGCAAAATGAAGCACGATAATCAATTTCAAGACTTTTTATTATTCTATATTCCAAAATTTCCCTACAATATGCCACATTATGTATTAAAATTAAAACTACTTACCAACTAATGCATCATAGATATTTTGTCTTAATTATGAACTGATACATATTGTTTAAATTAGATTTAACTTATTGTATAATACGTAAGGCCGGTAGACGGGATTGTGATTGTTTATTAAAGTGGCACTTAGCAGCAACACGAGGGCTACTGGTGACGGACCTTGTAATTATGAACCTCGATCAAGTGACAAGGATGACAACTGAACTGGCACCTTCCTCTCCAAATTTGTACATCACGCCAGTTGGAGGACTGGAACCTCTGCAGATTTAACGTATATCAACCCTGCTACGCAGTTGGTCTTTAGTGGCATCAGAACTCGAACCGATAACTCATTAGAAACAATACCGGCCACGAGTTTGCGACCATGACCACTAGGCTATCGCAGTTAGATTTGAAAGCGCATTGCGTAGTTTTTATTTGACCTTAATCAAATGAAGAAAAAATTACCCTCAAAATAAAAATTTATACTTACAATGTGTGATTAATAAAACAACAAGCTGATTTAACCGTGATATAGATATTTTTAATGCTGAATAGGATATGTGTTAGATTTTAGGCATTTGGCATTATTTTAAATATAGGCATTTATTCTAACTTTATTATATTTATAACTTCTTTCAACTCCAATTATTTTTTTATTTCGTTGATTGGAAGTAATTTTTTTTTATATTTATCAATTTTCAATTATCTGGCAAACTATAAAGTGTTTAATTTATTGTAAAATATTTTAACTTGCATGCTTATTTGAAAATTCAACTCATCGCAGATTTTTTTTTTGTAAAGATGAGTATACACTTGCGAGCCGAGCAGCTTGAGGATTCATTTCGCACGTGCATGAACGTTAAAAGAAGTGCTCGTGATTCACTGATCCACCTTCTATTGATTTTTTGACGAATGCAAAGAGAATTCACAGTTTAAAATCGGATGACGTCGATTCAACGAGTGTTTCGCGAGCTGCGAAACGCTCGCTGCATATACACTTGCGAGCCAAGCAAGTGTATATGCACCTTTAAAAGATTGTGTAATTTAATTACTTACCAGAAAGTGAACCTAGAGTTGAAATAACTCATAAATTAGGGTCTCGAGGATTAATAGTAGTAAGAAAAAAGTAATCAAGACATTGCAAGAAAATTCGATGTCGAACACATTTTTCAAACGCAAATCATTATGTAACTGAATTGAAAAAACTAAATTAATGGTAATAATACAACATGTCTATTCTAGATTACAATTTTTATTGATATTTAAACTCAAAAACTTGGGAAATAGCAAGAATCTTGAATCAAATAAATTAACCTTTATCAATTTATTACGAAGGAGAAAAAGATGAATAGTTCTTTTTTTTTTTTCGTGATTGCATCAGATTTAATGATGATTTGTAATAATTCTAGACTTACCCAAATTGAACATGTAATCTGTAAGTGTTTAAAATCATTCAATTGTTGATTTAATTTAAAAGAAACCGACATTTCTTTTATCAAAAGTGATATACGAGTTATACTAAGAAATACAATTGGAAAAACATGTCATGAGACATCAATTTCAGAACGCAAAATTAAGTTGATTTCAGTATGTAATACGTTTCTTTTTCAATAATAAATATACTTGGATGCAGTTTATGATTCTTATGTTTGAGATGATGTAGATATTAGGAAAGTGGGCTGCTAGCTCAGATGTCGTTTTCTTCACTTGACTGTGTTCTCAAAATTGTGAGGTCTGTCGCTAATAGTCCTCAAAGTCCAATATTTGGGGAAAGTATTGTTTCATAAAAATATATAGGTTTGCTCAATGATCAATTCAATTTTGAAGCTAAAATTTGGTGAAGTTAGTATGCCATAATAAATCATACATATTTGTGGAATTTGAATATTTCTAACGAAATTTTCTATGTCTAGAAGTGCGAATAATGATTTGTGTAAGCAGCTATTTACACTTACAAAAGGAAATAAGACTTTTGTCATATCTAGATTTAACATTTACCTTCAGGAAGTTTTGATAGTATAATCTCAATAAATAAGATTTACCGTGAAATAGGAATGATAACACCAGAAAAGAAATTCTAATTATCTGGAAAAAATTAATTTTATCATTGTTTTTTTATACTTTATTTTTCAAATTAAACCTTATAGAGTAATAAAAATTAAGTATTCTTTTGTCTGTGTAATTTTAAACGTCCGCTTATTTCACCCGTATTAGTAATTGAATTTGGTATCTTGGTCTAATACAACGTCAATTTGACAATGGAAACTGAAGTTTGTAAATGTGAGATCACCTGAATACCACGATCTCATAAAATCAAAATTTTTTTCTTTTTTTCTTTTCCCATTTCGATAGGTATTTTAATTTTCTTTGACTTCATTACATTTTTACCTGTTCTATATTTTTCTGTCATTTTTTTTTATCTCCAATATCCCATTTATTTGCTTAATTTACATATCTTTGAGATGTCCAGACAAGTTAAAGCTGCTGTTCAAACATCTTCAGTTCTAGAGAAAAAAAATAATTTAACCTAAATTTTAGTTCTCGTTTCTTTAAATGTTTATACAACTATTTAAAAAGATATCTGGGTTTCCCCTGTCTGACCTTAGTTATAAAAGAAATGAATAAAACCAGATATATTTTTTAATCGATGTGTTGTCATTTATTATTTTACTTCCGAGTTCATTCATATTTATTGCGTAGATATCTAATTTTTCTCTAAAGATATTTTATTTGTAGCATAAATATTATAGTAAGTTTTCAGTAAAAGAATCTTAAGAAATATTAAAGTTCTCGAATAAGCAGTAATTTTCTGTGTGAAGTTTTAATTTCCTAGAAATATAAATACTTAAATAGTAGGATTTACATTGCAGTAACTGCCTAATAGAAAACCATTACAGAAGTAAATTTATATAAAGTTATTGTGTAATATTTAAGAAAAAAAAGTTTAATTATAGCTTAGTTTTTGACAAAATTGCCAAATATTAAATAATTAAACTCTAAGTAAAATTTGTAATCCCTTCAGTGCTTCCTGCCCTTCTTTTTAAGCTACCAGTGAAAAATTCAAGTAGATTTAGAAGGGAAATACGTGCTAAATACACGCGTAATTTTTTTTCGAGGAACTCATTAACTTTACGTAACTGGGGAAAAAAAAACATGAAGGAATACAGTTTTGTTAGTCATTTGCGTATCAACGTAAGCACAAATAATGTGATGCTACGGTTGCATTAGCTCCCCATGTGATATTTTTCTTTCCCATGGGATTTTCTGTCATTGGTAAAGACAAGTGATGCACACGTGGGATATCTAGCGGTCCTTCTGTTTTCGACTCTTGTCAAACCATTTTTACTCACCTTTCTTTACATAAATCTAGAACACAGATACATCTTCTTTAGCGCATTTTTTTCGGATTAACGTCGTTATAAAAAGCAACTCGATGGCTCTTGGCGTCGGAACTCGTGAATTTAGAACCTCTGTCAATTGACGAAGAAGACATTTGAGCTGGCACTTCCCTGTCCGAACTTCTACACGGCACCAACAGGAGAATTAGGAGCCTCGACAGATATAATGTGCATCAGCCTCGCTACATGACAGGTCTTTGTGGGGATAGAATTTGCACCTACGACTCAACGAAACAATGTCGGCCCGAGTTCATGATTATGATCGCTAGGCTACAGCGGCCAGTTGTTTGGTTCAGCATAGATACATCTGGCTTTTGCACCATAAACTCCACCATCACTCACTCCCTAACTCACCCATATTCACTACACCAATTTTTATGGTAATGTTGATTTACATAATTGTCTTGGAAGCTTAATTTCTCACTTTGGTACTGAAATCTTTACCTTGAGGTGGTACCCTAGTGATGTAAACACTAGTGACGTACTCCCGGGATACACCAACGATCCTTCTCTATTTTCTACCTTCCTTTTTTTGGCTACCAATTTTTTATTTTTCCATTTTTCAAACATATAGATCGTAATTATACACCTTTTTTGGCCCAGAACAGCGATATCTGGCTCTTGCACAATTCAGCTTCACCATCACTCCTCCCACTCTCTTGTTTTCATAATTAGAGACTTACCAATCAAACAATGTATTAAAGATGTCCAAAAGGAGAGTTAAAGGGCCACGAGTTTCGAAACGCCCTGAATTTGAGTACAATTAAATGTTGCTACATATTTGAGAACAGGAATACTCGTATATATACGTACCTGTTCATTATGCTATGTTCTTATATTTTAATATCATTTAATAGTTTTCATTTTAAAACCAGCGAGCAATTTATTTTTAGAAATTGTTACTTTAAAATCTCGAATGTACACTACAGAACCTTCTGAGGCAGAAAAATTTAAAGTAATCGAAGAATGAAATCGATCAGTTTATAAATCTGGAAATCAAAAAATATTTAAAGGTTATTTATATGAAGAAATTTAAATCTTAAATTATTTGTAAAGATTATTTTTAACCTTTAAAATAAAACCTTCCTAAACAATCAAATTTTACTATTGAAAGGGACATTGTTGGGATTTTACGGTACACACATAATTAGTAACGTATAATATTTCTTTATTTTACAACGTTTTTCTGAATTTCACTTGGTGTGTGTGTGTGTGTGTGAGTGTGTGTGTGTGTGTGTCATCAAATTTTCGATCGTTAATTTAACCAACTTCCCATCAAGCTAGAGCTTTGAAATTTTGGGAATCGGTCTTACTCGCCTAACAATGCAATATTTAGACGTTTGCGACAAGTTTTAACTAATATTTTAATAATTTTAATAAGTCAAAATATTCTTTCCTCTAGGCGCTTTTAGGGTTGAGAAAAAAAAACTTCTTTCCCCCTCTGGGAACACCGGGCACTCCCCACACCACATGAGGCCTCGTAAAACTATTGTACTCACAAAGGGGAGATAGTATCTCCCCTTTGCAGCCCTTACTATCCATTCCGAGATAGTAAGGGTTGCTGACTTTTAGTCAATAATCATGAGCAAGAAAGAAAGTTTCCAATATTTGGCACCATGTCTTATCACAATAATTTTTTCTGAATTCTGGTTCCCATTTTTTTTTTTTTTAATAGAATGGCTTACAAACTTTCAAATGCATGTTTTGATTTTATGAGTATTATAATTTTTTTAATATTCTCACAAATGTCTTTTTTAAGTAAATTTTAAAGTTAAAAATAACTAACAGTTTTAACTAATATTTCAATAATTTTCTTTAATAAACTTTGCCACCATATAAAAACGTTGGTTTTTATATCGAATTATTCTGAATTTCACTTGGTGTGTGTGTGTCATCAAATTTTCGATCGTTAATTTAACCAACTTCCCATCAAGCTAGAGCTTTGAAATTTTGGGAATCGTTCGTACTCGCCTAACAATGCAATATTTAGACGTTTGCGACAAGTTTTAACTAATATTTCAATAATTTTAATAAGTCAAAATATTCTTTCCTCTCGGCGCTTTTAGAATTGAGGGAAAAATTTCTTTCCCCCTCTGGGAGCACCGGGCACTCCCCACGCAGCATGCGGTATCGTAAACCTTTTGTACTCACAAAGGGGAGATACTATCTTCCCTTTACTATCTCCGAGATAGTAAGGGTTGCTGACTCTTAGTCAGTAATCATTCGCAAGAAAGAAAGTTTCCAATATTTGGCGCCGTGTCTTATCACAATAATTTTTTCTGAATTTTGGTTCCCATTCTTTTTTTAATAGAATGACTTACAAACTTTCAAATGCATGTTTTGATTTTATGAGTATTATGAATTTTTTAATACTCTCACTAATGTCTCTTTTTAAGTGAATTTTAAAGTTAAAAATAACTAACAGTTTTAACTAATATTTCAATAATTTTCTCTAATAAACTTTGCCACCATATAAAAACGTTGTTTTTAAAAATGTTGGTTTTTATATCGAATTATTAGGCTTTGAATTCCGATTAGTTTTGCAAATACTTCAATTGAAAAGTTTTTTGACATATAGATTGAATGAGATAACTGATGTAAACATATGGTTAATTTATACTTGCATAAAGGAATTAGTAAACTTAATTTAGAAGAAAACAGGAATTTTTTTATATGTAATAAACATGGTAATTGTACAATTTATCATAAATGCCACATAATTTTTTTCTTCCCAATTTAGAATAATTTTTCTCCGCAATTAATTATATTTTTGATGGGGAAATTTAACCAGATTGTTGGCCGTGGTAACTGAGAGGTCATGAACGTGATTTGAGTTGAGAGTTCAAATCCTAATTCCACTGAATATTAGTCAACTAGAGGGGCCGAGACATGTTAAATCTATCTAGTCTCTAAGCCCTCCCAATGGCGTGGTATGTAAGTATGGAAAAGGAGATGTCAGCTCCAGTGTTTCCCTCACCATTAGACCGTGATTCAAAATTACGAAATTCGTTGCTGAGTAGCCCTCGAGTATTTTCTAATTGTGACGTTAATAAACAATAAATTGTGACATGTTTGCTGACCTGGAATTTCCCTCAGGGGCTTACCTTCTTCAGGTGAATATGGGCATCACTCAACTGAGGTACCCTAGTGATCTCTTCCTCTCACATGAGGTTTACTGTCTCTGGTAAATACGGGTGATGCGCCCACGGGATAAACTAGGGAAATTTCTCTAAACGTCTAGATCATAGTTACACCTTGTTTGGTGCAGCATAGCCATATCTAGCTCTTGATCCATTAAATTCCACCATCACTCACTCGCATTGTTGTTTTGGGCGGGGCATATACGTGCCAAGTTTTTTTTTTTTTTTTTTTGCACTGTTTTAAAGTTTGATTTGAGGTTTACTTTGAATTTTTATAACTGTGTGTGAAAATGAATTTTTGTTTCGAATGGAATTCTAATTATCTAACCTTAACCTAGTTCGCCCTTAACCTAACTTTAATGTTCCGTGCCCTTGGCATAACCTTAACTTATTTCGTCCATGGTTAAAATGTGATAAGAAATAGGTGTCATACCTTCACTGAAATGTTTGTTAGGTAAAACATTTTACGATACATAATTTTTTTCATATGGATTATTTGTTATAAGTGGTATGCATGTTTAAAAACTATTCAGAAATTGGAAATGGATTTCTCGATGTAGTTGAGATACCAAGAATATTTTATCTTAATATATTCCTTAACTTTTATTAAATTAAAGGAAATTATCTTAATCTTTAAATCGCGCTTCTGTGAAAACTTTTTTGTGCGTTGGTATAAAGTTACTATGTTCAAATAAAGTGTTTTAGATTTAGAGCTTATTCTTTTTATCTTTGTTCCGTGACACAAGACAAAGCACGAAATGCATCATATAATAAATGGAACACAAAGCGCGAGAACGCGTATAATCTGCTATAATTTTATTCCACTACATTCTACAGAAGTTTGAAATTAAATTTTAAAATAGAATTTGCTGAACGAGTTACTGCATACCTTTTCAAGAAAACTTTACACACATTGAAAGTATGAGTTTTTAATGTTGGAAACATTTATAATGAATCACTTAATGTTTTAGAGTTAAAGACAGCTTTAGTTATTAACTTTTTTTTTAAATTTGATTATTTTTTGTGGTATGCATCAAATTATTTTTAATGGTTGATTTGTCACAATACTTAAAATGGCTTATTTGAAGGAAAATAATAATCTTATCTGTAAATGAATCATCAGTGCTTTAAAATGGTTTGTTTCTACCGAAGTGGAAAATATAACTTGTATTTTATTTTCTAATATCTCTCGATTTCTTTGAAATCTTTCTCAACGTTCTGTCGACTTATTGTTTCACGGCATTTATTATTTCTATGTATCTGAACTAACTCAAAAAACCATCTTAAAAATTTTATTATCGTTAGGATTCTTGTGGCAATGAAAGCTAGTAATTATTCTTAATAAGGTATTTAGTTTTAAAAAAAAAGTCAATGCTCTTTGTTCAATTCAGATTCTTATAGCTTCTATGAATAACTAAAGGTTTTAAATGCATTTGAAAATTGTTTGAGTTCTTATGTTTTTTTTGACCCGTGTGGTGACCGAGAATGACAGAATAGTCCCACTGTAGCTCATGCATGTCATAAGAGACGACTAAAATGGGTACCCAGCGTCTGAGGGTATAGCCGGGCATTCTGCCCCTGGGGATTATATCAGGGGACCTCAGAGACTTGCCTTCTTTAGGCAAATACGAGCATCATGACCCCGAGGTACCCTAGTGATCTTTTTCTTTACCATGGGGTTTACTGTCTTTGGTAAACACGGGTGACGCACCCCCGGCAAACCCTAGCGACCCTTCTCTATTTTCGACCCTCCTTCTTGTCAACCAATTTGTCTTTTCCTCAATTTCTTCATCTAGACCACAGTTAATTCTTGTTTGGCGCAGCATAGCCATATTTGGCTCATGCGCCAATAAACTTTACTTCTCTTACATGACCTTTTTGTCTATCAATCTTTTTTCAATCTAGACATTAAGTCTAGATCACGGATTTACCTTGTTTGGCGCAGTATGGCCACATCTAGCTTTTGCGCCAATAAAACTTCTTTATCATCATCTTATGTTTTTTTTTAATATATCAATTTTCTTTCATTAATTGAGAAATTAATGCTCATCAAAAACGCATAGCTTTTTAATTTATTAATTAATATACGAATATCTTTTCATTTTCATAAGTCCTAAAAGAAACTAAATTGTAAAGAATTAAAATAATAGATTTTTATGTTTTAGAATCACAGTAGCTTTTGTTTGAAAAATCGAAAATGTCGTAATTACGAAAATTTCAATAAATCGATGAATTTAATTTAAAACGAGAGTGAGAAGATAGAAGGATGTAAAATTGAGGTAGTAGTATTAAGTATGTTTAAAATAGATATTCAAACCTCTTTGTTCTTAAAATAATGCAAAAATTTTAGATTAAAAATTGCTTTATCAGACTTGAATAAATTCTTTGAATTTCACCTGTCTTTAAGTACACATGGCTTGCATTTCGAATCTTAAAATGTGATGCATGTGTGTTAATTCCTTTTCTTTATTTAGTATCTTTACTTGAAAGCAACCTGAAGTAATAATAAAGTAAAATGGTATTTATTGCTAGATAACTTTGAAACAGTGCCTAAAATGCAAATTTTATATAGTAAATGTTTAATCTCATCGCGTAGAAATATGCATTGTATTTAATGACCTTGTGATATTCTTGAATTGCACATTAAATATTCTGCATGGATTTTTTTCTCATTCACCAACTCCTATTTTGTATACTTATTCTGAACGAACCAACCATGTTTAATTTAGTATCAAATATTTTTTCCATATATCCCAATCATTAAAATAAAACTTTTGACAATCAGATTATTTAAAGTTAATATCAAATAAATGTTCGGCAAAAATTGAAATCGGAAATTTTATTCACACACATAAATGATGAAATATGAATGCATTCGCATATTTAATCGAAGAGAAATTAATGTTCTCTGCAGGAGAATCAATTCAAAAGATGAATTGGATGATGAATTTATTTTACCATAAATTTCTAAAATAAAATATTTATAAACAAAAAAGTATCTTATCGAAATGAAATATTTATAAACTAAAAGTGTCTTATCGAAATAAAATGCTATCTTCCAATAATCAAATAAAATTCAAAGCATTGAAGGGAAAAAACAAACATTTTTTTTTAAACGCGGTGAAGTGTGAAATACGTTCATCGATTCCAGGATGTCAAAATAAGAAATTAATAACTCAAGTAAATCAAATGAACTGTTCATTGTGCAAATGTAACCTAACTTAATCATACTAAGCCATTAACTTTAAAACCACTCATGAAGCATAAGACGAGTTGAAAATCGTGTTTAACTGACATCGCTAGCCTTTATTATGTAATTTAAGAATTGAGATCATTTCCTTATATCAGATGCATTAACAAAAGAAAATAATAAAGTGATTTTATAATGTTTGTCACAATATTTATTTCATGCTAGAGTTGCATGCTACTATGAAATCATTCTACAAACAATTCGGTTGCTCATTTAGAGTTAAAAACGGACGTTCACATTTATAGCTGATAAAGGATATTTTTTTTTTTTTTTAAAAAAAATGTTATGATTTTTTACTCATTTTCTCGGTAATTTTTCTTTTTATACTTAAAATTCTATTTGATGCATAAGAAATTTGTCATATTAGAAATTATTGCATAATTTTGTTAAAAAATTTCATTTCTTATCACTTAGTTGAAATTCTTTAAATGGATATCCTCTAGTCTAAAAAGTAATATCTAGGTCTACTCATTTAGTACATAAACGTATCTAGTTATACAAAAATAGCCTAAAAGATATATATTTGAGTAATTAAACTCTAATACACTAATCGAAAACAAGTTAGAAAGTAATCTCAACAACTAAAAAAAAAAATGTGTAAAAAATTACTACTGTACCATTAAGTAAAAAGATATGTACGAGTGCTCCGCCCCTACGCATAAATCCATAAAAATTAAACGGATTAAACATTGTGAACTAAGAAAAACCGAATAAAAACAAATCTTCATACTTAACCATGAAAGGAAAACATTATATACTACAGAAAAGAAAGTAAATTTAGTGAAAGAAATAAAATTTATATGAAAAATTAAATTGGCAAAACCAAAAATTATCATAAAAAAGATATGAATAGTGTAAAACTGTAAAAAAAAAAAAAATGAAGAAAAGCAAAATAATGGTATATAAAATATATTTAATGTTGTAACAGGATTTAGACTTAGACTGCATTATTTTAGAATTATTGTCTAGACTATCCCAAACATATATACATACGAGTATATTTTCAATATTTAGAATAATCAAAATATTGGAAATTGTTAAATATTTGCCTGTTGTGAAAATAAGTGGGTAAACATTTAGAAGAATCCAGTTTCCGCTCAGTGAGAGCAATTCATATTGTGATTAAAGAGATTCACTATAATTTTTGAGTGATTTATCCCCTTATATGTCTGTAGACCAGATTTTTTCATTAATATATATGAAAAAACAAAAGAAATTTCTAAGAAATTGTTTACATATTGTGTTTATCCGTTCATAAAGGGCCGACTGTGCAATTTTTCTATCGAATATAGTTCAACACAGATATTTAATTTATTATAAATAAGTTTGCGTTTAACGCTTAAAAATTTTCTATTTGTTGTAGGAAGCACGATGTGGCTATGTTGTTTTGTTGATGGCCTGCTATTGGGTTGTGGAGCCTATTCCAGTAGCCGCTACCTCGCTTCTTCCTGTAGTTCTCTTTCCATTGCTGGGTGTAATTACTACAAACGAAGCAAGCTCGGAATATATGAATGTAAGTATATGCAACCAAGTTATGTTTTTTTTTTTTTTTTTCGCATTTGGATTATGTGTACGCAGCGACAGAATTTTAATATCTTGTGTACTAATCATTTGAGCAATTATACGAATTTTCATTTGTTCTTTTCGCTTATTTTGAAGCATTAATTATAGATGATCGATTTTTTTTTTCCTTTTTATAAAACCTAAATGAACACATTTAACACTTTTTCCTCTCAAAGATATCCAAATTTATGGAAGGTGATTTGATTATTGGCCAAATTCACGTTATTTGGAAAAATAAAGATGTCGCGAAAATCAAATCGTTCATAATTTCAATAGGTTCTTATTAACCAAGAATTTTCAAAATACAAATGATCGATATTGTAGAAAATTGTTTGAGCCCATTTATTTAAATCTTAACTTTATATGCTATGTAAATTTGAAATGGATCGAAATTTTAATTATAATTGGAATGTATATATGGATTCAATGCTATTTCCAAATCTTGTAGAATTTGCAATGCTTTTCGTTTGACTCTAACTTCAATCAATACATAATTAAATTCCAGGTAATGTAATTTACCTTACATTTTAATTCATACAATGAATTATTATGTGCGATAAAATTCATCGGTATCATATTCGTATAATTTCATTCGATGATTTATGATCAAAATGAAATAAGCAATAATTACTCATGTGTGTTCCAATAATTTGCACTTATTTTAATTTGTTATCTTTACTTTCAGGGAACTAACATGATGTTTGTGGGGGGCCTGTTTATGGCAGTGGCTATTGAAGAATGTAATCTTCACAAACGTATCGCTCTCAACGTTCTACGCTGGGTTGGGGCTGCTCCATCGTGGTAAGTTATACGGACTAGTATGCAATTCATCTATTTTTATTATTGATTATTATAGTTTCACGTCCTAGTTCCATCAAAAACGTGCAGAATCACCTCACTACGATTGGAAATTACAAGTTCCATCTCCATAAGCCCGTTGTGTTGTTTTTATGTTACATTTACGTGCAAATAGCAATGCTTAGTAACCATTTTCAATTTTCGAAGATTTCAAGTAGTTTGTACAAGAAAAAAGGATAACATTCTTTGTATTCCATCGTGCTTATTAATGTTTATTCCTCTACTTCGAATTTCTAAAGGGCTTACCTTCTTTAAGTGAGAGATTTACAACTCTGAGGTACTCCAGTGATCTGTTCCTTCTCTCATAGGACTTACTGTCATTAAAAAACAAGAGTGCATACGTCCTCGAAATGCGATTTTTCTTTCTTTTCGCAGTTCCTTTACTTTCTCATTTTTTTGTTATTTGTGAGAGCAGAAATGCGGTTTCGTACTGTTTGATTCACAAGGCAATGTTTTCAAACTGGTAGGATTCGTACCCCTATTTTGTTTACATTTGAAATTTCCCCCTGGTTGGTCATTTTAAACTCCAAAAGAAAGAAACCGCAAGATATTTACGACAGATTCTCCTCTCGACACTGCGGGAGAAGAGGTCAGAATGAGAGAGGGGGGGAGGTAAAGATTCAGTGACACACGTAATCAGACATTTTAAAATCAGTACCTTGGTAATGACATCGTGCTAAGAGAGGTTGCTTCCATTGGATTGGGGGCCGCGGTAGCCTAGTGGTCAAGGTCGTGGACTTGCGACCGACGGTTTTCGTTGAGTCGCGGGTTCGATCCTTGGCCGCCAAAGACCCGCCGTGTAGCCGGGGCTGATACACGTTAAAACTGTTCGGGGCCCAAAGTCCTCCCGTTGGCGTGGTGTGAATGTTAGAAGAGGGGGTGCCAAGCTCAGGTGTCGTCCTCGTCACTTGACCGTGGTTCAAAATTACGAGGTCCGTCGCCAATAGCCCTCGTGTTGCTTCTAATGCGACGTTAATAAAAACTAAACTAAATTAAACTCCATTGGATTGGAGTCTTTTTTTTCCCTTCTGTAATCTGGATTATGGCTCATAAGGGTTCTTTGATCGGTTATATTTCTTTATACAAATTCTTTCCAGTACTTAAATGAAACGAAGAAAACGCAAGAGGAACTTCCAATTCAAAAGGATGGTTTACAGTCTTTGTATGAAGTACTTAAGTAACATTCAATGACACTGCTTGCAGGCATCGTAAAAACGTCGATAAAAATTTTACAGTTGAAGAAGTTGGAATAAATGAGTCTAAATGCATTCATCACTGCTGAAGTTGTGTTTGGGATGTCCGGTGTTCCAGTTATGTTAGTAGTTATAAAAGAATTGTCCACGAATCACTATTGCATTTTTAACTTTGTAAATAATTTATGAAGTGTACGAAGATCTTTTTAGCTCTAGGTATCAGCAGTCCTTAGGAAAAACTTGTTTGACTCACCGTTTTGGCTGGTTGGTTTGTTTAGATTGCGTTAAATGATACAATACCTAAATAGTACTATTTCCACCATTTTATTTTAATTAATTATGCTTAAGTTGATATTTACAAGATAAAGTGCTTGTCGCACTTACATTTGCTATGCATTTTCTGTGCAAGTCGTACTCTAAAAAAGTATTACAGCGTCCTCGGACGCGACGTTCTAGTCGAACGTTTAGTAGAGTTCTAATGCTTCTTCTCTTTGGAAATTTTGGGTTAGAATGATTTAACCACGCCTATTCCAAAATCACTGGACATAATCCTTTGTTTTGGTTGAATAGTTGAATGCAAGAAACTAGCTGTTGGTCTTGAGCACTCCTATCAGGGCAGGAATTGATACCAGCAAAACCAGATATCTGATACAGGAGTGTTCTTGGTTAACAGGGAGGATCGGACCTCAGAAGGTCAACTTTCATGAGATACAGAAAAGTTATTTATTTTTCTCACGAGTCCAGCTGTTTTCAATGAGAGCCTTGTCCGGATGTAGGGGGGGGGGAATTAACAAGTGTTGCGAAGTGTGCTTGCTGCGGGTCCTTGCTCTTATGTTTTATTATTATATCAGAGGTGTCCGCGAAGAGTACCGAGGATGGAGATGTTTCTAGAGTTGGCAAAAAATTACATAATGATCCAAAGATCTTATCACATCCAGGATCAATAACTCTTATAGATCCACCTCTTTGTACTCGGGCAAAGACCTTAATTATCCAATACTTTGACCACTGGCCAAATTGCACCATGTTTGACCCTTATCAATAACACATTATCTTAGAAATTGTACTTTCTCATTAAAAAAGCACTTTTTCTTAACCAGATACACATAATCTTTTTTAAAAACTTTGTTCTGATGATCTTGGACTAAAGAGCAGATTCTGTTTTTATCAAAGTCCTGTTGGTTGAAATGTTTTTGGATTCACCTCTGTCTGTTAGCTGAAATATTTCGATTCATGGTGAGGTTTAATTTCCGAATCCGCAACATGTTTAAACTTTTTTATTGTTTCTACATCTATTTTACATCTGAAGGGCATTTCTTGCGTTTAAAACGAGGGGGGGAAAGGGTAATTTTTCAATTTTATGGTAATCGTTCTATACAAAAAAATGGAAGGGGAGGGGAATTACGTTTTAAAAATAAACATTTCATAACTGATCCGTGATATTTTCAAAATTTATATCGATTTTTTCAAGTGCTGGCGAGAATTTTAAAATTCTTTTATCATTATCCTATGTATGTTTCTGTATGTGTGTTTATTTATAGAATTTTAAGAAATCAAATGCCCCGACTTCATAAAACGATTTAATTGTTCTATTTCAGGATGATGTTCGGTTTTATGGGTACGTCTATGTTCTTGTCCATGTGGATCAGCAACACCGCTACAGCGGCTCTGATGGTGCCTATCATCGAAGCTGTCATGGAAGAAATGGGTGACAAGGCTTCAACTGATGAGGAAAATCATGAACTCAAGAAAAGTAAGAAAATTTCTTTCAAAATTTTAGTGTCTTCCCCCCCCCCTTTCCTTAGCTTCTCAGGGTGGAAAATTTAGTGTCAAGCCTCCTAGAAAATCAATGAGCTCATTTTTTTACATACCCATAATGAGCTTACCTTAAGTGCTGAAATCATGACCTCAAAATACTTTAAAGATCTTTTTTTTTTCTCATGAGATTTACACTCTCTAGACTCTCTCCCAGGATACCCTAGCTAGCTTTTTCTATTTTTAACACTCATTTTTGTCAACCATTCTTTTCCTTCATTTTCTTCTGTCTGTATCACAGCTACGAATGTTCGGTGCAGCACGGGTGTATTAGGTTCTTGCACCATAACATTCTACTTTCACTCACTCCTTAATTGAACGCTTCTTATAACTTCCTTAAAAGTAAACTTCTCCCTGTATGTACAATTTGCATTAAAATAGGAAATAGTGACAGTCTAATGTATCACGAAAGTAGTTTTATTGAAACGCTTCTATATTATCGCCCATTCTTTACCAGAGTATTTGAAGAGCATATTCACAAAAAGAAAATTTTCGTATAAAAATCGGCCTAATTACTTGTAGAGTATAATTTTATAACCCCAGGGAATATTCTCGTATTCATTCTAGTATTTATTCTTTTGAATGTTTTCTTTATTTATAGTGGATATAATTGCTGCATTTGAAAATTTTCTTACAAATCTGCATTTTAACTGTATTAAATATTTAATGTAATTTTTTTTTAAAATTCAAAATTTCACTAACTTCGATTTCCTGTCATATCTGTGTCTTATCATTAAACATTATATTGCAGCAAATTTAACGTTCCTATCTGTTTATTATTTTTTATTAGAGAAAATAATATTCAAATGCATTCATATGCTTTGATTAAATTCAAAAAAATTGATTAATGATTCACTGCATTACATTTCGAATTGTCACTGTTTATCAAAACATATTTATTCCGCTATTTATAAATGTGAATAATTCGATTCATTCAAATGAGTTGTGAACGATGTATATTATCTTATAATTATATGCTTTAAAATTGGATTGTATTAATAATCTTTAAAATAGGTGAAATATGAAAAGCACTAATGTATTTTTTTCCATTGCTGGCGCTCTGAATAATTCAATTCTAAGTTAATGCAAAAAAAACCCTTTTTCTTTTTGGAATTCCTTTTCATGCAGAAAACAAGGCGTCATTTTAACACGTCAAAGGAATTGATAAACAAGACTTATTTTCTAAGAATGAAGTTTTAGAGTATATCCTATGTGTAACCATTTTGTTTGTTCTCTGTGTGAGACGCATCTTGACTGAATGTCCTACTTATAACTCTCTTCGTTTTAAATATTTTAAATTTTACACGTTATTTTTAATTGACTTGATTGGAGATATATTTAATTTCTTGCATAACATGGGTTTTATTCAATACATTTAATTTTATTACAAACTACTTATCATATATTTTATCTAGAACTGTGCATTCAAATTGTTTTATTCCATGAAATAGTATCTTCAATTTGTGTTTGAACAATACGTCTCGTAAGCGCTTCCGTGTAGATTATGCCACGAAATTTTTTTTTAACTAGCATTTTACTTATGTACATAACGCATTTCATTTTACATAAGTGAATGAAAAAGAGAAAGGAAAGAAAGAATAGAAAAGTTCAGATTGCAAAAAGGTAGAAATAAAGGGATTTCTTATTAATTTTTAATTAACATATTGTATCCGTGAAATTGATAAATATAAGTTTTTTTTATGTATCTTATATTTTTCTTACCCATCTCTCCATCTAAAGATCGGATTCTATAGTACAGGGAGAATATTGTTTTCATGACTTTATGTATATATATATATATATATATATATATATATATATATATATATATATATATATA
>BMAW01064715.1:0-38488 GCA_019974015.1 Nephila pilipes | reverse complement strand
ATATATATATATATATATATATATATATATATATATATATATATATAATGAAGTGGTAGAATAGTAGTTTATATTTTCTATCTAGAAGAATCAAAAATACACAGAGTGGCGAGAGGAAGATAAAAGGAATGGTGATAATGGACCTCACAAGTGTCTTTGTTGTCTAATGAGTTTATATTGTTGGTTTGAGCTGTGGTAAAGGGGGATCGGGGTAAACTACAGTTATGGAGCTGTGTGTTGAAAATATCTGTTTATAAGCTGTTATGTGGCCATGGGTTTTGATTTGTGGCCGACAATTTTCGTTCAGTCGCGGGTTCAATTCTTTACCGCTTAAGACTCGCCGTGTAGCCGGGGCGGATGCATGTTAAATCTGCCTGGGCCCAAAATCCTTTCATTGGTGTGGAAGTTAAGAGGGGGGGGTGCCAGCTCAGGTGTCGTCCTTGTCACTTGACCCAGGTTCAAAATAGCGAGGTCCGTCACCAGTAGCTCTCCTGTTGCTTCTAGTGCGACGTTAATAAAAACTAAACTAAACTTATCAGCTGTTTATGAATATCGAGGATCGCCGTATTTATAAAATATCAAAGCTTGCTAATAAAAATATACAGCATCAATTGGAATGAATTTAATACTTACAGTTAAGTTCATAAATAATTTTTGATGGTTGAATTTGAAAAAGAACCAAGCTTTTGTTAAGCATTGTTATGATCGAGAATTTTTTTTCTCCTATTTTTCAAAATTATGCAATTCACCGACTCCAATTTATCAAAATCTCTCGGTATATATAAAATTTGTCTGAATGTCATAGATCAAATAAGATGGCAAATACTCTTTTCGAAGTTTAAATATAGCATCTAAATACAGAGGATGCAACAATCTTAATTTAAGGATCAGTTTGGATTGATTATTTATTACAAACTTGTCAGGAAATACATTCTGTTTTTATTTTCACTGATATTTTCTGAAATATGAATAAAATCACCTGTAAATATTGAATGGATGCAATATAAAGAACTAAATGTCTAATTTCCGAAAGAATTATATCGATAAAATTCTATAAAGATACCAGTTAAATTAAAAGATAAAAACTTGAACTGTGACATACATTTTTATGGTTTAAGAATATTAAAACTTGAATTCTTCTATTTTAATAATAATAACCTAGAATAGCTTTTATACGTTTTTGTCAAGAACTATATATTCATCAAAAACTCGAGATATTTATGAAAAATAAGGTTTCTACTTTTTTTTATATTTCATTTGCTACTGGAATCTAGTGCTGTTTTTAGTACTTGGTTCATTTGTGTATATCATTATTTACATGTAATTATAATTTATTTTTTAATAAGCAAACTTCTTTTTAATTCCGTGAAATTACTTTTGTAAGCATTGCTTGTAGTTCTGTCATGTATAGTTAATTTTTGAATCTAAAAAAATATGTATATGACAATGTCATTGATATTTCTTTTTTTTTTCCCCTTCAGTTTCTGTCATTTCCATTGATGTTAAGCCGATGACGGAAAACGGAATTTCTTCGGATTCTCCTAACAAGGATTCAGAAATACCAATATCTTCCAACTGTCATGAGTAAATATTATTCCATATTTATTATTGTCCTCTGTTTGTTCACGAGTGACTAAAATTGTATGCATTATTATTGTAATGACGTCACAACATCTTTTCGTTTGCAAAAAAGATTGTTCTAAGTTAATCGTTAAAATCGTTGCAAAAAAATAAATAAAAAAAAAAAGGTAATGAAATCATTCTGTATATCTTATAAAAATCTATGTGAAAATTTTCCCTTTTTTTTTTATTTGATAAATCAAATGAAGCGAAAAATTAGTTCACTTATAAGGTACATAGAAAACGAATTAAAAATAGAGGTTTAAAAATATTTCTTAATGAAGTCTTAACATTTTATTTTGGATTTTTTTTTCATATATTAAAAAAAAACTAATTTTATTAAACTTTTTTAAAAATCCAATATATCATATGTAACTTAAATTGAAATTTCTTTATCATCTGTTCAAGATTTTTACAACAAAATTAAGAATGCTTTAACAACGAGCTATTTTCATGGTTTAAAAAATTTGTATTTAATAAATAAAAGCAATTTGTATTTAATTTCGTGCTTTTTAAAAATGGTTCAGTACGTCGAATGTGAAGAGGATCCGTGGTAGCAGCCTGATTGTTATTGTAACAGATTCGTGATCAAAAGGTAGCAAGTTTGGTTCTTGTTTTTTTCTGGAACCGTACTGTAGTCATATTGCATATTAAATATACCTTGGTATCCTGTCGCTTGGAAGTTTGGAGAATTGGATAGCAGCTAATGGGGGATTGTCCTTATCACGTGACCATGGCTTAAAAGTATGAAAATTGTCACAAATAGCCTTTGTATTACTTTTAGTGTGACAAATTTGATTTATTAACAATTAGTCAATGAATAAAATCGGAATTGAAGACAAATCGATAAAATGTGGTTTTGCAGTTACGATATGATTGCGTAAATTTTCGTTTTTAAAATAAAATTTCCCCGTATTTTACATGGATAAAAACGAAATTCATACAAAAATGTTTTAATTCTGTCCTTTAATTCATTATCTTAATTTTGATTAAAAACAAAACCCAGCGTGACGAAAAAGAGAAAAATTGATAAGGATTTAGAGGTAATGAAATCGCCATTTCGTCACGTGTTCGGGAAAATATTTGAAGTATTTTTTCTTTTAGATTTTGCTTTTTTGGAACACATACGGGGGAAACGCAGCAAAAAGTTTTTATACTGTTATTGAGTTGAAATTCAATGCAAAATCTTAGTTATAAGTGTGGATCATTTTAGGCACTTTTATTGATTTACAGAAAGTTTTTTTTTTCTTTGCACCGATCGATCTTTTTAAATTTAAGATCATTTGAAAAAATAAAAACGTGATGCTATGAAAACTATCTTGAAACAAACCGACTTTGCCCATTTTACCATGTGTTCTCTTTGTAAAGCTCAACGAATCGCCAGCATTTGATTGGAATACTGAGACGTGCTATGTTCTTAAGTGTCGCCTACTCATCAAACATCGGAGGAACTGGAACTCTGACTGGAACTGGTCCAAACCTAGTGGTGAAATCTGTCTCAGAAAAGTGAGTAAATCTATTTGCAATTATGTTTTATTCTTTCATTTCATGTAAATGTTAAAGAAAAGAAGAGTAGAGCAAGCTCAATTTGGGAATGGTGGTTGAACGACCTACGATTGTATTTAAATAAGCTTGCGTGCCTTGCATGTTCAACCGCAATCTTTAAAAGCACGAATAAATAAGGTCATTTTCTATGAGTGTAAGGAGCTGAAGCACGTAGTACTCTCATAAAAATAGTTCTGTACGACAAGAAAATTATTGAGTGAAATACTGTGTGTTGAAATATGAAGTGGTGCACGTGGTATTCAAACATGTATATCACGAGTTTTGTATTTAAATACAGAACCTCTCTTTCGTAGGAGGTCTCAGTTTGTTACCGATAAGGTAAATGTATTATTGAAATAAAGTTTATTACGCATATTTTACCTTACACTATGAAAAACTGGACCTGCTCAAACAATGGTGAAATGTTCTTTTCTAATCAATTAACTTTTTTGAATGCATGTCTTCGTATTCTGGAATCCTTTTCTCAAAATGTATGTGCTCTATCTGAATCTTTTTGGCCTACAAAGTTTATTAATTTAGTTGTACACATTTATATTTGTATTGTTTGCCTGTGCCAAAAAATCGGAAAGAAATCAGCAAATGCTAAGTGTTAAAATCTGGTTGAAAAATTTTTAAACAAAATTCTTCTATTAATAATTTCTTGCAAGCCGTTATACAAAATAAAACTCATTGATAATATTCATTTGTGGATTCTTTAGCTGTTAATTGATTGATGAATTATATGAATATATCTTGGTACTTTTTTTTAGTAAAAATTAATGGTACCTTATTCATAAACAACACACACAAACCTCGACTTTTCTGTGAATATGAAATTCATTACTTTTCACCTTGCTATTTTATTTCCTTAGCATATAAGAAATTTTTGAATAATTATTAAGATTGCGTGATTTTGATTTTAGACGATAGTTCGGAGGTTTTAATGAGAGAATTCTTTTGCAATATCGCGTTTTGTACTTAGCAATTGAAAGTTAAAATTTAATAATGTTCATATATTATTATTCTAACTATATTTATCCCGGAAGAAAATCAACTTCGTTATACTGTCTTTTTGAGAATTAAAGATTTATAATTCTTATGCATTCTTAAATTTTTCAGTTCTATTCCAATTTCAAAGCCCTCTTATAACATGAAGAAAACTACATTGTATTTTTGTTTTAAAAAATACAATGCTATAATATTACTCGTATCTTCATCTTTTATTACTTTAAGCAAATAACTTTAACAAATGAGCTCTAGATATGTCTTATCAAAAGACTATGTATTATAAAATTAGAAATTATCATACATTTTAGGAAAATGTCAGCCTTAAACATCAGTCTATTGCAAACTTTTAACAGAATTATAAATTATACATTTTTATTGGATTTTTGGAGGGTTTTTTTTCTTCTTTCCCAATTCTTTTCTTATCTTTTCAGTCCTACATCATGTTAAATTAATCTTCATTTAAACAATATTTTCTAAATATTAACTACTCATTCTATTTCAGAATAATCTGTTCAGATACGTTCGCGACAATTTTTAAAGTTATTTCATTAATATTCAATAATCTAGTAATATTCTGCTTTTAATGCAGGCTCTTCCCTGAATCTAACGATTTAACATTTGATAAATGGATGATGTTCAACGTTCCAGTGATGCTGATCTGCGTTTTTGTTGCATGGGGATATCTCTTTCTTGTTCATGTCCGAAAAGCGTAAGTAATTCTTAATGTATTAAATATGCCGTGTTTTTTCTCTTTTTTTCTCTCTTTTCAGACCCCCCCCCCAGAATTATGCTTATGAAAATAAATATTAACGACGTTTGTTACTTCTAGGTCGACGATCTATACTAGCTCAATAAAAAAGAGTCTCAATGAAATTATAAAGAAAAAACATGAAGAACTGGGTCCAATGACGTAAGTTTTACAATTAAAACTTATTATAAATAATTAGTAAATCTCGTACATATTTCTGATTCAATATTTATTTAAATAAACCATTATTTTATTTTACTAAAACTTCAATAATTCGAATTATTCAAAACAATTGTTTAAAATCAGGTACAGCTCATATTGATTAGCTTCTAATCAAAATTGATTCACAGGCCACATGATGATTAAAAATACCTATTTTCATGTACGCTGCTGTAATCTGGCGATTATCACAGAACTGAGTGATTGAAGACTACGGATTGATTTCGGTGAGCGCTATGGAATTTCTTTCAGGGTGGTCACGGTAGCAGATTGATCATGGTCACGAGCTCGCGACCGTAGATGTTTCCATCGAGTCATGGCCTCGATTCCTGACTATATTAAAGACTTATCTTATATTGGAGTTGATGCACATTAAATCTATCGAAGTTCAAAATCCTCAAGTTGGCTTGGTGGGAAAATTAGAGGGGGCTTTAGCTCGGGTGTCGTACTTATCACTCGATAGTGGTTAAAAATTACAAGGTAGTCACTTGTAAACCTCATGTTGCTGCTACCGATGTATTAATAAAATACTCGACGATCAATATCGCCATAGATTGTCTTAACTGAAGTTGAAAAGGATCATATTGATGTCGTAGACCTGCTATGTTGAACTTGTACAACAATAATAAACCCAATTTCAGGAGACTGGTAATCTCCTGAAAGTTCATCCATAACTTGTAAGGAATTTGTGTGAATGAATCTCCATTATGAATTCAATAGTTTCCTTCTATATTTCATTAGGATACAAAATTACAAGTTCTGTTATTAAAGTTAATTTATAATTCATGTGCATCCTTATTCTAAATAACAAAAGTTGAAAATTGAGTTGCAGTTGAAAATTGATCAATGATTATATATATAATAACGTTATTCGTAAATATGTTCTTCAAAACTCTGTTAATTCACTCGACACATAATACAAATGTGGACTGTAATTATGTTTTATGTTTCAGTTATTATATCACACTCTTAAGTTTCCTGTACCACTGAACTCGGAAGTCCTAAATTAGATTATAGTTAATCTATCACATGAGAAAATTCTGTACACACATAAAAGTAAATTCAAATATCAGAGACAAAAAATATCTCAAATTCAATTAAAGCTCATTCTTATCTTTTGATCTTTTTTATATTGTATTGATTGAATACGTATAATATTTAGTGTATTAAAATAAAGCAGTTTTTCTTTTAATACAAACTTTTTAAATGTCCGATAATATTAATTATCAGATATTTTTCAGAATATTTTTATGAATGTTTATTGCTATAGTCGTAATTTTGTTATTAAAGCTATTATTCTACTCCAAAATTTTTTTCATAATTCTATTTTTAAATGTACTTCAACTTTTCCTCTATTTTTCTCGATTAATTCAAATAATTTTATTAAATATTTTTAGTACTGTTGCTTTGAGAATGCATTAAGAGGTCTCGAGACCCTTAAACTTCAAAAGTTTCGATTTTTTTGAAAAAATATATGGTATAGTGCCATCTTTATAACATTTTGTTGCCAAAAGTGTAATGATGCAATAATAACTTCCTAGAGTCATTAACAAAAACTAAAATAGTTTTTTTTTTTGTTATTTTAAGTTTATTAGGTTTCTGTTATTTTTAACATTTTTTTCAAAACAAAAATTTTTAACTGGTGTGCAGGAATTCTCAAGCTATTTTTTTTGCATTAGTTTGAATAGATATTTGCACACATATTTCAAACAACTTACTTTATGATTTATACATCAATTTTTAGACAAACTTTTAACATAAAAGGTTTTTTATGAATTTTAACTGGATTTTTTTTACAGTTTTATAACTTTCTAAGTAATTGTTCTTAAAAAATTTTAAAATTAAAAATTTTTTAAAATGTATCTGTAACTTCAAAACTGAATATTTTTCTGCTAAATAACATTACTTTTCTAAATTTTGATCATTGTTGTGCTTCCAAATTCAGCTCGCAATAAAATATAGAATTCCGCCATTTTGAAGGAGAAAAAATTCTATATATATTTCGTTATAACTTGATAAGATTTTTAAAAATTAACAGGAAAATATTAGAATTAATGTAAATATATATGAATATTATATGGTAAGTGGTCATCTTTTTGTTTTGAGTCATTGGCAAGATATGTGTCTTTAAAAAAATGCCGTTTTTCCGCAAACACGGATAATGAAATTCCTAAAAGCCCTTAAAATGGTTCCATTTCAGATTCCAAGAAAAGGCCGTGGCTGTTTTGTTTTTCCTGCTCGTCATGCTGTGGATATTTCGAAATCCTCATTTCATTTCAGGATGGGGCAAATTCTTCCCAATGTAAGAACATTTTCAAAATCTTATTCATTTTTAATCGATTCGCATGAGCTTGATCGTGACAGAAATTGTTAGATTTTGCTCGTTGATGTTCTAATATCGAAACAAAAAATTCAATTATTTGTTTGTATCGCATCTAATAAGACGAGAATGCATGATGAAATTTTGGATCCGTTTCCACTCCATCGTTGATGCTACAAAATAACTTTGCATTTATTTGGCCGAGAAAATTAAATTTAACATCAATCATGTAAAAAAAAATCAATGAAATTTGAATTAAAAATTTGTTTTTGCTTAGTCAGTTCTGAATGAATAGTGAATTAATCAGTGAATTTTAAATTAATGTTTTTGTTTAGCTTAAGAAAATATGAAAATTTTTTTAAAAAAAAAATTAAAAGTCAATGAATGGAATTTATTACATGTTGAAAAATATTTCGAAATTATCACATATTTTTAACTGAAATTTCGATTACGGAGAGTTCATACGTAATTGTTTTAAGACACTAAAAATTACTTCTTAGTTTGTCATTGACAAAATTCTAGATTTTCCAGTCAGTCTTATATATTAAAAAAAAACAATTTTTATTTTAACTTTAAAATCTCTTTATATCAGAAAAGCATGCAGAGACTGTTAAAATATTTCTCAAGGAAAATTTAAACTATCCAAACAGGTGTAAAATGTATGTGACGACATTATTAAAGGGGTTGGTTTATATCACATTTATACTAATTTTTGGCTTCGTCTTTTGGTACTAATCTCTCCTCATTTTTCTCCTTCGGAAATAAAAGGAACGTTTCCTTATTATATTTTTTATCTTATTTATAGAAACTTAAAGTAATAATCTGATGTACTTATTTCTGTATGCATTAATTTTCAAAAGCTATCCATTTAGCTTCATTCAACACAGATTATCCTCATTTTGACTCAGCGCCGATTTAATAATTAGACAAAATATTTTTACTGAAGATCTTTACTAAAATTCATTAGATCTTATTCATTTATTAAAACCAAGTAGTTTTTATGTACATTATTTAAACTTAAAACTAGCTTTTGGAGGCTGATTTAAAGAAGATTTGAATAAAACTGTGTTCTAAGCATCTATAAAGCGTACATCGACTTCTTATATATATAAAAAGAATATTGAAGATTACGAAGGAAAGAAATTTATTTTGAATGTGATATTTAGAAAAAATATGAAATTAAGTACCTATTTCTGTTTTTTATTGTTCTTTGCACATATCTTTTTGTTTCATCAGTATAATCTTGAGATTTATTGTACTTCCCTAGATACTTTGTGTCTAATGAATATTTACATAAAATATCCCAACTTCAATTTTTCTAACACCCTATTTGTTCTAGACAAGTGAAAGATTGGATGAAGTGTGTTAGAAAATGGCGTACACAAAGCATTTTTGTAACTTATGCATCCATTGTTTAATAAAAAATACGTAGATAAGCTCGAAGAAAAATATTTTTGCAAATTGCACATTTTATGTCTGATATAATCTTGAATAATTTTCTAACCGTTCCTATTGTTACTCAATGCAAATAAAGTTGCTTCCTTTGAATATTAGCATTATCGCGCATATTACATTCCAACTCTAAATAATAGGGGAAAAACGTTCTTTAAAATCTTCTTTTGTGTAAGGATGAGATAACAATTAAATTTTTAAATATTTCAAATTCATCAAAATTCTTATACAATTTTTTTTAAATTTTACTTAGTCTGAATGTTATAATTTCTAAATTAGAAAAATGTTAGTTTCATTTTTTTTCTTAGCAAATAACTGCAATTGTAGTCTTTATTCTTCATTAATAAATATTTTATTCTTAATTATTAAATATCAATGCAAACATTTTTTTTTTTTTACTAATACAAGTTAAGTTTTCAAAATTGAATACGAAACGACAATATAAAATTTTCTGTATATGGTTGTTATCTAATACCTGGCCAATTTTGCAGAATTCTTGGCATTATTTGTCTTGAACATAGAAACATTAATTTGGTTCATTCTGCTGAACCTAGAACGCACTCTTAAAAGATACAACAGGGGCGTCCAACTTGAGGGCCACAAGCAGCCCAAAGACAGAATGCGGAATGAAATTCAATATCTACTTTAATTAATGTTATGGAGTATTTTTTTTAAAGAGTCTTTGTACCAAATTACTTCCTCTCAGTCAAGTCTCTCCTCTTCTGCCACATATGCACACATTATACAAATTTTTATGTTAAGTAGGAGTTCGTGATATTGCCTTTAGCTGTAAACGAGTCAATACTGGTGATTTCAGTCTCGACACATATGACCGGAAACTGGTAACATCGGGTGGAGGTCCTATTAGTGGCCTGTATTCGCATCTCTCCTACAACAGAAAGCCTTACACTGGTTTCAGACATGGCGAGTTAGTTGAAGGAACTGTTTTCTTTCAAGTTTTCTCATCTGACATGATTGATGACTCTAGCATTGAATATCGTCCTTTGTGTCACTTCAATTAGTGGGGATGAGATTGTGAGCGCCACTTGAGCCCAGCGAACAGTCCCCTGAGGGTAAGAGTTGACTGAGTGTGAAATTAGACAGGCGATTCACATTTAAAACTACCACTGTTATATTCTCTGTCATTCACTCTTTCAACTATCGCTTTGTCTGAAATCGCCGCTATTCTTCGGGAGGACTCAAAGATCAAAAGACACATTCCCATGATTCATTTTACAGTTATGTTTACAGTAACAATTAAATTGACCATGGTTGACGAGATTTTACTGGAGCACCCGAGCCTTACGGCTCTTAATCTCCATATCAGGTTCACTATGCGAGCATTATTTCGGCTTTCTCCAGCCCGGAACTGAGTTTAGATTTCTTACAAAATAGTGGAAATTGACCATGATCGTAGTCCTGCATCGCTCGATACGTCGCATTTTTTGATATTTCTGCATAGTTTAGGGACAGTTATTTCCCTAGACAATTAAATGGACATTGCAAGTATTTCTGCAAGTTGAATGAAGAAAACGAAATATTTTTTTACTCATCGGTTTGGTTTTTATCTTCTGTTTAACGCAGGTAAATATACTAACTCATTATGGAACATTTCCAAATTTTTGCTGTTCTTTCAAAAATAAACAATATCGTTTGTTTCGAATGTGCTTATTTTTACCTTCACCAAATAAATATAGCAATTTGAACATTTTGAATTTTAGCATAGCCTCTAAGTGTCAACAAAATCGTATAACAAAAAAAAAAAAGGAAATTTATCAATGAAAGATTATTCATTGAAAAATGGATAGATAACTATAATTTTTTTTAATTAAGAGGCACTCTGTTTAATTTGTCATGTTCTCATGCCTGTCTTCAAAGAATATAATCTTAAAAAGGTATGCCCAAAAACATACCTTCAAATTAAATGCGTTTCAACGAGAGTGTCTTAAAGACAAAATAGTGGCTAATCTAATCTAAAATCAGGCCTTGTATCTCAGAAATTTTTTTTAACACCGTTCAAATTAACACAATCTTTTGTGACGGCTAGCCAAAACCACCAAAAAAAAAAATCGAAAACATTTTCAGATGGCGAGTTTATTAAGCAATGCATGGAAAGCCTGCAGATATAATATTCTCAAATATGATATTCCTGGCTCAATATGTTATTTGTATTAGAGGTATTAATTACGATTATAGAGACATTTATACGGTGCACCGAAAAAAAAAAAACTTTAACACAATTTTCGTCTTTTTTCTAAAATATCCGAATTAGTTACGGATTGTGCCTAATTATGATAGATAAAAAAAGGATTTGTAAAATTAATGGAAAACGGGTTGTCATTGCTGTTGAAAACTCTTGATCAATGAAGTAACATTTCATAATACATCAAGAAAATATATACTGAAAAGCTTTGGAAATGAATCACGTTAAGCAAATCTTCGTCAAGGTTGTGAATTTCATAAGGACCCCGGGACAGAATCATCACCAATTCAAGAAATTTCATAAATAATTGCATAATGATTATAGCAATATCATAACTTACTTGCAAATGTGGATATCTTGGTCGAGTCAAATGTGAAAAAAATTTATGACGCATTTAAATGAAATCAAATTTATGATAGTGTAGCGTAGGCTATAGATAACCCCCGCCAAAGACTTTTGCTTTGAACTCCCGCTTTTGTCCCCAACTTCCCATTCAAAGACACAATAAAAAGTTTATAGCTTAAAAGCCATAAATGAGCAAAATCAGGTGGCTTGGGTCAGCCACATTCATGAACATCTGACTCTGTTACACAGGTGCGGCAGAGTTGAATCCTCTTTGTGAGGTATTGTTGACTCATGGCATTGATATATGTGAATCTAGGGCTTAGCCGTGTGACGGCTGACATTGGCTTGCACGTGGGGAAAACTGACATTGGCCAATAAGAGCGAATGGTGTTGCAGGAGACAAAAACTGAGTTTGTCTTTGTCTCACACACCCCTTTTGATTTATTTTCATTTTTGAACGAACTAAACCTACCCGAGGTTTTAAAAAGGGAGAAAGATGAAGAGGGATTCCTGCCGGGGAGCGAGAGAGCGTTCCAGCTAGAATTTGGAGGCGATTGCCTGGCCTTGTGATTTTAGAACTAAAATCGAACTGCAATGGATATTAAACTATTGGTGGTATTTCAACTATATGTGTTTGGACTTGTGCTGTGTATACTTGTTTGGACTTGTGATTTGATTGCTAATTTTAATGATTTATAAACATGCGTATAAACTAACTAATCCGCATAATGTTTCAAATCTACACGTGTTTGAAACGATGTTGAAATTATGGAAAATTCAAATAATTGGAAACAATTTTTTGCATCTTCAGTTAGCTGAGAATAATCCTAAAAAAATGGGATAAAATACGCAGCCCTAACCAGCGATTTGAAAACAAGAATTTGAAAATAGATTTTATAATTTTCAAAAAAAAAAATAAGCAAACGCTTTTTTATTTTTGATTCCATTTACAGTCGATGTAGTAGCAAATTTTCAAAGGAAATGCATAAACTTCCGGCACTGAACTTGAAGGGATATTTCGTAAAGTTTCTTTATTGAACTCTTATAAATCATTCCTGCCCTAAGGCAAATATCCCTCGCTGCACAATCATTCGCTTTTCATGTCATCATTGTACGAAAGCGCCTGAAAGCAACTGTTTTCAAGAATGATTCACATCAAGAGTCAAATTTGAACAAAAATATCGGATGATCACATTGAGCACTCCTTGAGAATTACAACCTCCTTCAAACGAACCAGATAGTGATACATTAGTTTCTAAAACTCAGTACCAAATATTCCATTCATTTTATGATTTCTAGCTCTAATTATTCTTCTAAAACTATAAGGAAATGTTATATATAAGGTGCATAAAACAATGTCAATCCAATTCCAAGTTCCAGTCTTTGTAATGGAAAAAAATAATTATGATTAAATTCTTTAAATATGTTAGCTATATAATTTGCGGTTTTTTTTTTCTCACAAGCTATAGTTAGTTTTTTAGGTTTAGATTTATTTTGTTAGATACCCCCCCTGCCTAGAAAATTATCTTCTAATGTGGCTCATGGAAGTAAAATGGTTTGAAGCAGCTGAGATAAAGGCTGTTTCCATCTATTGTTAAAAAATAAATCTGAATTCTGTAACTTGTTTTATTCAAAATTGTTCCTGTATTAGGTGGGTTCGAGCCTTGATGTCACTAAAGACCCATCGTATAGCCGGGGCTGATGCACTTTAAATCTGTTAGGGCCCAAAGTCCTCCAGTTGGAGGGGTGTGGAAGTTAGGGGAGGGCTGCCTGCTCAGGTGTCGACTTCGTCACTTGACAAGGTTCAATATTACAAGTTCCGTCGACAATAGCCCTCGTGTTGCTTCTAGAGCGACATTAATAAAATCAAAGCCAAGTTCTTTTGTATGGCGTGGAAGTTTGGAGAGATGGAGATACCACATCAGGTGTCGTTCTCGTCACTTGACCGAGTCTCAAAATCAAGAGGTTCATCACTTATAGCCCTCCGTGTTTCTTCTCAGTGCGCTGTTTTATAAATAATAAATCCGATCACAACATGGACAATAATTTATAATATGTCCTCAAAGCTCAAAAATGTTCAATCATTTCTAACTTTAATCTTTTTATTTTAAGATTGAAAATGGAAAATTCATTTAACAGTAAAATGTCCCCTTTAGCTTAGTGATCATGGTCATGAGCAGGCGACTGGCAAGGTTTCCGTCGAATCATAGATTCGAGTCCTGATGCTACTCGAAACTCGCTGTGTAGCGAGGCTGATGTAAAGTTTGTCGAGGCTCCAGTTCTCCCAATAGCTTTGGAGCTGAAGTTTGGAGAGAGGGGCCAACTCAGGAGTCATCCTCGTCATTTGATTAAGGTTCAAAATTATGAGGTCCGTCGTCAATAGCTCCCGAGTTTCTTTTCTGTGCATCTTTTAATAAACAATCACATCAGTTTGCGTCTAGATAAGTGATCGGCAAACGACAGCCTAGCCAAATCCGACCAAACACGTGTTTTTAATCCGGTCCGCATGTTAATATTCTTTTCACATGAAAAAATTATACAAGAAGAAAAATCAAAACATTTTTTTCGGATCTTGTTGCAAATGCTAAAGATATTTCCATGTTTCATAATTCATTTTGTTGTGCAAGTGTGGACCTTCCGTCAGACCTTTAATTGGACGCGAATGATCTGCAGAATAATGATATGCTAACAATGATGTTTACAGAAATAGATTCAAATCGATTCTATAAATATCTTTCGGAAGATAAATATGGCTAATTAAAATTGCATTCTCAAGAATTCATATTTTTTTCTTGAGAACTTACCAATATGAAAGCGTATTTTCGAAAATGAAGCATGTAAAATCGCAATACAGATCATTATTAACAGAGGACATTTGTAAACAAGTTTCATGATAGGAAGTACTCATTTTGACATCCAGTAAGATGAAATATTATCTCAAGAAAAAATATTATTACATTCATCGCAATAGTACAAAACTTGACCAATTTTGTAATACTTTCATTAATAAATTAAAATATTTAATTATTGTGTTATGTGTTAAAAATATGCAAAATGTCACTTGTTGAAAAGGCTTGAATTTTTTATTAGCATGTGCTAACATGTTATTTTGAGAAAATGGAGTCAGCAAAAATGCGTGGGAGTAAAATAAAAGATACATGGCGATAAGTTCTGAAGATTGACATTATATTACTTTGATTATAATAATTACATTTAGTTTGCTTTTGGTATGTTAACAGTACTAAGATATATTTAATTTAATATTTTATCGCCTGCTTTTATTTTAATATCTGAACAAAATATTGTCTACTTTAATATTTATAGTTTGCTCTTATTTCAATATTTAATTCATTAATTGTTCAATCTTATGATAGTAGTAGGTATGACACAGAATATGTGTACATTCTTTTTGTTTACATTGGTGACATTTTCTGTACTTTAGAATGTTTTGCTTGTGAAAATAATAATGCATTATGAATTTGAAAAATATATTTTATTTTCTTAATAGCAATTGCTTCTGTGAAGTCTGGAGATCAGAAATGCGTTTGCTTTATTCTAATTAGTATTCATTTTGAATATTGCTACTATTTCGAGAACTTGGAACTCTATCCTTAACCCAACTTTTCAGCACTTTGCTTCAAATTATTTTTCAAAATGTTCAAGTATTGAATTTTGTCCATGATCCCATCATTAAACACTAAGCTTCCCACATCATTGGTTGACACACAACCCCATACGAGTACAGAGCCACCTGCATACTTGACAGTAGGAATGAGGTTTTTAAGAAGCAACGCATTGTTAGGTTTCCACCGAACAAAACATCACCCATCACTTCCAAAAACATTAAATTTGCTATCATCACCGAATATAATTTGATTCCAGAAGTTTGAAGATCTTGAAATATAATTTCAGCAAATGAAAGCACTTTCTCCTGGTTTCGATTGGAAATGAAATGTTTTCTCCTGCTCACACGACCATTAAAGCCTACTTTCCAGAGTACTGTTCCAATTATTTCTGCAGAAACAGGTTTTTTGTATCGTATAAGAAGTGGTTTCGTCAATTTTTGGAGCACTCACTTTTGGAGTTTCGGTCACTTTTGTAGGATCCCCTTCTTGGTTCTATCTTCCAGGATCTCCTTTCATACTCATCCGGAAATATTTTTAAAGTGTACCAACTCTTTAAACTTTTTGATGATTTTTTGAACATATCCATGACTTTCCTTAACAAATTTTGCAATTTTTCTAAGAGTTTATCTTCATTATTTTTAGCGACTAGCTCTCTAACTTGAACTGCAGTTTCCATTTCGGAACCCATTTTGAAGATTAAAATTTAATATTTCTACAAGAAACTTGTATATTAGGATCTAAATCTAATGTCAGTATTAAACTCAAAAACTTTAGTAAAATAGTGGCTACTAATTTATCAGGTTGTGGTTATTTTCTACAAAGTGAATACTTAATTTTGTGGCATCAATTTGTGTCATTTAGTCAGAGAATGAAAATAATTTTATTATTATATTAACTTCCTCTTTATTTTTTGGACAAATATCTTATTTAAGGAGTGATTTATCATTCCTATTTTAAAAAAAATCTTTAAATAATTTTTACCATATGTTTTCATTTTCGAAGTAAAGAGAGAGAGGTGTATACTCAATTTTGGGAGCCATTGTAAAAAGTGACCATCCAAAATTTAACTTTAAACTTTTGACGAAAGTTTATATTGAAATAGTGTTTTAAAATTGTTGCTGCTGCTCTAGAAATAGAATTGCCCATGTAATCTTCGAGTTTCCTTACCTGGATCATCCAACCTAAAAGTATTGCTTTAGAATCTTTTCCAAAAACAGTTTAACTAACTCCAGTTTAAATCATAGATGTACATTTGTGACAATCATTTACATGATACGCTTCGTTACTTGTAAATTAATGAGCGTCTGGCACAGCTTAGCCAAATATAGCCCTTACGCCAATAAAACCAACCAATTAAATCCATAAAATTAATGAAAATTAATATCTCAATTTTCTATGATAAATGTGTCATTTTTTTCCAACAAAACTGTTTTGTTGCTAATTTTTCGCGGTTGCGGTTTCATTTTAAACATTCTGAAAAAAAAAATTTAAAAAAATGTTTTTTCACGTATAAGCTTCATTGAAATTCATTTATTTTACATTCATATTCCTTGTTTTTTTTTTTTTTTTATGTTGTATAATTATTTGCGTAAATTACAATATAATGATTAACGTAATCTTCCACTTAACATTATTATAAATTTCAAAATCGTTTTCTCTGGTGAGAATTATATTTTGCTTATCTGCTTTGAACTTCTGGCAACCTTTAAAAAAAACCAATATTATAAAATTTGCTTCCATTATCAAATTTAAACTAAATATAGAATTTTTATGCAAATATGAATCGTGTACTTACTGTTTTTATGTACAGAAGGATTAAAAATTTCAGTGACAAAGTATAAAAGAAAATCGGACGAATACACCAAAAATATTTCACAGATAAATGCAAAAGCCCATCTGAATTTAGTACATTATACCTTATTATTGTACATTACATAATACAAGGCTGCATAATACATAATAATAGGCTACAAGTGAACTGGATAGCATTGCATTCACACGCTATAACACATACATACACACACACACACACACACACACAAGGACAATGATTCTTTGAATTGTTTTACAATTAAAGTTTCGCCTACATGCACGCAAAATGACAATACATCAAGCGGAATTTTTTGTGGAATGTCATGCAAGTGTAAAAATATCGGATATATATGCAGCTTTTGCATATAAATTTTTCCTACTAAACATACGTTAGAAACGACGGATCGTTTTTTTTTTAAATCCTCGAAATAACTTCACGTGAAAAATACGAATATAGTTATATTATCAAATTTTGCTAACCATTCTTTTTTGAGGCTCTGTTTAAGCAATTTATTCCTTCATGATGATTATTATACCAGGGGATCTTTATTTGCCAACTAGGGCTTGAAGCATTCTTTTAGGCCCCCAAAATTACATCCTGTTGGAATATTGTTAGATCAATTGGATGATACCCTCATAGGCTTAAGTATGACTAGTTATGATAACTAGATCCCATCAGATATTGTTTTTAAAATTTTAAACGATTATTTGAATAGAGCTACTGTTACTCATTACATTTTTAATCCATGGCTTGCGGTTACCTTGTAGTCATGGTCAAGGACTCGATTCTGGTGATATATGGGGCTTGAATCCTGATGCCACTAAAAAGTGCGGTTGATGCACGTTAAATATGTATAGTCCTCCCGTTGTCGTAGTGTGGAAGTTTGGAGAGAAAGAGATGCTAGCTCTGGTGTCGTCCTCTCACTTGAACGAGAATCAAAATTACGAGGTCAATCGCCAATAGCTCTCGTGTTGCTTCTCAATGCGACGTTCATAATCACAAGCACTGCATTTTTAATACTCCATTAACAATTGTTAGAGCTGGGTTTTGAAGATAAAAATTTATAAGAACAGTCAAAATCATGGTGGATTGAATTCCTAATATCATAAGGAGGATAGCAGGAAGGGCTTTTAATTTTAAATCGATTTAAGTTTAATCAGTATGCCCATGATTGTTTCTTCATGGTAATATTTGTATCCGAATGTTTTTCCCCCCATTTTCTTCCATTTTGTCAACAAAAATTTAAACATATTCTTTCTCAGTAAATATGTTTGTAAATATATGTTTATAATGCATATATCTGAAAAGCGAATTGTAGTAAATGTTTAAAACTTTTGTTTATTGCAATAATATTTTTTTATTGAAACTTTGAAATATTGTCTTAACCGGTTAACCAAAAGAATTATTTGATCAGTGCTTAAGAAAGTTTAAAATGTATTTTTCTATCATTCATATATAGCAAAATTTCTGATGCTACTCCAGCCATAGGAATTCCAGCACTACTTTTCTTGATTCCCTCTGAACCTTTACGCCTTGGGCGAAGTCGTCCATTATTGGAATGGAAAACAATACAGCAAAAAATTCCTTGGGGTGTTATCATTTTGCTAGGTGGAGGATTTTCATTGGCTTCAGCATCAGAGGTATGTAAACATCCTAATTTTTCTCAGATATATAAACTACAATTTAAGATTTTGGAAATCAATATTTTCTTTAAAAATATTTTGTTGAATTTATGCATTTTTGATTGAAAGGAAAGTTATCCAGATTGAAAAAATATTTGATACTAAAAAGGCTTTTATATTTTTCTATGATTCTTTGAATGCTTATTATATTAGCGAATAAAATATTTTATCAATAAAGAAAACTTTGTTAAATTTTTCAAAATTGAAATTCTTCTCTGGAGTATTAATATTTGAAATCCTTTGGAACAAAATGTGCTATTTATCAAATTAGCAATTTCGAAATCATGACTGTCTGTATTTAATGTTAAATAAAACGACCCAAATCCGGAATGAGCTTTGTCCTCAGGGACGAAAATTATTTAGTTAAGAAAGGGAATCAGGACTCCCCGAGGCATCCTAGTGATATTTCTCTTTCCCGTGGGTTTTACTGTCTTTGGTAAACACTGGTGATGCGCCCTCGGGATACCGTAGTGATTATTATCCATTATCGACCCACCATGTCAATAATTATCTTTTTTTTAATTCTTTCACACGTCTAGATCACAGCTTTTTAGCGCAGCATGGCCACATTTGGCTTATTGCGCCATTTAAATACTATCAATCACTCATTTGTCTTCAATTTCTCTCCGTCCAGATCACAGCTTTTTAGCACATCATAGCCACATTTAGCTCTTGGGCAAACAATTCGACAATCACTCACTCGAGGCTTCGATTCTTCCAAAGTAAATTTTTAGAGAATAAAGGCTATGTTAAATTCAACAATGTCTTGAAGCCCTGGCGTGATATGAAAGTTCGGATTCTAATATAACTCCTCGGTTGTCATCCTTGTTTTTTAATTTGGCTCAAAATTATGAAGTACGTCATCAGTAACCGTTGTGTAACTCTACTGATGGATAATGAAAAAAACAATTACCACATCAGCTATGTAATAGAAAGGCGAGTGGTAATGCTCGTTGCGTAGAAGAATTGATGGATGTTAAATCTATCGGGACTCAGTCTCCTTATTGGGATGGTGTACACGTAAACCGAGAATGTAGTGCCGGTTCGGGCTTTATTCTGTTAAGTGTTACTGACCGTGCTTCTAAATTATGAGGTCCGTCGCCGTTAGAACTTATGTGGCTTATTTCACGTTTATAAACAGTCAATACGGGCTTATTAATCGTGATTCGAAATGGTTGAGTTGAAGTGAGATCAATGAAACCAAAATTAAATTGTTAATTTTCTGAAGAGTTCATATTTTGAAAGATACTAATTCGTTTGCTTCCCTTTCAGAAATCCGGCCTTTCCAAGTGGGTGACTCAGCAGCTTCTCTCATTGAATATCTCATCACCATTTGCAGTTGTATCTCTTCTTTCCATCATGACGGCCACTCTCACCGAATTTACCAGTAACGTTGCAACTGCTAATGTCATCTTACCTGTAGTAGCGGAACTCGTAAGTGGGCATTTGCTTTCCATAAAACATGCGCGTTTTACCAGCATTAGAAATTCTAATATATTTTAAATAATACATCTGGAAAACGTTCTATTAAATTCAAATTTAAAAACTACGAAAGTTTTATCTCTTGGCTCCGATGATATGCAACTATTTTTCATGTAAACTTGGCTCCCCACCCCCGCCAAAGAAACGGTGATCATGTCATGGTTGTGAGCTCGTGGCCGGCAATGTTTCGAGCCACGGTCTTGAGTCCTGATTCCACTAAAGACCCAGCTTGCAGATTAAAGGATATTGATGTGCGTTAAGTGGAACTGAATTTTAAAGTCCTCCTTTGATGGGAAGTTATGCGTATAATCCTCCCAGTCTTCGTTATCCTCGTTTCTTAAACATGATTCAAAATTACGAGCTCTATCGCTAATAGCTCTTATGTTACTCCTGTGATATTTATTCAAAACTAAAAGTAAAAAAATAGTTTTGAATTAAATTTATAATTAGAATTCTTTCATACTGATTCTGTTCAATTGAGTTTGTAATCTGCATTGTGTAATTTCTTAACCTTTCTTCACTATCTCGTGAATATCTTTATCTTTTATTTTTAAGCTATTTTTTAAGGGGTGTTTAAGGCGTTCTCTTATTAATCTGAAGATATTTGGCGGTTCTTACATCAAGCTTGTCTAACCCGTGGTCCATGACGACTATGAATATGACCCAATAAAACATTGTGAATTTAAATTCAAGATATTTTGAATAAAAGTACCGTTAATATTATTACATACAGGGGCTCAATAAAGTTGTCGGATGCAGGTTTTCTCACAATTCAGACTATATTTTGATGCTTAAAAATACATAGTATAACAAATCCAAATATTATGAAAAATCGTGATAATTTTTATCTACAATTAGCGTGATAAAAAGAATTGCAGAAGTAATTTCATACATTGAAAATATACACGAAATAAATTCAAAAAAGAACTTGGACTCTTAGAATTCAAAAAAATATAATAAATATAAAACACTCAATGTTTTGTCGAATCATCTCTTATATATGTTTTGGATCATTGTCTTGATAATAACTGTAAACCTCCTTAATCCCCAATAGCTCGGCGCTTCGTAGCAAAAATTCTTTCATAATGGTTAAATACTTTGTATGGCCCATTATGCCATCAATTATGTGACATTTTCTTGGATCATTGGCAGATATACAGCCTCAAACCATGATAGTCTCCACCATGCTTTTCAGTAGCTCTTAAATTTTGCACTAGATGTTCTTGATTATGTTTTCATCATACATAACACTGAACATCTGTGCGAAAAAAAAATTTAATTTGCTTTCATCAGAAAATAAAATAGTTTTCCAAATTTATATTTATAAGTTTTTGCCAACTTCATTCTTTTCAATCTGTTGCATTTATTTATAAATGGCTTTTTACGTACATCTGGCCCATGTAAATTGTCTTTACGTAAAATTTGTATTGTTTCTGGATTTTCAATTTTATGAAGATATAGGTGACACTTCATTGGTTCGCTTAGGAACACTAAGTTTAGGATTTAAAACGCATTGTCTTACAATCCATCGTTACTCTTTGTTCGAAAACGTTTTTAGTCTTCCAGACTTGTGCTTATTTTTAATTGGACTCATGTGGTGACCGGGTATGACAAAATAGTCCCACAGTAGCTCATGCATGTCGTAAGAGGCGACTAAAATGGGTACCCAGCGTCTGGGGGTATAGCCGATCACTCTGCCTCTGGGGATTATATCAGAAGACCTAAGGACTTCTTTTGGCAAGTACGGGCATCATGACCCCGAGGTACCCTAGAGATCTTTTTCTTTCCCATAGGGTTCACTGTCTTTGGTAAACACGGGTGACGCGCCCTCGGGAAACCCTAACGATCCTTCTCTTTTTTCGACCCTCCTTCTTGTCAACCAATTTTCAATTTTTTTCCACACGTCTAGACCACAGTTAAATCTTATTTGGCGCATCATAGCCACATCTAGCTCTTGCGCCAATAACCTTTACATTCACTCACTCGCTTATTTTCAATTAACTTCGAAATTTTGAAACGTTTAACTATATCAAACTGTAGAATAAATCAATTTACAACTTTATTAATTTTTCGAAACGATTCTCTTTCTTTATATTACTTTAAACACGAGTTTTCTGACCTCTATTGACGTCTGTCCTCTTTGTCTTCCCATTTGAAACTTCTAATTTTACTTAACTCACAACAATGAATAAGAATCTAGTTTGAAAAGCGAAATTCAAAATTTTAAATTGACTAATAATGCCAAAGGGGGGGGATATCTCTTTGAATTGCAAATAAAAATGATAGTGTCGCCACCTGTCCGAGTTCCTTTTTGACTGATTTTTTTTAAAAAAATTTCTTTTGCCTTTTTTTTTCCCAGCTGAAATCAAATTTTATTTTTTTTACGAAAAAAATTAGTTAGAAAACCAATTTTAATATTTATTTTTTTTTAACAATTTATTTTTGGCGATTAAATGCAGTGACATAGTTTTCGACTTCTTTATTGAGCCACTGTATATAATGTCAACAAACTATTAGTTTATAAGTGAAGGATTTATTATTTTAACATGTTTCTTATCAAAGAGAAATTCTTAAAATCATTCTCAAAATAATTGTATTTGTTTCTCTTATGTGTGCAGTGAGAGCGTCTTTAATATATACTTATTCAAAGTTGCTGCCCGTACGAGCAGCGACAATGCTCTTTAGTCCTGTTTTCTTTTCAACATGCAACAGATATTTTTCAATGTAGTATGACTTTTGATAACAAATTCAAACTTTCAAGTTGACGTCAAAGAAAAACGTAGACGCTACGTGTATTTATGACGTATTGGCTAATAGAACGTAGTGATTATATTGAATATTTCTTCCTATCTTTCCGAAAAGAAAATGCTTCAATCAAAAGGAAAGTTGAGCTCGTTTCGAAAATCAAAATTTTCAAGTCGAAAAGGAATTTAAAGATGAAATTTTTGCTTAGCGTGCAAAAATGTCTTACAGATTTGGCATTTTTAATACATGTCACAATTAAATGGTTAAAATGCGTTTTCCTGGGCGGAATCGACAGATTAATACAATGCATCAAATTATTAACAACTTCCAAATTACGAGTGAAGCTGAAATATTGGTAATATCAAATTAAACATTTATGTACTTCGTCACGTTGCTAAACATGGTTTCGCGATCAATGAAGAATATATCACCACTTTTTCCAATTAGATACAGTAATTAAAGAACATGGATTAAAATACCCAAAAAAACCCATTAACTTTTATGTTTATTAAATATTTCATTTCCAGTCGATATAAAGTGATTACCTGCTCATTTTCAAGTAGAATATTCTTGTAAGATATTAATTTCCAGAGCAATTCACTTCACAATCATACCTTATTTATATTATTTTATTGAAAGCATCTATATACTTATAAGGTGACTAATTAAAAGAAATTTATATTTATGCTATAGTTAGCGTTTTAGTGATTCTGTAGTTAGTATTAATTAATTTTATATACGGCTCAAGACACAACTCTATTATTTTCCTATGTGGACCAAAATAACTTTCCATTGTGACCCAGGGATAAAAAGTTAGACACCTCTACTTTATATCTTTCAAAATTTGATGTATTTCGATTGAATACAGACTGTAATAAATTCGGTTGAATATAGGCTAAAATTTTTAATAGTCTTAATTCAAAAGATTATTTAAAAAGTGGCTTACATAATTCTCTAAATTATTCAAAGTATGTGAAAATAAAAATTGGTACAAAAAACTATAATTTAAATAGTTTTTGACTTCTTGTATGTTTTTAAGTTATTCACTTCTAGAAAATATTTTTAAATTTTAAAACTTACTTCACATGAAATATTGTGGCATGAAAATGATATAACAGGTTGATCGAAAAGTTTTCCGCCATCAAAAACGTATGCACGTCCAAAGCTGTTATTCCGGTTTGCATGGATAGTGTGAAAAATAAAGCATCGAATATCTGTTTTTGGACATTAATCAGCTACGAGCTCCTGAACCAAGATAAGCGCACCTAAATGCCATTAAAACTTGCAAGAGATTAGGTGATAATACTTTCGTTTATGATACAGTTGGTCTGGAATCGTAAATTCGAAAGTGGGAAATTAGACATTAGATTTGCATCTTTTTCTCTAGACAGATAATTTTTCTTAATGAGGAGGATCTGCTCAAAACAATAGATCTTCATATAACACGAAAACTTGCAGCATAATATAATGCTGCGCAATCAACAATTCGTATAGCAATAAAACGCCGCATTTTGTATACAAATTCAATCTTCGTTCTTGCATAAGTTTAGTGATGTTAACAAACGTACTTGGGAAAATATTTGCAGAAATTTGCTTCAGGCCCAAAGAATTGCTCCCATTTCTTTGTGGTGACCGGGTAGGACAGAATAAGTTTCACTGTAGCCCATGCATGTCGTAAGAGGTGACTAAAATGTTTACCCAGCATCTGGGGGTATAGCCAGGCACCCTGCCTCTAGGGATTATATCAGGGGATCTCAGGGACTTGCCTTCTTTTGGCAAGTTTGGGCATCATGACCCCGAGGCACTCAGGTGATCTCTTTCTTTCCCATAGGTTTAGTATCTTTGGTAAATACGGGTGACGCACCCCTAGGATATCCTAATGATCTTTCTCTATTTTCGACCCTCCTTCTTTTCAACCATTTTTTGTCTTTCAATTTTTTCTCACGTCTTACCACAGTTTCATCTTGTTTGGCCCAACATAGCCACATCTGGGTCTTGCGCCAATAACATTCACTTTTACTCACTCCCATTTCTTACGAGCAATATTTGGGCCTGAAGCAGATTGCTTTTCGAATTGATTACGAGCGATGAAAAGTAGTTTCGTTATGATAATACTGATCACACTTGTGGATGGCCAGAGTCAGGACGAAAAATGTTCCCTTACAAGCATAAAAGCACTTCTATATATTGCTTTTCTTCTATGAAAGTATTTACTGGGGTATTCCATTCAAGGAATATCTGAGATAAGTGATCGGAACATGGAAACAACATCTACAGTCGCGTGCTGGACGGTACTAATGCTTCAGAAAACGAGAAAGGATGTATTCAGAAGGAATAACATTTTGTACCTTAAAGACAATATACATACAAGTGGGATTACTGGTTAAGAGTAGTAAGAGGTGGAAGAGGATCTGATGGACTCAGCCATCAAACAACCCAGATATTGTGTCTTCTTATTTATTTATTTCTCTCTCCATTATCCTATCTGTAGCTGCGTCTTCACGAAATGGTTTCCCTAGGGGTTGTCAAAAATCAGGTCGATTACTTTCCGAAATCAAAATCACCATTTTTTTTTTTTTTTTTTTTTTTTTTTTGAGAAGATATTTAAAAACTGCTTAAATGTTGACAAAAAATGTGTTGAACTGGATGGTGCTCTTAGCATTTAAACTAATTGTGACGTTCTTGTAAAAAGTTCTTGTTTTTGAAATTGTTGCGGAGGATAGCTCATATACAATAAACTGTAAAAATTAGTGGACAGTATAAATAAAGTGTATTACTTCAGTAATAACCGGCCCCGATGTGCATGCAAAACGGTACCTACACTATGGCACATGATTATATTAAATACGTTCAATTCATTTCGAGCGACAATCATAACCATATGCTTATGTCGCTTGTAAAGTAGTACTTACTACACTCGATTCAGTTCACAAGGGAAGCGACCATGCGCTCAAGTCACTAGTCTAAGATTAAAGTCGATCTCACACCTGCGGGGCGGAAATGAACGAGAATCACTTGGCATGCACTAAGACAAAACTGTATCGAACAGAAAAAAAATCTAAAGTGGTAGAAAACTTGATCGATCAACTTGATATTTTCCCCTTCATGTATGCATTTTGTGATATGTAACTGTTTTGTGTTTATAGGCTGTAGCTCTCAAAATCCACCCCATGTTCCTAATGATTCCAGTTACAATATCTTGTTCTTTTGCCTTCATGTTGCCTGTAGCAACGCCTCCTAATGCCATTGTTTATGAAGCCGGGTCTATGAGAACAATGGACATGGTAAGTAAATAGCAGAAGCCTCTCATTTAAAATGAATGGCATCCAATAAACACATGATCATACTTACTGGGTCTCCTGCAAGTATATTTACGTACTTTTTCATCTCTTCAGAAATTCCTTAGATTTGTTGCATTTTTTCCTTGTATTTTAATTTGTTAATGTCCACTGATTTTCATATTTTTTTGAAGTCAAATTAAAAAACAGGAAGCATTTTAGGGGAAGGAGTGGAAATCTCCCCAAGAAAAAGTTGTTTACTTTTTAACTTTTTTTGTGAAAAAATTATATGATTTTTCTCACAATTTAATGTGCAAGTTATTTGCTTTAGCCCTTAAAATCAAGTATTTGATCATTTTGATATCAATTTTTTTTTACTATCCCCCCCCCCCCCTTTTTTTTTGGGGGGGGGGGGGTAATATTTAAAAGTTGCATCGGTAAAGTTATTTTTATTTCTGTAACAATAGCAGATGTGTTGAAAATGGAAGATGTCTGTAGAACAAAAATATTTTATCTTTTACTACTCAAGATAATTTTTACGCTGTTCATTCGAATATTTTAAAATATAGCTGCTTATTATTTTTTTAAATGAGAGATGTATGCCTTAAAATTACTAATAAAATAGAAATCGTGTAAAATAGAAATAGAAAAAAATAATCCATAGAAAAATAGAAATAGAATAATCCATAGAAAAAAAAATTAAGTTCGGTTCCAAACCTTCAATCCCCTACTTTTTATAGATTTTAATTAATTCAGACTCCAAAACATTTATCCACCACTCGTGAACATTTCTCTATTTGAGGAAACAGTTAGTTGTTTTACAGTTAACACAAAAGTTTTCGTTATTAAAATATTAGAATGTAATATTTTATAAATTTCTCAGAATTTCTTGAATTAAGTTCTTTCCAACTTCTGACTAGATTGGTCGCTCGAAAGAAAATAAAAATTACGACAAAATTATTTTTGATTTTCTACGTAATTCACAAAAAAGTTGTGGTATAGTTTGAAAAAGAAATAGTGAAACAAACTTCTTTTTTTTCTTACAGTTAAAACCTGGAATTTTACTGAATGTCATCTGCGTCGCCATTGAAGTTGTGATGATTAGTACGTATGGAAACCTCATCTTTAATTTTAGTGAATTCCCATCATGGGCCAATCACACAGCAGTTCCATGATTTTCCAAAGCGAAGTAACGATGAAAACTACAAAGAAAATGTAACCTTTTCAGAGTCCTAAATAAACTCATTACGTAATACGAAATGAGCCAGAGACAGAACTTAGTATAACGTTTGTGTTCAAAAAAAGGCAGCAGTATGTAGTCTTCCATTTTTCATGGAATATTCAAACAGAAAATAGTTTGTAATCTGTTTAGTTAAAAAAGTTATGTATTACGTCTCTCTATATTACAGAACTGGACGGTTTGAAAAATCATTTAAATGTGCATCTGTAAATATCATAGTCTTAGCATATTTTTACTTTTTACATCAGAAATTGTCACAAAAACTTAATTTTAGCCAACTTCACATAAATAAGCATGTTTATATATATTTCCCCTGATAAATCATTAAAATTAATGCGCATATGAATCAAACTATTTATTTCCAGTGCTGAATGAGTTTCAAAAATATTTTTTTATAAATGTTTAGATTTCTTTTTCTAAAAATGCTAATCATTTTTGAAAAAAAATTTATAATTTGAAACCAAAAGGTCTTGTATATTTGCAATGGGATTGTTTGATTTAAATGAAGTATTTCCCTGGAAGCTGTTAAAAGAAGAGTCTCTTATTCTTTAGAGAAACAAATGGTTATTTCACATAATCACATAAACTAAATACAGGTTAATATTTTTACTACATTGCATATTTTTTGATAATTTTTTTTCAAATGAAATCGTATCCTCAGAATATTAACATTTCAATGTTTCTATATCTAATGATATAAGAAAAGTTAACGCTATGCTTATTTTCAAGCTTCCAAATAAACATCAGAATTCATTGAACATTTGTACATATTTTCATTAACCGAAGCATAAAAATCGTAACTATTTTGATGACTAAATATTTACCAAATTTTTGAAACGTCATATTTTTTTGTAATTTATTTAATAAAATATATGTTTGAAATGTTGTTTGTGTTATTTTTTAATTGACACTCTATTCTGCATTTAATTCAAACTAAACTTTCCTCAGGTATAATAAAAATAGTCTTTCACAGAATGTAATTCATATTTATGCATTTTTAATGGAACTAAGTATAAATACATAAATTTTTCAAAGAGTTCTATATTAGTTAACTTTTGTAAATATGTAAACAGAGAATAACTACAAAATGTCTAATGGAATATATACAATTTAAATCATTTAAAAAAATAGTTTTGTCTATGATTATAGATGCTTACACATACATTTAGTATATGATCTTACATTTTTCATCTTATTAGTCTATTACGGAAATAAGACTAAACATACCTCTTTACATATTTATCGGTAATAGCTAAATATTACATAAATATAATTCATTGATTTTGAGTGAAAATTTCAGAGTTCTTGTTCTTCGAAATAATGAATTTATGTATGGCGAAATTAATGCCACAGAAATTTAAATAAAACCGTATTGCTCTTAATTACTCCATTTTTAAAGTCATTTTTGAAAATTATATTTGGGAAAATTTATTTAATCTCATCTGCACAGCAAGTTAAAAGTCCTAATGATAATTCAGTTTTGATTCTAGAATATGTAAAACATTTGTGTGGATAAAACCGAATAAACTGATTTATCAAAATTATATTCAGAAAATAAAAAAAAAATGTCCTTGAAAAGTAGAGTTTTATTTTTGTATGAATCATTTTTAATGGGTTTTTTTTTAACTCAAAATTGTATGTATGGGTCAACTATAAGTTTTTCCTTCTCACATTTTACAGCATTCAATTCAGATGAAATTTTCTATGCACGATTGTTTGAGATGACAAAATGATAATTTAACTATAGTTAATAAAAAATCAATTGATTTCAAACGAATTATTTAAATAATTACATTTTACGCCACGTTCCACACCATGTCGCCAAATCCGCCAAGATGAAAAATTATGTTACGCAAAGTGTGAAGTTTGAAAGAAAACTCATGTTCAAAAAACTTTATTTTTACCGGTATTATTTTACATACTATCCCTCGAATTTTAAGATTTTGATTTCATTTAGTTTGAATCCTTTTTGACTCGTTACTAGAGAGAATTTTGTTTATTTCAAAAGATTTACGAATTTCTTGAAAATTTGAAATGACTATGTGATTACTAAAAATCAAATACGGGATTATATTTACATAGAATCTGTATAATATGTAGTATTTAATAACTAAATTCGTGTAATAAATTTAGGGATTCAAGTGTATCAAAGTCTCCAAACAATTTTTCGAGCGCAAAAATTTGGAATTATGAAGAGATTTTTCGGAAACGCGCACACATGAAACATTTTTTTCTTTTACAATTGTTCAAATAAAAAACTGATATCAACTCAAATATTGTTTCTTTCAAATAAAATTATCAGTACCTTAATTTCAATTTTTATTTCAAATTCTCGATAAAAGTCAATAAATCATTGCCTAATGCAAGTGTGATGATTTTGGACAATCAGATGTTGAAAAATTTGTGGGAGATTCAAGAATTAGTTCCAAATATATCTTGCTATACTTATTTTTTAAGAACATTATGCTAATATGTTGATAACTGTATTTGATATCCTAAAGCTATTTCAAAATTTACTCGACAAATGAAAATAAATTTTTAGTATTTCTTAAATTTGCTTTTTAGTACCATCATGTAATCCGGTCTAAGCTTTTTAGCATTGTGGCTTGGAAAGAAGAGGTCAAAATAATATTTATTTCCTTCATTAAATATAATAAAGCAATACCACTTTCCTGGTTGTTGTTTTTTTTTTATCATACTGTAGCCAAGGAATTCAGGGTAAATATGTATCTACCGAGAGTCATCTGATTAAAAATATTGGGAAAAAGTGTACTGTGCATTAAAATTATGTGTGTTGTGTACTTCAAATTTTTCCATTTGAACAAGAACCATAATCTTAAAATTATTCTTGAATGATATGATTTAGAAATTGCAGCGAACTAAAGAAAATTTCACGGGCTGAAATGAATTTCTACTCCAGTGCAAAATACAAAATTTTTGATTGCTAGCTTATAGCTTATTTTTTATATAGACCAAGGGTTCCCAAAGTGGTCCCTACAGACCCCCAGGGATCCCTGATATCATTCAGGGGGTCAGTAGAAAATTAAAATTGATTTGGGCGTCCCTGAACAATGTCAGGGGTCCGTGTGAGGTTTAGTATAAAATAAAATTGTGATCCATTTTTATTAATATGGAAATTTAATTTTTTAAAAATAAATAAAATAGCGATTTGTTACGTCCTGAGTAAAATATAAATATTTTACTCTGGTGCTTAAAATACAGTATGTTACTGAGCGTTATGTAATACCTTTTCTGAATGAGCACTGACAAAACTTATTTCCACTAATTTGTCACTTGTAGTAACACTGGTGTGTTTTACTTGTTTTAATGGTATTACGAAAACTTAGTTATTGATCGATTTACTTCAATAAGCTTAAGCTTTCAATTTCCATCAATACGCAAAGAACAATATAATAACAATTAAAAAAGAACTGAGATAATCCCTCAAAAACGAAAATTAAAACAAATCCACTGACACACGCCTATTATTTATTAGTTCTAGGGACCGCGGTAGCCTAGTGGTCAAGGCCGTGGACTAGCGGCCGGCGGTTTTCGTTCAGTCGCGGGTTCGATCCTTGGCCGCCAAAGATCCGCAGTGTAGCCGGGACTGATGCCTGTTATATCGGTCGTGGCTCAAAGTCTTCCTGTTACCATGGCGTGGAAACTAGGAATTGGGGGAGGGGTGCCAGCTCAGGTGTCGTCCTCGTCACTTGACCGTGGTTCAAAATTACGAGGTCCGTCCCCAATAGCCCTCGTGTTGCTTCTAGTGCGACGTTAATAAAAACTAAACTAAACTTATTAGTTCTTAATGGCGCCAGCTACTTAAGTTGATAAAAACCAAGGCACATTGCGAGACAGACGACCGAAAACAGGTTTATACAAGAACGAAAGAACGCCACTACATGCACTAAATTGTCTACAATATAAACAAAAACTATAAAAGAGTCATACATCGTACATCTAATCAACACTTGAGTTCTCTGTTATACTGATACGAAGTGTATAAGCAAATTTTCCCAGTCTTAGACAAAAAGAAGTTTTGCATTGTTAGTTGGAAGTTTTGGTACAGTTGTATTTTTTTGTATTGTTACGCAGATAGTGTACTTTTGTTACATAAGTGAACATATTTCAATAAAATAAATCTCTTTTGAAAAAATTCTATATCGCATTTTTCAAGATAATAATTCCTTAACTAATGAAAAAGTAAAAAGTTAAATAACGTTAAGGAATTACTTTTTTTTAAGGGTTTACTTTTTTATTATTATTAAAAACTTAGGAAGATATCTTAAGCTTTTTTATAAATCCGGGTTTTTTTTTTTTTTTTTTTTTGAAAGGAGTTAATTATTGAGATTTATATTTTATTCAAAAATTACATGACATTTTATTGTTATGTCAAATAGTTAATTCAAAAGGGCTTTACCGCAGCATTCCATTCAAAAAGCTAAAAATAATTAACAGTGATTTGCCGCAAATAAAACATTTGATATACAAATTTACTTCGGACCCGCCGTGTAGCCGGGGCTGATGCACGTTAAATCTGTTGGGGCCCAAAGCCGTCACTGTAACAACACATAGGGACAATATCTCAGGGAGATGACGATAGACTGCGCACTTCTTATAACATTTCTTTATTGATTGCAAAGTCCGGAAAGTACACTATTGGTGAAGAACTTATTTTACCAACTGTAAGTGAGCTAATACGCACCTTGTTGCACAAACCAGCTTTCGACATAAAAAGAAGTGCACTTAGTAACAATACAGTACAAAGAAGGATTGACGAAATGGTTCAGTGCGTAGAAAATTCTTTATGAGAGTGCTTAATAACATCTGAATTTTCTATACATCATGATGAATCCACTGTACAAGGAAATGAAGCTTTTCTTTTAGTTTATGTAAGATTTGTAAGAGAAGAATTTTGGTTGCATTCACGTCGCATTAGCAGCAACACGAGGGCTATTAGAGACGGACCTTTTAATTTTGAACCTCGGTCAAGTAATGAGGACGACACCTGAGCTGGCACCCCTCTCCCCTAACTTTCCCACCACGAGAGGACTTTGGGCTCCGACATATTTAACGTGCATCAGCTCCGGCTACTCTTTTGTGGCATTAAGGCTCGAACCCACGTCTGACTGAACAAAACTGCTGGCCCGCGAATCTGATGCATTAACCACTAGGCTACCGTGGCCTGTAAAAGAAAAAGAAATTTTTTGCCAAGAATTGTTATTTGCTAAATTTTTGGAACCCAATACAAAAGGTGAAACGTTATTTACCGAATTAAAAATATTTTTGATGTAAAAGCTATACCTTTGACTAATATCATTTATGTTGCTACTGACGGTGCTCCGTCTCTATTTTCGAAATTGCAAAATAGAGATGATTTGCTTGCTTACTGTCAATACCTAAAGGCTCTTCATGCAGACCTGAACCAAAAATTTGAAGACATTCTTCACTTAGATATTCCCGACTGGATGTTGAACCCTTTTGCTGAAGGTAGGAACATACCGAGGCTTTCTGGCATACTTAAAACAAGCTGTACCGAATATATTTTCAGAACATTGTGTCATTCATCGACATCATTTAGTAGCAAAAAATCTTAATGAATGGATCTTAGCATGGATCACTAGATTATGTCATTAGAGCAGTTAATAAAATCAAAAGGAATGCCTTCAATGAGAATTTATTTGCTCAACTTTGTTTGGAAAATGACGAAGACTATAATCGTTCACTACTTCACACAGAAGTACTTTGGTTATCTAAAAGTGCATGTTTAAATCGATTTTATGCGCTCTTTGATTTAGTGTTAGAATTCCTGGAAAGCAAAGAAAATGATTTGCGACATAATTTAATTAACTCTAAAAATAACATAGTCTATATGACTGATTTATTTTCCAAATTTAACGAAACTAATTTAAAACTACAAGGTGACTAATTAAGTTTAATCAAAACTAAAAGCGTTATATCTGCGTTTGTTGCAAAACTTTTTCTGTACTAACAAAACTTGGGAGGAGGAGAGTGTTCACAGTTTCCAAATCTTCCGAAATTGCAAAATAGAAATGAAGATTTGCTTGCTTCTGTCAACACCGAACGGCTCTCCTTGCGGACTTGAACCAAATATTTGAAGACTTGGATATTCCCGCCTGGGTGTTGAACCCTTTTTGCACGAGGACACACTCAGATTCCAAATACAAATGAATCCATACTAATACAGGAGAAGCTTATTGAAATATCCACAAATGAGGAACTTGACCAATGTTTGAACAAGGATACCACAAATTCTGGTTACAAAAACAGATTCCAATTTTATATCCTGTATTATGGGTTATTGTACAAAAGTTGTTGGCTGCTTTACCGTCTCCCTATTTGTTAGAACGTGGATTCAGTGCCTTTATGAACCTCATCACAATAAGTACCGATTAGAAATTAATGCTCGGGGAGATTTGCGGTTGATACTCACAAACATAACTCCCATTTTTTTGTTCCCAACTTCCAATTCAAAGTCATAATAATAAGTTTACTACTTACAAGCAATAAATGAGTCAAATCTGGGGTCATCGGCTTGGGTCAACTACATTCATGAACACCTGAGTCTGCTACACAAGTGTGGCAGAGTTAAATCCTCTTTGTGAGGTATTGTGACCCATGACATTGATATATATGGGAATTTAGGGCCTAGCCGTTTGAGGTCCGACATCTGCGTGCACGTGGGTTAAACTGATATAGGCTGATAAGAGCGAATTGTGTTGGGGGGGGGGGGGACAAAAACAGAGTTTGTCTGTGATTAGACAGTCCATTCAAAAATGAAAATAAATCAAAGGGGGCGTGAGACAGTTCCTACCCGAAGATTTAAAAGGGAGAAAAAGAGAAGATGAGAGATCCTGACTTGGGAAGCGAAAGAGGCGATCCCATAAGAAATTAGAGGCTATTTTAGGACTAAAATCAATCTGCATTTGATATTAAGCTATTTATGGTATTTTAGCTACTTGTATTTGTGACTTTGTGAAAATAGAAACCAGGCGAAAATGTCTAACTAGAATATAATTTATAGTTGTGTGAAAAAAAAGAATTATATTTTATTTAAGCTGTATGATCCCTTCACGTTACCAATTCCTTCTACACATTCTGGGGTCACTACGTTAAACTCTATTAAAATGAACCTTCAGATGGTAGGTACAGGAATCATGATCCCGGAGCACGGTACTGACCTTTTCCCTTCCTATGAGGTTTACTGTCTTAGGTAACACGGGGGACGCGCTCCCAAGATACTCTAACAATCCTCCTCTGCTTTTGATTCTTCTTTTCAGGCATTTTTGTTGCTGCGGTTCCTAAGTGGCCATGGTCGCGGACTCGCGGCCGGCGATTTTCATCGAGTTGTGGGTTCGAGCCTTGATGTCAGTAAAAACCCGCCATGTAGTCGGGACTGATGCACGTTAAATCGGTCGTGATCTAAAGTCCTCCCGTTGGCGTGGTATGGAAGTTAGGAGAGGGAGTTTCCAGATCAGGTGTCGTTCTCGTCACTTGACCGAGGTTCAAAATTATGAGGGCCCTCATGTTGTTTCCAGTGCGACGTTACGAAAACCAACCAACAATGAAGAGCGGTCTTGTACATCACGAAGGAGGCGCTTCTGCCTTTGTTAAAAATTCAATTCAACATAACATCACCATTCATGGTACACATTATTTTGAAAACACAGCCATAAATTCTAAAACTAATTAAATAGTCACTTATCAATTATGTTCATTTAAAGACGATGTGGGTTCCTACCCCAATGAGTCGCAGCTTGTTTGCTTTTTTTATATATAAAATTGTTTTTTTAAAACTCTAACCCAAAGATTTTACAATGTATTTTATATATCATTACATTTCATTTATCATTTTGTTTAAATGTGGTTGTAAGATAAAACATTTTTCGTCAAATTTTAAACAAGCTTTTGGTGCAGAATAGTCAGATTTTGCTCTTGAGCCCCAACGTTCGCTCGTTCACTCACATTCATTTTTTGACTTTTACATAACGTCGTTAACTCCTCCGAATAAGAATGGCTACGCTAACCGCCATAGGTCATAGTCGTGAACTCGCGGCCGGCGTTGTTTTCGTCAAGTCGAGGTCTCGAGTCCTGATGCCACTGAAGACCTTCCGATACACGTTAAATCTACCGAGGTCTCAAGTTTTCCTGGGCGTAGTGTGGAGGGTTTGAGAGAGAGTTTCCTGCTCGAGTATCGTCCACGTTACTTGACTGAGGCTCAAAATTGTGAGACCCGTCGCCAATAGCCCTCACGTTGCATCTAAATGTGATGTTAGTAAACCCTCGACCAATCAATTCAAAAAACTTCCGTATTATACTATATCTTCTAGTTAATAATAACGCCCTTTTATATTTAGGGATGTCAACTCCGAATAATAACTGGGAATAATAACAGGGAAAATTTTAATGTGAATTTAATTTTCAATCGATAGATTGCCTCTCCTTACTTTGGTTACTCTCGCTTCAACTTCTCCTATTTATTTCTCTTATAACACATACATTTTGATGTTAGGCATTCCTTTTCTTAAGCCATCAATCAAGCCAGCATTACCTTGGAAAATGAACTTAGCAGTGATCACAATTCAATTTTAATTGTCATTACTTAACAACATCTTTCCTCCGACTTCTTCACTCCAACCATTAGAAAATGGTATAAATACCATCTTTTACAAACAATGGAGAGTAATTGTATTATTCAGAATGAAGCAGTTGATAATTTTTAACATTATCCCGCTAGCTATTTCCACAACTAACATTACTAAAGTTGAAAACATTCCACATCTTCGCCCTCTTCTCCATATCCGAAAGAACGTATCAAAATTAAAAATAGGTTTCGCAAGCCTACGAACCCTCTTTTATGATAGAAATAAATTAGGACTTAACTCCAGGTTATCTATCATAAATATAAAAGTTAGAAAACTCATCTCAAGACCTCTCTGTCAATATCTCTGATTCACAAAGTTACGAATCATACTGTCATCTCAACACCACAGCTAAGATTTTTGAGTGAATTTTTTTAAATAAAACGAAAACTCGTCACAACAAAATTAATTGCACACCTCAGGTCAATACAACTTTTTCCAATAGTCATTCAACACGCATCAGTTAATTAGAATAGTCACTATCACAAAATGAAAGAGTCATAAGCAGTTTTCTCAATAGGAATTTTCCTGGGTGTCAAAAAGGACTTTGATAAGAAGTGTCATGATGTCGTCTCATCCATTAAACAATAAATTACAAAAATTAAATTTTTATTCGGTCCCCTGGTCTTATCACTTATATTTAAGAAAAGATGCAGTACACAAAAACAAAGTAAACACAAAAAGTTTCATTTTGTTACGATAAAAACTGGCCGAGTTATGGAACTTAGAAAATCATACATTTCATCCATTTTCTCGGCTATTTTCAAGAAGCTAGTAAGGGGCCATCACCAAAGTGAAATTAATTGGAACTCTGCCAGGAAACTTTCGCTCTTGCACGTCACTCTTATATAAATCGCTTTTAAATTTAAAAGTACATACATAACGTTAATAATGCAATAATTAAGTACTTAAGAAATAAAATTTATTCTGTGTACGTGTAAAACCTAGACAAAATAAAATATTTTGGACGAAGGAAACATTTCAAAAGAGTTCCAAAAAAATAGAGTTATTTACTGCGGCTGCAGACTAATTTGCTGCGGTACTGATCATGGCGAACGTTAAAAATCTGTTGTGTAGTCGCTTGCAATTGCATACAGTCGCATTCTAATATTACGAATTCTAGTACGGGAGAACGAGATGTATACAAATGAAGAATACTGCGAAATGGTACTGCTGTATGGGCCGTGTAATCGAAATAAGAGAGAGGCGGCAAGATTTTATGCCATTAAATTTCCCAGTCGAAGACATCCAACTTATTGTACAATTGCCCGTGATGTTTAACGCTTGTATAAAACTGGGAGTTGTCATAGACTTATTCCCTTGTCTCGTGCCACACCTTCAAGCTTGCAGATACTCGCTGAGGATGTTCTAGGATATGCCCTGGCTTTTCCTGAAAGTAGTGTCCGGGATATTAGCAAGGCTTGTTCCAACTCAAAATCGACGGTGTGGAACATATTACATATGTACGAAGCATATCCTTATCGTCCAGTCCTGGCGCAGGAACTAATGAACGGAGACCAAGAACGTCGTTTTAATTTTTGCAATTTCGTGTTAAGCACACAGGATGAAAATCCAGATTTTTTGAATGAAATCTTGTGGTCGGATGAATGCCAGTTCTCGAGGCAAGGCACTATTAATGCACAGAATACACATTATTGGTCCCTCGAAAACCCACATCTAATACGACCGAATCGAAACTAAGTGCGTTTGTGGCGATTCGGTCTTAATCTTTTCGGTACAAGTTGTATTTCTTTAATTTAACTTTTCTTGTTTTCCATACAGCAATACAAATTGTCAATCTATGATGTTTACGACGATGTTTTAATATTACTATGATGTTTTTCTTTTGCTCTTTCTGTAGATAGTGAATTACTGTTCTCTAAACTCAATTTATATACTAACCCCTTTTCTGAGCAATTCAGATGCTTCAACTTTATGTAGGCATAACAGTTTTTATCGTAATAAAATGAAACTTTTTGTGTTTACTTTGTTTTTGTGTAATGCATTTTTTCCTAAATACAAGTGATAGGACCTGGGGACCGTATAAAAATTTAATTTTTGTAATTTTTTTCTAAATGGATTTTTTTTGGTTCGAAAAGCACGTAAAAACATTTTTTACCTTTTTTTTAAAACATTTTTCAAATTGGAAGTGCATAGCAAGGGTTTCATTGGACTCTGCCTCCGCTTCATTTCCACCCTTCCCTAGCCTGCTAGATCCCCAAATTTGTCACCGATCGAGCATATCTAGGATCATTTAGGATGGCAAGTTGGACAGACTACGAGTTTGGTCGAATTAAAGGCGCGTTCCCAGCAACTAGGGAACGAGATGTCGCAGGACATCATACGGGACTTGTATGCTTCAATGCCCGACCGTATCACATCATACTTGAAATGGCCTATCAAGGTACTGAAATCTCCATTCATTTGTAAATTTTCCTGCAGTAAATGATCATTTTGCTTTGATTTTGTAATCACTTACAGCAACATTGTACTTACATA